>LPNX010343855.1:82318-255781 GCA_001517045.1 Pseudotsuga menziesii
CTTATCTGCAACTTTGGAAGATAGAGAACGTTCTTCAACAAGAAATCAGGGAATCCAGGCATCTTCAGTCGAATGGTGCCCATTCCCTTTGGTTTAATACTTGACTTATCTGCAAAGTAAACTATGCCATCTATTGTGTCATTCAGTTCTTCAAAATAGTCTTTTCTAAATGTCATGTGTGATGTTGCACCAGTATCAAGCAGGAAACAATCTTTGTAAGATGAAAGAGAAGTCATTTCATTAAATCCAAGATTACATTGTGCAACAATACAAGAATCAGAAAATTTACTAGCATCTTGATCATATTTCTTCTGGTTATGCTTGTCTTTGATGGAGTCCCATGAAGCCCAACATTGATCTGATGTGTGCCCAGTCTTTCCACACCGTTTGCACTGCAAATCTGATCTTTTTTTGAAGTTGTTTCTGCCCCCTCTGCCTCTGAAATTTCTTCTTCCTCGTCCCCTCTTGCTGCAATCTCCCTTGGAAGGGTCTTTGGATTGGTCTTTTCCAGCTAGGGCAGCACCAATACTAGATGCCAAAGAGTGCATCTTTACAACTGTTAGTGTAATTTACAATAATAAACTTGATATGACAAAGAGAAATAGAAAAAATAATAACCTTGCAGGTCTACAGTCTCTGCCAAGGTGAATACAATGCAAGCTTCAGGTGAGCATACACAAGTTTTTTTTTTTCAATATACAAAATATATCAGTCACTAGCACTATATCAGTCTCAGTATATATATATTCTTCAATATATCAGTCAGTCTGCATGATATATATCAGTCATTTACTATTCAGCATAAAAGATATATATATCTTCACAAAAAACTCAACAGAAGTTAGGGTTTAGGCTTCAACGCAGCCACACCAATGTTGTCTTCAACGTGTTCACACAGAAATTAGGGTTTCCATAGCTTCACAACTTTTGCAGTTCAACCGTCACACGTATTGGAGCAGTATTCAAGGCAGAAAATACACAGCAACATATAGTCACCACGCAACAGGCACCAAGTAGTCTCCACGCAGCATACAACGCAGTCTTCAGCAAGACTTCACGCTGGTCTTCACTCAGGAGATGGTCGCAGTCATCAACGCATATATATATGATCAGTCTTCACTGAGTCTTCAATCTTCAAACAATATTCACAGTCGCAGAGCTCCAATGCAGCATGCAGCAATCTAGGGTAGATTTAGGGTTTTATTCCAACGGTCAAAGGCAAGCAGGCAGCTAGCTCAAAACGCATTATCTTCAAGTGATATATCAGTCTCCAACGTATTATCCATGGTGTTCAGAAAAATAGGGTTTAAGGAGCTCGCAGCTCTCCACTAAGGTATTATACAGTTCAACCATCACATGTTGGGTACCAACGTGGTCTTCACAAAGCAGATACCAATGCAGATAATGGAGGAGATACCTCTCATGCACGCAATAGCTCACAGCACATCACAGTGTAGTGGAGGAGTCACACAGCAGTCTCAAACGCAGGTTCTTCAGGCAGGCAGCAGTCTCCACTTCAATACGCAGTCACACTTCAGTCTTCAACACACAGGCTTCACGCTCAGGCTGCAATCTCTCCACGCAACAGTCTCTGGCTTCACGTAGGCTCCACCATTCAGTCTCCAATGCTTCACCATTTAGTCTCCAATGCAGTATTCACACAGCTCGTAGCAATAATAATCGCAGTCTCCAGTGCCAGTGCTCTGGCTCAGTCTCCACGCAGGCTCCAACGCAATCTCTCCACGCAGGCTCCAACGTTGCTCTACAGGATGTGCGCTCCTTTGGGACAGAAGGACGAAAGAAAGATGGTCCACAAATTCCTCCTAGTGACAAAGTTTATGATTATATTATTTTCGTGGAAGTGATATCAAGGATTTGCAAGTGAAATCCTCCCCACCAGCTCAAACAACTTCTCAGATACATAGTGACCCAGCAATAATCTCTTTTCAGTCACAATACTCCCAGCCATCTCAAGCATCTAATGCATTTGGTCCAGCTTCACACAGTCTAGGCTCAGCGCTGTTACAGCATTCAACGTAGAAGGAAGTATCATGCAGAGATTCTAATTCCAATGTCGACCTACAGGCAGGTGGGCATATATATCATTAACTGCGGTAAACCCAGTGGGGTGATTGTTGCAATTGAAAACCCACAAGGTATTATTCATGCACAGCATTCTCTTTCTCATCAACTGTCAAATGGGAGGACTGGGAAAATGGGGAATGGCTGAACACACATCCATATACACAACAAAATACACCACAAAGACAAATGGAAGTCGCAACTTCATAAGGAATGCAGAATTAGGGTTAGGGTTAGGTATTACACAAAATTATTGGTGCCCACGCTATCAGAAAAAATGCATAACCTAATTCAAATGTTCAGGAAACTTAACAGTACAAAACCTCATCAAAGTGAAGGGAAATGCATACACTGCATGCGACTGGCAGATAGATGGAGCAGTCTGGCAATGGACTGGCAAGCAGAATGCTAGGAATGGGCAGACTGGCAACAGGCAGGAGTTATGGCAGTGCTCTGATACCACTTGTTGGTAATAACTCCTGATTCAATTCTATTCATGGCTAAAACATTACTTTATACATTACAATGAGGTGGTTGAGAACCAACCTTTTCACCTTCCCATGCAACTATTCAAATTCCTATTTATTTATTTATTTACAATAATCCTGACGGATTATATTCTAACACTTTGCTCATGGGTTTGTAAAGAACCCATAAGACTATCAATAGAAACTTGAGACAAATATTTAGATTCTTTAATAGCTACAACAATTGGGTCAAATCTAATAGGAAGAATCCTTAAAATATTTTCTACAACCTTTTGATCATCCAAAGTATCTCCATGACACTTTATTTGATTTACTATACTCAATGCACGAGTAAAAAAATCATTTATTGTCTCATAATTTGACATTTGCAAATTTTCAAAATCTGTTCTAATCATTTGTAATCTTACCAACTTGACTTTGCTAGTACCTTGATAAGAATTTTGTAGAGTGTCCCATGCATGCTTGGACCTTGTAGCTGCTTCAACCCATGGGAAAATGGATTCTTCCATTGCTTGTTGTATAAAAAATAACGCCTTGGCATCCTTCTTTTTATTCTCTTTGAGAAGATCCTTTTGTGCTTGTGATAAAACATTATATGCTGCTTGATCTGGTGGCTTTGTAAAACCATTCTCAACCAAGTCCCATAATTCTTGTGAACAAAATAAAGTCTTCATTTTAATGCTCCAATATACATAATTTTTCCCATTAAATTGTGGAATTTGGGGTTGAGTGAGATTACTACTACTCACACTCGCTATAATTAAATTGCACCAAAATATATCACTTCCACAACACTTTGTCAATGCAACTTGGCACAACCTAATGCAAACTGATTAAATATTGCAATTTCACAATACTTGGTGATTTTTTTTAATATTCCAAGTTCCTTTTAACAAAATTAAAATTAACTAGTGACCAAAAACAATAAATTTGTTGTAGCAATTTCATCACACCAAATTAAATATTTTACCATTGCATTCAGCATAAAACAACATTACCAAAATCAATTCTTCCATTCCATAATTATGCTCCTTCACAACTAGAGTTTGCACCTCCACAACTAGCCTATGCTCTTCCACAATCAGTTTCTCCACAACCTTGCTCTGATACCAATTTGTAGGAAGAGGATGCAAGAAAACTAAAAATTGAAGAGCTGAAAATGCAAAAGATAGAAAATATAAGAAAATATGAGTTGCTGCTCAGAATTTTATTAGCAAAGAAGAAAAACAACAAGTGTGCTTTATGCAGCTATGAGATTATCTATTTATAGTAGATTTGCAACACATGTTTTACTGTTCAAATTTCTGCTGGAGGTTGAGTTTCATTAATTATCAGACTGCTGGGTGGTTGATGGATGGTTGGGCGGTGATGCAAGCGGTTAGTGGTCGGCTGGGAGGCTGCGTGTCTGCTGGCGGCCATTAATCTTATTGTTTTCAACAAACGTAGGAGACACGATAAATGTATTCCTCCAATGTGGTTTGAATAAAATTTAGACCTCCAATGAATTGCAAAATTTAAAATGGATCAAGTGTTAGATGCTCGATTAACTCTATCGACCAGATAAATGGGAACGCTCTGACGACATTCGCTTCCGGGTTCACCGCTTTTATTCTTCTTTTGATAAAAAAAATCGTCGAGATTGTCACCCCTAAAGTATGCCATAGTGCGAATGGTGGCTTTGCAAAGAAGCAATATAACAATAAGGTGTAAGATAAACTCTAGACCATTTGGACCTAAAATTTGGTGAGTTTTCTTGTCAAAATCTGGCAGAAATTGTTTAAATGGTAGTTTTTAGTGATTGGAATTGCATAAACTAGGTGCCCCCGAGGTAATAGAGGGTCTTGAATCCATTTCTGCAATAAAAATTGCAATTTTAACAATGGAAATCTCATTTTCAACAACAAATTGTGTTTTTGGATTCCGGCTAAATTGACCTGAAAAGGTGCAAATGGTCTAGAGATTAGCCAACTCCTAACAACAAGGTGTAAGCTAAACCAATGCCTACTTTTGGCATAAATTCCATGGAAGATATCTTCAAGTTGAACAACTTGCTCTGCAAAGCTTATAGGCCTGTCATCTTGCACTTCAGGCTCAGGTGAAGGTTGGACAATATCTTCTCGTTCTTTAATAATCTCTTCACATGGAGCCACCTCCCTAGGATCTCATTGTGAGTCCAAAAGCTTCTAGGTTTATCATCTTGCACTTTAGTCTCAAGTGAAGGTTGGACAATATCTTCTCATTCTTCACTAATCTCTTCACCCTAGCCACCTCCCTAGGAAGCAACATTTGCAATAGCATATCATGAGGGGTGATTGTATGTGAATCTCTGTGATGTGCACCACCCTCACCTATGTTCCCATCAAGAAATTTAGGAGGCATACACAAAGCAATAATCATGTCCTTGGGAAGAAGGATTGGGAAGAAGATATTGGGCTTCTTCATGATTTACAAGTCAAATTACTCAAGTAATATTCTTCCCAAGGTGCATCATTATCCTAAACAATAAAGATCCATTTATATAGATCCACTCACATAGGTCTCTAGACCTCTTGACACCTTCACCTAGTGAGGAGTTTCCAACAAATGAAAGAGTACCATAAACCATTTCCTCTTGCTCATTCATTATTTCTCTTTGATAAAGACAAGGAGGCTCATCATCATCCTCGGGGTTAGTTAAGATGGTCAGTTGGAAGTCCTCCCTATGAGGATCCTAAGAAAGAAGATGATTCATTAATCTTCTAGTGGATGTACAAAAATAAGGGCTTCGAATATTTTTTTCTACCGCACCATTAGAACCAACTAGCTCAAAATTATTACCAAGCAAGAGGGATTCTTCAAAAGATGTGCTAGGAACATTGACAGGCTCACATGGGTTGGGCTAGAACTTAAATTACTTGAGGATCCTAAATCCCCAATAACATGGAAAGCACAACAAGCAATTCTCTCTACTTCTTCGTCTTCTCTCGAGCTATGTGATGGACTACGCAAAGCCTCCAAATCAAGAATCGTGGAAACCAGAGGGTTCATTTGGTGTAATTTTTAAGATTTGTCTCAGGTGAGTAACTAACACCTCCATTTAGTACCACATACATCATCTCATAAACGTGAGAAGTCGATGTAACTTTTAAACTTGTGCAGAGAAGCAAAGCATACAGATTTTTTTAAGCAAAATAGAGATTACACCATAGCATTCACACATAATACACAAAAATTTACCTTGAAAACCAACAAAACTTAGAGCCTCACCTTTTATTTTATGATTATTAACCACTCACAATACAAAATGTAGCTATTCTACAGCATCCAAAACCCTAATCTGTTAACCTGGATTAGAAATAAACTTCAATCCCTTAACTGAGATTGAATTACATATTTTTAGAAAAAAACCCAAAAATAGCCCAAGAAATTTTGAACTCGCATTGGTCATATCAAAAATGGACTACCACCCATTTCCAATGTCTTCTTTGCAGAAGGGGGAGGGTGTCGGCATGCCCACCCCTATAACCCCCCTTGAGCCAGTGTCACACACAACCCTCGATGCATACAATAGAGAACTAGATGGTGGAGATTGTCGGGCGTGTCGTTGATAGACGCTCCCACCTTCACCCCCTCACACACTCATGCAAGAATATAACACATAGCTAATAGTTGGATGCACTCCACCAATAGGATTAGACTCCCAACTAGATGAGCACAGGTCTCATAAGTAGTTGTACCTTCGATGCTCAATGGGGCTTTTCCCCTATAATACCTATCAGGGTCATCAAAATAATCCTCCTTAGGAGCATGCAAATGCCCGCTGGTCTATGTCTCAGTTAAGCCTTTCAAGACTCCATCTCCTAATGATCTTTTCAACAAGATTTTCAAAAGCAAGATTACAATATGTTTTCATATCATCTTCTCCAATTGCATCATCTTCAACTTACATACAGTCTTCATCTTCTATGTCTGCGTGTATTTAGTAGCTCCATAATCAATATGCCAAACAAATTGAGAAACATAAATATAAGTATGAGAAGCCATAAATAAATATTCAATTTTAGATAATTCATTCTATTAAACCACAGTACAACTATGTAAAAATAATGACTTCCTCCTATGTAAAGCTCATTGGAGGTCTCATAAAACTTTCTAACTCTGTCCAAACATTACGGACTATTTTAATAATACTAAGATGAGGCAAGATATCATCATCCAAGGAAAATGTGAGAAGTAATGCAGTTTTATCTTCTTTTAGTGTAATCGTTAGACATGGGTCTAGTTTTATGGGTGCCCTTATCACAATTTTCCAATGATCATGATATAAAAGAATCAATTCCATTTTTGTTTTCAAGCTGGATAATTTTGACCATTCAACTCAACTGAGATTTAGTCATCATAAAACTATTAATGGCCATTTGTTTTGCTTATTACTCCAAAACAGAAATCCTTATATTTCCTTTAAAGAAAACAGAAATCCTTATATATCCTTTAAAAAAAGTATAATTTGCTGAAAAATTGCTTCTTCAATAGCCATACTAAAACTAATTATAGCTATCTTTATATAGACTGCTTTCTAAAAATTGTATATTGTCTATATTCAGGGGGAGACATTCAAAAAAAATCCACACGTCAACTTCTTTTTCTTTCTCCAGGGTTCGATTCCTTCAACGATGGCTCTTCAGCTATGAACATCGGCTTTGTTATTATCTCCTGTATACTCTCCCGTGGAAGGTAGTTGGCTTATCTCCTACGCGTAGTTATGCCTTCACGCGAGTTATTCTCCTCCATGGCTTGGCTCTTATTCACGGCATCGATTTGAGATTTGACAGGTTTTTTTGTTGTATATTTTGTTATATTCATTGATGGTAGAGGTGATAAACGATCCGTTATCTTAGCAAAAGACCTAACTTCAAATAACTCAAGATTCTAACTTGTGATCTCAGAGATTTGATAGCTCAATTCTCCTCGACTGTGACCCATGGCTCGGCTATATAACTACTGCACCGTTGCTTCGTGGGCAGCCTTCGAGGTTACCCTTCCGTCTTTTTAGCCCAATAAACTTTGCGGTCAATCTCTACAATTCGACAGCGACGACTCACTTGTATTCAAAGTAAAGCGTGTTTAAGCAGAAATGATTAATGGCCGAACTGTTAAACCCTCGAATTTCTGCAGTTTCTTCGCGGATAAACCCTTGAATTTTATGAAATCGTACCTATATTTCTTTACGACAGGTTGCGTCTCAAATTTCTGGCGTTAAATGATGAGCACCGACTTCTTTTTTTGCACGGCTATCTCTTGGTTATCCTCTCCTTCACACAGATTATTCCCCGTCTCTCCTTCAACGCGTAACTTCTACAACAAGATTCGCCTAGGCTCTGTGGATTTTGTCCGGCCAGCAACACTGAAATTTTTGAGGCCACAATCACTGGTGGTTTTGATACCATGTTAAATTAGAAGTGGAGGTATCAAATGTATTATTGATCGTCTTCTCTAACTACTTATAATTAATTTTTTAACTAATTATAAGTAGCCTATTTATGACTTAACCTATGTCATTTATATTTTTAACAATATTACAAAGCATTACGAAATAAATATTTAGAATAAACATTACAATATTCAAAAGTTTGTTTTTTAATCTTAAATTTAGGAATTTTTCTATATAAAATCTATTAATCAAAATTGGCTTAAAATAACTCTTCAAGGGGTTCAATTAATCTCCAATGGCTATATCATGATGAAATATGGATCATGAAGCTCTCATACTCGTGGTCTTGTTGACAAAATCAAACTCGGGTTTGACCAAGTCAAAAAGTCAATTCTAATCAAATTTTTGCAATTTAGTCCAATGATGCAAGGACTCATCCAAAGCTTATAAAAGGATCAAAAATAACTTATAATAATTACTATTGAAAGATAACTAAATCTACAAATAATACTTTACACAAGTAATACCACTGAATATTTGCATAGTCTCATCATAAGATAAATGCATAACAAAACATAATATGATGTGATTATCTTATGTACATGCCGACATCTAGTTGCCCGTGTAAAACATTCCATAGATCAACCTTGTAATAGGTTGAGTGAATGGTCAAAATCCAAGGCTATTCAAAGTGAAAGATTGGTCATGGAAGACTTGAGTGACTCAAGAGAAAAGGGAAAGTAGGGGACTCTATGACATTCACAAGTCAAGCAAACTTTAGGGAGGCAGGTGTCTCACAAATGGATGATGTGGTAGAACATGATACCCCTTTGACTTTAGCAAACCACCATTTATTTATCTTCTACATAGATCTATATTTTATTTTCACTTTTTTGTTTTGCTTTTGGATTTTCTTTTCATTTTCTTACATTTTTCTTTCTATTCTTTTGATTTTCTTTCTTTTGCTCCTTTCTCTTTTCTTATCCTTTAGCTAGTTAATGGTTGAAAGGTACCATCCTTAGATTCCTTTTGGGAATTGGCGATGACACAGCCTTAGCTTCACTTCTAAGAGTCGTCCATAGGACCAACAACGTTGCCACAATAATGCTTGTTTAGAGAAAATACGCTTAATCTCTTAATTCAAGTACCTACGCTTGCAACCACCAATGATAGGGAAAATCGTTTCAAGACTTGGGAGAACACTTCCAAGAACTATGTCAACCTTAACTCACACCCAACCCATAGGTATTTAGAAGTTGAATGGGATACGAGGTTGGATGATGGTAACCCTGGGTTTAGAGCCAAATGTTAGGGGTAATTGACCAAAGAAGCATAAGACTTTGGAATACCAATTCTCCTAGGAAATCATAGTCGATTTGCAACAATTTAGAAGTAAAGTGGCAAAAGGATTTGGAGGACTCTATCGTACACACAAGAGTTAAGAAATCAAGGATAACATGGAGGCCATCGTAATGAAGAGGTCACAGAGGGGAAGGTCATTGAGTCATTGTTAGGCCCATATCAATGTGTCTGTACCACAACAGGGGTGAAACGAATGAAGGATGGGTAAGGCCAAAATATGGAACCAAGAGTCAGGGCATGATCCATGCAATGATCAAAGGTTGTGTCAAACAATGGTATGTATATAAAAAAAAGACTACTCATAAATGCCATGCCATGTAGAATCCTACCCACCAAGCTCAACAGAGGATTACAATTGCAAAGTAAAATTTACAATATCAGTTAATACAAACTATATAATCCATAAAATAATCCTTTAGGCATGCACCTAATATAGAACTAAAACAACAAGGAACCATCATAAGACAATATACATAGTGGCAATCAATACCCAAGCTTAGAAATCTTATGGGCACCTTTGCTCTGCAACATTGCCCTACTCAAACAAAATTGATCCAACTTTGATCTGCTTTGCAAAAATGAGGTATAACAACCCATTCAATGGGTGGTATAGCAAGTGTCCTTTTTTATGGCCTTTATATCTTTCTTTGCCCTGACTAGGTCAAAGCTAACATAACTTAGGGTTTCTTAGTTTTTTCTTAGTTCATTCAAATATTGAACTGACAACTCTTAGGAGAAACTTTAACCTTGTTTTCTCAATGCCCAGAAAGAATAAAACTTAGGTCTAATTCCCTCATCTTCACCAAAATTCTCCTTTTACAAAATTCTTGTATCATGTAACGAAAAAACACAAAAAATATAAAATATAAAAAAAAAACCCTAAAAATTAAATATTTAATGAAAAAATCCCAAAATATTTATTTTTTGTCAGTGTACTGGTTTAGTATTGAATTTATTTGCATAATTCTAAAGTTTAACGTGGTTATTTATTTTTGCAATATTTATATTATGCAAAAAATCCGTAGAGAGTAAAAAAAATACCACAAAGGTGTGTTTTGTAGCTCTTGGAGGCTTAATCTAAGGTGGCATCAACCCTAGAGGGGGTGGCATCAGCCTTTAGGGTTGGTTGTTGCCCTAGTGCAAGTATGATTCAAATGTTTTATAGGTCCAAATTTCATAAGAAGATAAGCCCTAATAGTTGGGAAGGGTACATACTTCATCATTAAGCACTTAACTCTTGGGGGTTTTGAAGTGCCAAATCAATCTTTTCAACCTTTACCATGGTTTATTATAGATATGAAGTTGAAATCAGTCCCAACTATACTCAACATTCGTCAAACAAGTGCACCCTAAGGGGGATTGAGTCTCCTTTGGTTGGTGATTGTCGGGAGGTACTTTTCGGGGTGTTTCCTTGGGTTTACTCATAAGTTTATATTGTTGGTTTTAATTGCAGGAAAACATTTAATTCTATTATACTGAGTTTTGTTGCTCCTAAAACTTTCTGGTCATTCAATATTTATTGAATATCTTGTTGATTCCATTAAGGCACTGATCTACTAACTCAATGGGAAGGTCTTGTAGAGATAGAGTTATTCTCGTTGCATATCTTACAAGTCTATTTCTACCAACATTTGGGAAGCCTTTTGTGTCTTAAGGAGAAAGCTTAAAGAGAGAGGGGAGTGCACTGAGGTGAAAATGTGTGCATCTCCTAAAAAGTTGTCAATCTTGGCTCCATCCCTAGTGACCTAATCTAAATAGTGCCAATCTATGAGGTAACATTTTTTGGATTCATTGTCGAGGATTGCTTAAATTTTGTTGTTTGATACTTAAGGTGTGTTTCTCAAGTCAAAGATCTCATTTCCCTAGCATGAACAACATATTTTGTAAGAAAATTGAGGTAAGTTTTGTTTTGTACTTTGATGAGATTATTGTTAAGAACTAACCTTGCAAGTATTATTTGGTGACTCCACTGAAAAAATACAACAAAAAATTACACTTTAAGATAGAGGCCTCAGCTATTCATGACACTATTGGGTATAAAAAGTGAATGCATCTATTAATTAAGAAGAAAAGATTTATCTTGGTGACTCCACTAAAGCATTTTATTCGACATTACAAACATATTTCTTTTTTTTGGGGGGGGAGTATCCATATTGGCTTCTTCAAATCTATGGCCTTGTTATTTTTTCAAATATTTGCCCCCCTACTCATGAAGAACCAAAAGAAAATATAAAGGAAACCCCAAAGTTTCATCGCAGTAAAGATTCATGTTTAGTTTATATTGTAGCCTTTCTCGAATTTACAAGGGAAAATGGCATTCTCTATGAAAATGATATGATGAATTATTTTTCGTTTGGATTCAAGACAATGCTAAATGTTGGTATGAATGTCTTGGATAAAGAACAATTACGTCTTTCGCACTCCTTTTGGAGGTGTTTTGTAAATGTTGGTGCCCCAACAAGATTGTTCAATAGCTACTTATAATTCAAAAGATCAATGCATTCTATGATGCACACATGATTGTTGAATAGGGTCCTAGACCACCCTTAAAGGAAGAAGAGGAATCCAAGGAAGAAGATTCTTCTACTCCGTTAATAGAAGATGAAGATATGGTCAAAGAATGTTGTAACGAAGATCAACATCTAAAAAGATCTCATGAAGAATCCATTGTTGAACAATTTGTTGTTCAATATTTTGTTGTAGAAGCTAAAGAAGACATCTTGAGCCCTATGCTTGAAGAGGATGATACTTTTGAAGATGAAGACAAAGGTTTCCTAGAAAACGAAGGCAAGGAAATCCATGTTGAAAATCAAGAAGCACATGAATACTAAGAAGCCCTAAATAAAGAAAGTGAAGAAATTGTGAGTTCTCTTTACCATTGTCTTAAATATTCCTATGATGTCTTGGGCCTTTGGGAAGAAATTGGAAGGATTCCTTTGCATGACGAAGAATATGATGATCATTGGAGCTTTCTTGGTTCTCCCATCTATGATTCTTTAAGTATAGAAGTGTTGTACTTAAACCTTTGGGCCATACATGTTTTGAGGAAAATGTCCATGATCTTTTCTTAACGTGTGAAAGTCAAAAGGGTGTCAATTTTAATAACCAAGCTCAATTTTTATGCAGATGTGGAAGAAAATGAAGAATATATTGAAAACCCATTCCACATTGAAAGGGATGTTGAAGGCATGGTTAATGGAGGCATAGTTTATGTTTCTCCTTGCTCCCCTCATTATGAATGTTTGGCAAGCCATCATTTTTCGTTTCCTCTTGAAAACAATTTTTTTGAAGATGATGGGATTAAGGAGCATGGTGTGGTTATGGATTACTAGAAATTTGTTGGAGAGCCCATATATAATTCTTCAAATGAGGGAATTGTCAATTTAAAAGACTTTGGAAAGCCTTCCTTTGGTGACATCTCTCAAAATTTGGCTCAAAAGTATTCATTCGCCATTGATGATGATATGGGTTACATATGGAGACATCTATCACAAATGTTGAGGAGTCGGGTTTACCCTCTCTTAGGGCAGGTCTTAGAAATCATTTTCAACAACATTTCATAGGGATTAATGCATATTTTGGACAACAATAAGGTGGTTTTGTTGCAGGGTTAGAGAAACAAAGTGTGGGCTCTCATAGGGTATATTTGAAGCCTCTCTTCCAACCATATATTTGAGTTCAACCTGATGGTTTTGAAGGTCAATTGGGACAACAAACAAAATTTTGAGATTAGGTTCATGATAAAGACAGTTTGTACTTGAGCCTTGCCCAAGTTTGGATAGATGGGGCTTGCGAAAAGTGACTTGTCCAATGAAGGTAATGACATTAATTTAACTTATTATTACCAAAGAATAGGGGAAAATTCCTAGCATGATGATATGCTAAGGTAGCTTCATTGGTGATATGATTTCACTTGACTTATTTCTATTACCATGCTTAGAATAGTAAGTAGGTTGCATAATCTCTTGCATAATAATTTTGATGTGTCATTTTCTTTACCCGTGTATTGCATTTCTTGTGTTATTTCTTGTGTTATTTTATGTGTTTCATATTTTGATTTGAACAAGGAAGGATGGATGTGTCTACCCCAATGCATTTCATGCTCTTTATTGTCTGAAGTGTGTAGGTCTACATATCCTAGAATATTATGAGGTTCTCATGTACTACCGAGAGAAATGCATGTCCCATAGTTGGAGCCAATTGTTACCCTCCAGATCCTCTGCAGTGCACCATACTAGATGTGCCAAAGAAGGAGATCTTTTCATCATCATAAAAGGCCAAGTTGGAGCTTGTTTATGTAAAAATGTTGGTATAGCAGGGCTTAAGACCCTTGGTATGGTCATGGAAAGTCCTCTTGGTTCTCATTTCAATGAATGTTGGCCTTGTGGCTTTGTTGACTACCCCTTAATGACTGGAAGTCCATGATGATGTTCGGCATTTATGCCTTGGGTGGGCGTTCTAGTGTACCTTGGGATGAATCCATTAGAACACATGGCTGGGGCTCTTGGCCACACTTATGTTTTATTCTTTGCATAGGTGATTGCAGTCGTAAGGGTTGTCATACTAGCCTTAGCACACCTCATGGATACCCCCTTTGACCTATTATTGTTGTATCATCCCTCCCTCTTGGACATCTTGGCTTTGAAGAGAAAATCATCCACCTTCCAAGCAAACCAAAAAAGGTCATACCAATTTGAGAGAATTGAGGGAAAAAAACACTCTTCGTAGGTTTAATCCCCAAGTTGTTGGTGACAAACTCTAAAACATTAAAAGTCATTTAAATACAAATTAGGTAGGTTGGATTTAAGGAGGATTAGGTTATTCTTTTAAAGTATAAATAAGGCAACTCCTCATTTGTAATCAAGATCATGGGATCAATTAAGACATTATTTATTTCCCTGCTTGTGTACACGAGAGACTAAGTGGTGCACACCTCATTTCTTGGCTCTTCTAGGGTTTTCAAGGGATCAATTTTGATGTTTGAGATTTCTTTACTATGTTTCAAGGCTTGTCCAAGGTGGAAAGGATTCTTGACACGTTAATCTATTCTCATTTTCTCCTCAATTGTGGTAAGATCTCTGAGTGTCTTGTCTTGCACTGTCGAAGACATCCAAGGTAAGGGTGACCTAGGGTTTTTATGCATAATAGTATAGTATTGTTAATGAGACATCCCTCTTGAAGGGTCTCTCTTGTTTGGTCTTTGGCATATTTATTTTCCCTAACTACTATGTCTAAACTAACATAACTGAGGGTTTCTTAGCTTTTCCCTAGTTCATTCAAATATTGAATTGCCAATTCTTAGAAGAAACATTAACTCTGATTTCTTGGTGCCTGACAAGAATAATACTTAGGTCTAATTCTATGATCTTCATCAAAATTTGTTGTATTATATATTGGAAAAATACAAAAAAATATAAAATTATAAAACAACCCTAAAATTTAAATATTTTTTGAAAAATCCAAAAATATTTATTTTGTCATTGTATTGGTTTAGTAATGATTTTTTTTTTTTAATTCCAAATTTTCCCGTGGTTATTTATTTTTTCAATATATATATTATGTAGAAAAACCACAAAAAGTTTTAAAAAATCCCACAAAAGTGTGTTGTGCATCTCTTGGAGGCCTAATCTAGGGTGGCATCATCCTTAAGGGCTGATTGCAGCCCTAGTGAAAGTATGGTTGAAGTGTTTTGCACCTAATGAGGGTGCAAGGAGACTTCTCCCAACAATGGTAATTGTTCAAAGCTTAGTAGATAGTACTTTGTATTTAATATTTACTATGCCCTATTTTGTAAACATTAGATGATAAGTTATTTTTTAACTTCTAACATTGAATTTTGAACCTACCTTTGAAGTTTGACTTGTTGATTGGTTATTACAACTCTTTGGTGATAAATATAATGCTTTGTTTGATTTTTTGGTTGATGTTATCTGTTAGAGTTTGTTGATGGAAAATGTTATATGTTGAAACTTGAAGGTAGATGTGCTTGATGATTGATCATTTGATGACAATGTAATAAGTTATATCCACTAGATGATTGATGCTATATGTTTAATAATTGTTAGATATATGTTTTCATGTTTTCTATAGCTAATTTAAATACTTCTTATATCCACCTAAATATATTTACAAAAAAATTGCAAAAGAATGATATTTAGATTCCTATCCTAACTGCTTCCTAAAATTGACAAGAGCTTAAATGAAATCAGAATATACATCGAGATCCAATTTATTGGCATCCTTTATCAAAAGGGAGCCCTTAGCTTGCAGCTGGTGACATATTTCATCCTTCCAAAGTGCACAAAAAAGAAGAGAGGGAAATACCTTCTTGATCAAAGACATACTTACACCTGATCTTCCACAAAATAAACAAAGCAAATATCTAGAGGGAGTGCCACAAACCAAAGAATGAGACCCACATAAGGGAGTAACAATCTATAAACAATGCATCCCTCCAATAAATCTTGCCTAAGGATAAGTCAGGATGATGCCACTTCATAAGACTTCAACAATCCTTAGCAAATATGCAATTCCAAACAATGTGCTTATCTATATTCTGTCTGAGAGGCTTGTCTTGGCCAACATGGCCTTGTAGGGAATTCCTTGCTAGATCACCAACCAAGCAAAGGATCTCAACTTATACAAGAGTCTTACCGACCAAACATTGCGCAACCATCATATCTATGTCTCCTTGTGGTCAGACAACATCCATATGGAGTTAAGAATAGGCGACAAAGGATGTCGTCTATACAAATCCAAGTACATACAACAAGAATCATAGTGAAGAAGTAGTGTACCAAATATCCACTGCTAGTCTATCCAAAATAGACTTGGCATACCAATGTTCATCTTGAACAATTCTTCCTTTGGGAGAAAATACTAAAGGTCTATGATCGAGGGGCAATTTGAAGCTAACAACCCAAAATCATGTGATAACAAGCTCCACTCCTTCTAGGAGTGGCCCTCTAGGTCCCATATATCCTTCCTTTGAAAGATACCCTTCTGAATCTATCGTCTTTCATGGAACCTCGATAAATTTACAATTCAAATATATTGGTCATGTCAGCTCTAATTCATCTTAGAGGCAATGTCCCAACCAACTCTATTTCCCTCCTACTACCAATGAACCAAACTAGCAACCAACACGAAACCACCCAAATAATCCTGAATATAATGGATACCTCCACCTAAAACAAAGAGGGCGAAGATATGCTGTCACATAGATCAAATTTTCCCCGAATCTTCCCAAGATACTAGGTTGTCAAGATGTGGTGCCTAAAAAGAATTTTCCTCGATGTTGCACCCTCAAGACAATGAACCACCCACTTGGATACCGATATACTTCGTTGTGTGACCACATCTATCAACCCTAACCCCGTCTCTCCCTTAGGGAGTGTGAAAACATCCCATGCCACCAAGGGAAATCCTATTGGGACCCCATACTTCGAACAAAGATAGAACCTCATAATTTGATGAAGTCATATGAATTATGTTCTACTAGGAAATCAACAAGACACGTAAGATACATGTGAGGCTTGAAGAATGCGACCAGCTAGCGTCAACTTCCATGCAAAGGGAATATATTTGTGATATCAAACATGCAACTTACTCCAAAGTCTCTACAAACACTGGTCCCACATGGCCATGGAGAGAGCCCTATCCCAAATGGAATCCCAAGGTACTTCAAATTCATCTTGAGATGAATAAATGACCAAGCCTAAGGGATCCAAGCTAGGGGTGAATTTGCTCCGATTAACTAAAATTTTGTCTTGTGAGGACTGATAATGGCACCAGAAGCTCTGCAAAAAGTGTCCAAACAAGAAAATGCCCCATCTACTTAAGCCTAATCCATGCCTATTGAAAGAAGAGAATCATCTGCAAAGAGATTATTGACCATCATCTGGGAGAGAGATCCCTTTGATCTTGACTACAACACATGCAGTCTCTAGCAGATATCCTAATGTGTCTAGAGTCAACACATAAAGATATTGATCCAAAAGACATCCCTATCTGATAGAATGGTGTAAGGATATCTAGGTGGACAATGCTTTATTGACAAACAAAAGACGAGTTGCTAGAAAATAGGTTGCTCACCATACCACACATATGCGACCAAACCCCACACATGATGACATCTTTGAAATGAAGGATCAATCCACCTAATCATAAGCTTTGTCAAAATCAATATTCAACATCTAATACTTTTTCCCTGTCTCCCTAGCCCACTCCATGACCTCCCATGTCGAAACTATTGTATCCAGAATAAATCTCCTGGACAAAACTCGTTTTCTCTTGACGTGCCACATGCCTGACTATTGATCTCACCCTGAACACCAAGGCTTTGGCCATTATCTCATATGCCACAAAAAGAAAAGATATAGGACACTATCCACCAATGGAATCACATTCCCCATTCTTAGGAATCATCTTAATCAACCCTTGATTAATGGTATTTGAGAGATAGCTAAAGCTAAAGATATATAAATCCAAACAAAAGAAGTCCTCCCCAATACAATCCCACATGGACTTGCATAATTCACATGGTAACCCATCTAAACTTGGAAACTTCCCATTCATTGTTATAAGAATTGTATGCAACTCTTCCCGTGTCTAACTCTAATCTAATTTGTCATTGTCACCAATTGACATTTTGCAAGGGACTACCCTAAGAGAAACCTCTCGAGCATCCAAAACCATGTCAAAAAGAAAATAGGAAGAAATGATGGCTTCAAAGTGTTCACTTAACATACCCTAAACCCCTTTCGCATCCTCTACAAGAAAATCATCCTCTCTATGAATTCCAAGTACCCTCTTAGATGCAGCCTTCCTTTTTAAGGAAGTCAAACTAGAATTCAGAGACATAATTCCCTTCTTGAATCCACTGTAAACGGGAGAATAATTAGACACCTTGGGAAATATAATCCTTCCCCCATCTGACAGTTAACTCAAGCTTGATTGATTCCTCCTGTAGACTGACATTATGAATATTCTCTTCCAGAAATAAGTGTACCTTCTCCAACTTTTCCCATGCTTCTTAAAGCTCCCTTCTCCTCTATGGGTCATCATCCTTCCCCAACCTTGCATAAATTTGACCGTGCTTCACACCACTGCTTCCCACAACAAAATTCACCCAAGGCCCAACCAGGCATGGGGAGAGAGATCACACCCTTTTAACAAGGGCATGAAATTCAGTTGACTCAAGGTGATATATGTTTAATTTAAAAAATGAATTTACCGGACCATCCATTGTCGCACCTATAGGAATCACTGACTAAATTAATAAGTTTTATAAACCAGTAACATCCATCATGGTACCCACTAAATGAAAATTTCCTGAAAACACTACCTCCTCCTAGGTCCATAGAACTTTCCCAATCAAGCCTATACCCTATCCTACCCCTATATGTAGATGGCCCACGTGAACCACCCACTATAATCCAACCCTTTTTTGTTTCCAATTGGGGTAAAAAATATGAAGGGATTCTTTACATCTACACCAATCCTACTTCTCCAAGCCACTGATCACCGCACCACAATCGACACAACTGTCACCTTCCCATTCTACCATGTTGAAATCACCTATGACAATCTAATCCCCCATTGGAATAGAGGAAGGCATCTAGTCCCACAATCGACTTTGGTGCATGGTGGAGTTAACGCCATAGACTGTGTAAAATCCCATCAACTGATCTTGTTGCATCGAGAGTAGAAAGGTGCTTACAACCCAATACGAGGGAGATGTGTAACATTATGTAACGTAATGCACATAACGTTATGCACCAAAAATTAAAAAAACAATAATTAAATTTTTTTATGTCCGTTCATAAAATAAAAAATAATTCAAAAAATCCATATATGCTTAAAAATAACACCTCAAGAAATTGGATGCCTCTCGGTGCTTGATAGATCTGCGTTTAAGATGGATCTATGTTGGTAATAAGAGAGTGATTGACACACATCTATCTTCAAGGTTCAAGTAGGATGTAGCTATACAACTTTGTAAAGAGGGTGAAATAGCGATCACCACCCCGTCACTTTCCTGGTAGTGGTCAGAAGTCTAGAGAGGACCATTCCAACAATAACTCGTCATTTTTCGTAACTCAAACCCTGCTAACTTGACCTCCTAATGGAAATCCGCATCTAGGAAGAAGCGTTGCAAAACATTACTAACACCTTGTTTGCGACTGGGAATAGTCGTCCCTCTTATATTCCAAGACAATAAGGATAGCTTCATACTAGACGAAGATGATGACCAAGGCTACTAAAAGGGATATGGATGTCAAAGCCTTTAGGATTGCATGAATCCATTGCTTGGATGATCACATCCCTATAAGACTTGTGTTGTGGGCTCCTTTTACAAACTAACTTATCCTTCTTGCAGGAGAGGACAAAACCTTTCTTTTAGAAGATTTAGTTTGGTATTCCTCCCCATTATTCTCCCCAGGCCTCAGGCAATGGAAGGGGCAATCCTAGATCAAGTGATCTTGCTCTTGCCAAGAAAAACAAGCACTCGGTAGATTCAAATAGCAAAATTCATGTTGTTATACTCCATCAATAATGCAAACTTAAATAAATGAAGGAAGTTTTCTCTTTAAATCTACTTCCACACACACCCCAGTAGCGGTACATAAAGAGTTAAGATGACCATCAGGAATACAGAGCTTTCTATAATGGTGAGAAAATATATCAACAAATGACCTCATGTATGCAGGAAGGCTACGGAAATATATCTAGAGAAGGTAGTTAGTGTGTCCCCTATCTTTAGGGTTGAAATCTACCCTCCATGACTATACAAAGTCCAACGAACTAGCTATGTGACAAGTGCCAAACTGAAGAACCTATTCAGTAGTTGCATTAGATTTGAATAGGAGGCACATGTACTTCGTTCCTAGCCCCCCATAGGAATTCATAGATATTCATTTGGTCTCCAAATTCAGCAAAGTCCACCTATTAAAAGCCTCTTCATTAGGAATCCATCGCAAAAAGTAAAGGATCACGTTGCATGAGTCCATATACACACGTCCTTCGATGTATTCTATTTTAGGGATGGATGATTTTGGATAGGGTATCTCCTCATGCACTTTAGAAACTCAGTCATTGTCGCATCCTTAATGTGAGTTGCTAAAGCCTCAACATGCACTTTCTCATCATCAACTTGCACCTGAATATCCTTCCCCACACCCGGATTCCCCATTGATCCCACACCCATCTCACTCTCTTGATGGTCTACCTCCAAGGCCATATATTGCACTAATCAGATCACGAGACCATCCATAGCTAGGTCACCTCCCTGAGAATAATCCTTATTCTACTCATAGAACCTGGAATTCACAGACTGGATGATGCTCCTTACCTCTCCTTCAGGGTTTAGTGAGATATAGTCAAGCAGACGTTCTTTGGAGAGGCTTTAGTGCCGATAAACATTCAACAAATCACGACCCCTCGAAAACCCCCAAATGGTCAAAGAAGAAATCAGTCCTACCTTCCTATTCTCCAACATCATCCCCACCAGAAAAATCACCCCTTGATCACTTGCATCGATCTCTCTCCTCTCAGTGCCAAGCACCTCACTCCTAACATGCCTTGCATATCTCCCCGATCTTCTATCATCATTCCACCTTTCCCCCATCCCAAAAACTGTTGATGTATTTGTAACTTAGGAATGTATTCACTTGCATATTTTATGTATTGTACCCCGATGTTTATTCCAGGAAGTATCTGTAATGTAATTGAATCATGTCATGCCTTGATGTTCCTATCAGAAGATTCAATAATGTAAACAAGTCATTTAAATTCATAGAGGGTAACCCTTCCTATTGATCAAGGGTTAAAGTCCCTACAGTTGTGCAGCCCTAGGGTTATTAGAATCTCCTAGAGAAGTCGGCCCTAGTATGTTATTGTCAAGTCAAGAATTAGTATAAATAGAGAGTGAGCCTCTCTATTTATCACACATTCACTCACAATCAGTTGTAGCGCATAGCTGAGAGAGAAGAAGTTGTTGGGACAAGAGAGAGAGAGACTACTGCTGCCAGGAGATCATCTTACTATTTTGGGGTTTTTTACTTTTGGTGCTGATTCTATCTTTGAGGAAGTTGCGGGGTTTTCTCCTTTATGGTTTCCCCAAGGAAAATATTTGTGTCTATTGTCTCTTGTGTTTGATTGATGTGCTTTTTGTTCTCTTAGTTAAAGATCCTAAGTTAATGCTAGCTTGAATGATAAAAATCTAACATGGTATCAGAGCTAACATGAGAAGAAGACACTGTGTAGCTGCGGAAACTAGGGCTTCCTACTTTTTGGATCTCTCTCCACAAGTTTTCAGCAAAAGAAGGTTGGGCTGACTCTCCTCTCTAGGGTGCATCTTTCTATCGAAGCAGAATCTGATTCTTAGTACTTTCAATTTTTGACCTGACACTGCTACCGGAAATTAAGGCTTTCCACAGAAGTGGAATTTGTGAGTGATCCCAGGCATGGATTGATCTCCTCCTCAAAATTGAAGTTTAGAGATCAAGATTAAATTTTTTGGTTGGGAAGAACTCCAAGAAATTCAAACCCTAATCTACTCCTGAACCAGCTCTACAGAAATTCAGCTCCAGATCCAGTTCCGACATCTTAACCTGGTAAGATCTAAATCTTTTGTATTTCCATTTGAGGTTCTCAGTTAAGAAGTCTCATCATACCAAACTTGATGAAAATCTTGAGGGATCTGATAACTTCCGAGCTTGGAAGTATAGGATCTCCCTAGTCCTGGAAGAAAATGAGTTGGACTCTTACATCAATGAAGAGGTTCCAGTTCTAGAGGGAGATGAGGCTAAGACCTTACACAAAAAAGAAATTGGTCATGGCTAAGAGGATTATTGCTGATTCAATCAAGGATCACCTCATATCATAGGTGTCCTCCCTAAAGGCACCTAAAGCTATGTTTGATGCCCTGACCAAACTGTTTGAAGGGAAGAACATAAATCAGAAGATGAATTTGAGAAACCAATTGAAGAATGTAAATATCCAGAATGTGGAAACCATCCAGTCTTACTTTACAAGAGTCTCTCAGATCAAGGAACATATTGAAGTAGTAGATGAAGAAGTGGAGAATGCAGAAATTGTGATGACCACCTTGAATGGCCTCCCTAGATCATGGGACTCTTTTATTCAAGGGATCTGTGCCAGAAAGAAGCTAGTCAAATTCAGTAGACTGTGGGAGGAATGCTCACAAGAAGAAGCTCAGATAGTAGCTTGAGAAGAAAATATGGGAAGTGAAGATCAAGCTCTTACAATACACTCCAAGAAAAGCAGAAGAAAATATGGGAAGTGAAGATCAAGCTCTTACAATACACTCCAAGAAAAGCAGAAGAAACTATCATCACCCCAAAGGTAAGCACTTCCACCAGAAAGATAACACTAGAAGAGATTTATCTAAATTCAGATGCTATACATGTGATGAAAGAGGACACTTTGCCAAAGATTGTCCCAGAAACAAAAATAGCTCTCACAAGAAGAAGGGAAACAAGAGAAGACATCATGCTCACGCTGCAGAAGCTAATGAACCTTCCACCAAGAGAATCAAATAAGAAAGTGATGATTCTTCAAGTGATGAAGAATATGTTTTGATTTCTGCTCTCATGGGAAATATCACACATGGAAGCAATGATTGGCTTATAGACAATGGGGCTTCCAAACATATGACGGGATTCAAAGAATATTTTGTGAAACTATCAGAACATGAATCACTCCACAAGGTGAAACTTGGGGATGACTACCAATATCCAATAAAACGTAGTGGGGAATCCACCTATAAGCTAGACTCTGGAAAGTCTATGAAGATGAAGGATGTCTTGTTTGTACCAAGACTAAAGAAGAACCTACTCTCCATATCTGCATTGGATGCAAAAGGCATGAGGGTTGCACTTGTAGATGTCCAAGTTCTTATGTGGCCAAAGGGAAAGACTATTTATGATGTAGTAGTGATTGGGGAACAAGAAGGAGGTCTATACAAGTTGAAGGGCCAACCAGAACAAGCTTTGGTTCATGACTCAGTAGAACCAAATGAACTTTGGCATAGAAGGATTGAACATGTGCACTCTAGGGAACTACCACTTGCAAGCAAAGTTGTTGAAGGTCTTACATAAATTCAAGCAAAGCATGAAGGAGTATGCAAGGGATGTGTGAAAGGAAAGAACACAAAGAAGACATTTCCAAGTAGCGAAAGCAAGGCTAAAGGAATCTTAGAAATCATTCACTCTGATGTATGCAATCTGAAGACATCCAGTTCATTAAGTGGGTATGTATACTGTGTTTCTTTCATTGATGATTTTTCTAGGAATACATGGATATACTTCTTAAAGAACAAAGATGAAGTATTCAACAAGTTCAAGGAATTCAAAGCGTTGGTTGAGAACCACACAGAAAAGAAGATCAAGACCTTTCAATCAGATAATGGCAGAGAATTCACATCAAATGAATTCAAGGAGTTATGCAAAGATTCATGGATTAAGAGGGAGTTAACCACTCCATATAATCCACAACAGAATGGGGTTGTAGAAAGGAAGAATAGAAAGATCATGGAAGTTGCAAGGGCCATGCTTCATGACCAAGATCTTCCCATGCATCTATGGGCAGAAGTTGCCAGAACATCGGTGTATGTACAGAACTGTACTCCACACAGATTACTCAAGAAAAAGACACCTGAATAAGTCTTTTCTGGAAATAAACCAGAAGTCAGCCATCTCAGAATATTCGGTTGTCCGGTATACATACACATTCCAAAAGAAAAGAGGACAAAGTTAGAGCCTTCTGGAAATAAGGGTATATTTGTGGGATATAGGGAAAGCTTGAAAGCTGACAGAATATACTTCCCAGGATTCAAGAAGATCGACATCAGCAGGGACGTAACATTTGACAAAGACTCAACTTACAACAAATCCAAAAAGAGACCTGCTGAAGAACATGAAGAAACAGAAGTACCTAGAATTCATGACACAACCATGAACGGAGCAATTCCAGAAGAAGATCGAGAAATAAAAGAACCTCAAGAACCTATAGATCCACCTCAAGAAAAGAACTCTCACAAGAGGAAACCTGCATGGGTATAAGAGGCTATCCTAGGTGCAGAAAGATATGGGGCTCCAGAAGAACCACACAGAGAAAGAAAGAGAACTAGGTCCTACTCCGGTTATGTGGCCCTGCTATGTGACATTATTGATAAAGAACCTTCCAACTATGAAGAAGTGGTAGAGAAGAAAGAATGAAATGATTCTATGATCAAGGAGTACCAATCGATCATGAAGAATGATGTCTGGGATGTTGTCCCTAGACTAGAGGGGAAGTCTATTGTGACTTCCAAATGGATCTAGACGATCAAGCATGCTATAGATGGTAGCATAGAGAAATATAAAGCAAGATTTGTGGCTTGTGGCTTCTCCTAGAAAGAAGGAATAGATTATGAAGAAACTTTTGCACCTGTAGCCAGATACACTTCCATCAGATCAATACTTGCTCTGGCTATAGTGATGAAATGGAAGATACACCAGATGGATGTCAAGACTGCTTTTTTGAATGGTGTAGTGGAAGAGGAAGTGTATGTGGAGCAGCCACTCGGTTTTGAGACACCTGACAGGGAGACTCATGTGTGTAAATTGAAGAAAGCTCTGTATGGTTTGAAACAAGCACCCAGGACATGGTACGACAGAATTGATAGCTTCCTATCCAATTTGGGCTTTACTAAGAGTAAAGCAGATTCCAACCTTTACTACAAGGTTGAAGAAGGGAACCCAGTGATACTCCTGCTTTATGTAGATGATCTTTTTATAATAGGTATGGATGGGTTGATTGCTGATACAAAGAGGAAGCTTACTGCCGAGTTTGAAATGAAGGACTTGGGTATGATGCAGTATTTTCTAGGCATGGAGGTGTGGCAGAATGCAAATGGAATTTAACCGGGACAAGGGAAGTATGCGGTAGAGATCTTGAAGAGATTCGGGATGATGGATTGCAAGGCCCTGACCACACCTATGGCATCGAACCTGAACCTATTGAGTGATGCTTCATCAGAAGCGGTTGATGCTACGATGTATCGTCAGATGATTGGGTCCTTGATGTACCTGACGAATACGAGACCAGATATTTGCTTTGCTGTGAACACATTGAGCCAGTTCCTAACAGATCCTAGACATGTTCATTTGATTGCTACAAAGCATATTCTGAGGTACCTGAAGGGTACAGTTGATTATGGGCTCAAGTATGAGGTGAATCAAAATATTAACCTGGAAGGTTATGTTGATTTAGATTGGGCAGGCAGTGTTAGCGATAGAAAGAGCACTTCAGGGTGCTGCTTTAGTATGGGATCATGTGTGATCTCTTGGTTTAGCAATAAACAGTCTTGCGTAGCACTGAGTACAGCTGAAGCAGAGTATGTCACAGCTTGTTTAGCTAGTTGTGAGGCAGTATGGCTGAGGAAGCTACTATCTGATTTATTTGATCTCCAATTGGATGCTACTTGTATATATTGTGACAACCAGAGTTGTGTGAAGTTGTCTGAGAACCCGGTGTTCCATGACAAGTCTAAGCATATCGAGATCAAATATCACTATATCAGGGATATGGTGCAGAGAAGAGCAGTGAAGCTCTAGTATGTTGTGACGGACGAACAGATAGCTAATGTGTTGACCAAGCCATTGGCTAGAGTGAAGTTTGAGTACTTCAGGGAGAAGCTTGGTGTTCTCCAGATCGAGGTTCCCTCCAAGGGGAGGTGATGACTCTGAGAGCCATTCTGATGTGACTATGGGATGTGTTCCCACATGATCATATGTAAGTGCAGAGCCATTCTGATGTGACTGTGGGATGTGTTCCCACATGATCAGATGTAAGTGCAGAGACATTCTGATGTGACTGTGGGATGTGTTCCCACATGATCAGATATAATTGTTGAGCCCTTCTAGCATGGATGCAGGATGTGTTCCCCACATGGCTAGATATAAGTGTTGATCCCTTCTTGCATGGATGCGAGATGTGTTCCTCACATGGCTGGATATAAGTGCTAAGCATTTCTAACATGGTTCTTGGATGTGTTCCTCCCATGGTTAGATATAAGTGCTGAGCCTTTCTGACATGGTTCTTGGATGTGTTCCTCCCATGGTCAGATATAAGTGTTGAGCCTTTTCGATATGGTTCTTGGATGTGTTCCTCCCATGGTCAGATGTGAGTGTTGATCCTTTCCGATATGGCTCTTGGATTTATTCCTCCCATGATTAGATGTGAGTGATGGGCCTTTCTGACATGGTTCTTGGATGTGTTCCTCCCATGGTCAGATGTGAGTGCTAGGCGTGCCTTTCTGACATGGTTATTAGATGTGTTCCTCCCATGGTCAGATGTAAGTCCTAGGTGGGCCATTCTGACTTAGGGTCAGACATAAGCGTCGAAGAAGACCTACATGGAGGCTAGGCCTACAACCAACATGAAAAAGGGTTGGCTCTGTAGAACTTCCTATGACGAGAAGAATTGAGAGATAGCACTAGTGATGATGATCCAACAGTGATGATCCAGATCTAGATCCAGTGATGAGCCAAATCCAGTAATGAAGATGAATTGAAGATAAAGTGAACTTGATGATGATCTAGATGATACAGAGAAGAATACCTGTGCTGATAAATTGTGTTGAGAGAATACCTTCCTAGTTAAGAGGGAGTGTTGATGTATTTGTAACTTTAGAATGTATTCACTTGTATATTTTATGTATTATACCCCGATATTTGTTTCGGGAAGTATCTGTAATGTAATTGAGTCATGTCATGCCCCGATGTTCCTATCAGGAGATTCAATAATGTAAAAAATTCATGTAAAGTCATAGAGGGTAACCCTTCCTATTGATCAAGGGTTAAAGTCCCCGCAGTTGTGGGGCCCTAGGGTTATTAGAATCTCCTAGAGAAGTCATCCCTAGTGAGTTATTGTCAAGTCGGGAATTAGTATAAATAGAGAGTGAGCCTCTCTATTTGTCACACATTCACTCACACTCAGTTGTAGTGCATAACTGAGAGAGAAGAAGTTGTTGGGACAAGAGAGAGAGAGAGAGACTACTGTTGTTAGGAGATCATCTTACTATTTTGGGGTTTTTTACTTTTGGTGTTGATTCTATCTTTGAGGAAGTTGTGGGGTTTTATCCTTTANAGAGAGAGACTACTGTTGTTAGGAGATCATCTTACTATTTTGGGGTTTTTTACTTTTGGTGTTGATTCTATCTTTGAGGAAGTTGTGGGGTTTTATCCTTTATGGTTTCCCTAAGGAAAATATTTGTGTCTATTGTCTCTTGTGTTTGATTGTTGTGCTTGTTGTTCTCTCAGTTAAAGATCCTAAGTTAATGCTAGCTTGAATGATAAAAATATAACAAAAACCTCCTACAGTCCCTACACCCCCAAACTCCTTTCCACCCATGGCCACATTCCCCTCCCTTCCATCATCCCTCACTCTTCCCTAACCTACCTCTTCCCCTACACCTACCCCCATTCCCCCATCCACAACTCTCATCCTCCCATGTTAGTTTTTCATCATATAAGCTAGCATTATGATCTTAGGATCTTTTCATTGAGAGAATAACAAGCACATCAATAAAACATAAGCACATCACAAGAGACAAGAGACACAAAGAGTTTTCCTTGGGGAAACCATAAAGGATAAAACCCCGCAACTTCCTCAGAGATAGAATCAACGCCAAAACAGTAAAATCCCAAAACAGTAAGATGATCTCCCAACAACAGCAGTCTCTCTCTCTCACACTGAGAGAGCTTCTCCTCTCTCACTCATGCGCCCCAATGAGTGAGTGTGTATATTGCAAGTGATAAATAGAGAGGATCTCACTCTCTATTTATATTATTCCGTTCACTTGAAGTGCACTCCAACATGTCGGCCTCACTTAACAATTACTTACTAGAGCCGACATCTCTAGGAGTGTCTAATAACCCTAGTGCCCCACCACTTGTGGAGAATTTTCCTCCTCCGACCAATAGGAGGGTAACACAATGGTGGGGACTATTGTCCCGACTTACAATGACTCACCTAGGGTCGAATTCACTAGGATATTCTAATAACCCAAGGGCCCCACAACTGTGGGGACTTTAACCCTTGACCAATAGGAGGGTTACTCACAATGACTTGACATGACTTTCTCATTATAGAAACTTCCCGGAATAAACATCGGGGTATGACATGACTCAAATACATTAAAATACATCCCGGAATAAACATCAGGTTACAATACATAAGAAATATGGATGAATACATTCCGAAGTTACAATTACATCAACACTCCCTCTTAACTAGGAAGGTATTCTCTCGACACAATTTATTAGCACAAGTCTTCTTATCTGTATCATCTGGGTCATCGTCATCTTCAAATTCATCTTCATCTTCAAGTCATCTTTATCTGTAAGTCATCTTCATTTTCAAGTCATCTTCATTTGGATTTGGATCATCATCACTAAATCTAGATCATCACTCGATCTGGATCATCATCACTGGATCTGGATCATCACTCGATTTGGATCATCATCACTGGATTTGGATCATCACTGAACATCATCACTAGATCTGTATCATCACTCGATATGGATCACCATCACTGGATCTAGATCATCACTCGATCTGGATCATCACTGCTGGATCATCTTCACTGGATCTAGATCCTCACTCGATCTGGATTAGTACCATGGGTGCTATCTCATGATTCTTCTCATCACAGGAAGTTCTACAGAGCCAGCCCTTTTTCATGCTGGTTGTAGGCCTAGCCTCCATGTAGTTCTTCTTTAGCACTTATATCTGACCTATTCATCAGAAAGGCTTGTCCATCACTTACATCTGACCTACTTGTCAGAAAGGCACGTCTAGCACTTACATCTGACCTACTCGTTAGAAAGGCACATCTAGCACTTACATCTGACCTACTCATCAGAAAGGCATGCCCAGCACTCACATCTAATCATATAGGAACCAATCCTATAATCACATCAGAAAGGCCCAGCACTCACATTCACCAGCATGATAGGACATCACTATCATCTGTGAAAAGGCTCAGCACTTACATCTGACCTACTCGTCAGAAAGGCACATCCATCTAGGTAGGAACACATCCTACCACAGTGACGGAAGACTCTCACCCAGGACGGAACACATCCAACCACAATGATGAAATATTTCCACACATTCACCCAGGCCAGAACACATCCTACCACAATGATGAATGACTCTCACCTAGGCTGGAACACATCCTACCACAATGATGAAAGATTTCCACACATTCACCCAGGCCAGAACACATCCTACCACAATGATGAACGACTCTCACCTAGGACGGAACACATCCTACCACAATGATGAAATCTTTCCGCACTTACATTCACCCAGGCCGGAACACATCCTACCACAATGATGAAAGGGCCTGCACTTACATCCACCCAGGTGGGAACACATCCTACTCACAATGATGGAAGGGCTCTGCACTCACATCTGATCTGGTAGGAACCAATCCTACAATCATATCAGAATGGCCCCCAGTCCTCCTCAACTGAGCTACTTGGTAACTAACCAGGTTCCTCCATTCTCCTAGAGAATGGCAGTTTCCCTTACATCCGACCTGCTCGTCGGAAGGCCAACACTCACATCTGACATGGAAGGAACCTAATCCTTTAGCCATGACAGAATGGTTCAGCCCTTACATCTGATCAAGTGGGAGCACATCCCTCCGTCACATCAGAATGGCTACTCAGTCCTAGATTGAGTGTTCCTGGTACCTCACCAGGCAACTCCATTCAAAGAATGGAAATTGCCCTTACATCTGTCCTACTCGACAGAATGGAAAGCACTCATATCTGACATGGAAGGAAGCAATCCTCTCACCATGACATAATGGCTCAGCCCTTATATCCGACCTACTTGTCAGAATGGCTATGGATCTCAGCACTCATATCTGACATGGAAGGAACCAATCCTCTCACCATGACAGAATGGCTCAGCCCTTATATCTAGCCATGGAAGGAACCAATCCTCTCACCATGTCAGAGTGGCTATGGGTCTTATCACTTTCTCTTGGAGGAAACCTCGAGCTAGAGAACACCAAGCTTCTCCCTAAAGTACTCGAACTTCAGCCTAGCCAATGGCTTCGTCAATACATCGGCTATCTGTTCCTCCGTTGCAACATACTGGAGCTTCACTGCTCCTCTCTGCACCATATCCCTGATATAGTGATACTTGATCTCGATATGCTTTGACTTGTCATGGAACACTAGATTCTATGACAAATTCACGCAACTCTGGTTGTCACAATGTATACAAGTAGCATCCAACTGGAGATCAAATATATCAGACAGTAGCTTCCGCAGCCATACTTCCCCACAACTAGCTGAACAAGCTGTGACATACTCTACTTCAGCTGTACTCAGTGCCACACAGGATTGCTTCCTGCTAAACCAAGATATCACACCTGATCCCATACTGAAGCAACACCCTGAAGTACTCTTTCTATCGATGGCACTGCCTGCCCAATCTGAATCAACATAACCCTCCAGGTTAATCTTTTGATTCGCATCGTACTTGAGCCCATAATCAATTGTACCCTTCAGGTATCTCAGAATATGCTTTGCAGCAGTCAAGTGAACATGTCTCGGATCTGTCAAAAACTGGCTCAAGGTGTTCACAACAAAGCAAATATTTGGTCTTGTGTTCGTCAAGTACATTAATGACCCAATCATCTGACGATACATTGTAGCATCAACCGACTCTGATGAAGCATCACTCAATAGCTTCAAGTTCATTGCCATAGGTGTGGTCATAGCCTTGTAGTCCATCATCCCAAACCTCTTCAAGATCTCTACTGCATACTTTCCTTATCCAAGGAAGATTCCATTTGTACTCTACCACACCTCCATACCTAGAAAGTAATGCATCATTCCCAAGTCCTTCATTTTGAACTCAGCAGCAAGCTTTCTCTTTGTATCAGCAATCAACCCATCTGTACCTGTCACAAATAGATCATCTACATACAGTAGGAGCATCACTGGGTTGCGATATTCAACCTTGTAGTAAAGGTTGGAATCTGCTTTACTCTTGGTAAAGCCTAGAGTCATCAGTAATCTATCCATCCTGTCGTACCATGTCGAACCTTAGATCTTTTGTAGTCACTCCCTCTGAAGCGGAGCATCATACTCCCTCTGTCTTTCGTACTCTATGAACTGAAACATTCTGTACCGGAGTGACAAGTAGCTTCCTATGCTACTAATATTCTATGTGACCATCTAGTGTATAGAATTACATATTCAACCTTGTAGCAAAGGTTAAGATCTTCATCAAGCTTATCATATATGTGTTTAAACTCTTACTGATTGCAAATGTCTCTTCGTAGTCTAGGCCTTCTTTTCGTGAGAAGCTGCGTGCTACGAATCTTTCTTTGTATCCCACGATGTTTCCATCTACTACATGATGGAACTATGAACTTCTCTTCAGGTCTCGATACTGCATCCTAGACATCATTCTTCTTGAACTGGTCTTCTCTTTCTTCTTGGTGGCTGGAAGGTTCTGCATCAATGATGTCATTGCACTCATCATATTATTCTTTGTCTTTGAACTGTCGTCACTTGTTCTTCGGAACAAGTCTTCATTCTTCTTTTCTTGTAGGTGATTATGTATGCGATCTTTCCTACAAGTCAAATGCGTTTGTATGGTTAGAAACATTTCATAAGAAATATTCATACTGGAAAATACTTATGCATGATCATGCAACTACTTTAGCCAATACAACATTCATCCATATCTCACTGAAACTTTCTAGATGCCTTCCATCTCTACCAGGACAGCATTGCGATTGTGCACTAATCCAATATGTCAGCAAAGAGGTTTCATTCTAGATAAGTAGCAATGGATATTTGTATAGCACCATGAGCTACTTACTCATCACATGCATATTAGTAGTATACTGTCATTAATGCAAACATCCTATCATGCACAATACATCAACTGAATATAACAAATGCATAACAAAACAATATCATGAAATGACAATTGAATACTTATCTTTATTTGTTTCGTGGGTATACTCCTTCTTGAGTCTTCAGCTTCATCGTCTTCTTCATTCATAATAGCATCGTTTCTTATCCAAATGCTAAGGTGGATAAGAAGTTCTTCAAGAGTTGAGATCTTCATATTCCTCATCGATTGAGGGATCTTCTTTGGATGGCGAGAGCTTGATCTTTAGTTTCTCCCATATTCTCTTCTCTTCTTATGAGTCGAGCTTCTTCTTCTTCTCGAAGTCTGCTGAAAGTAATCACTTCCTTCTGGCACACATTCTTAGAATGAATGAATCCTATGATCCTAGGAGGCCATTCAAGGTGGACATCACCACTAGTGCATTCTTCACTTCTTCTTTTACTGCTAGAAGTTGTTCTTTGATTTGAGAGACCCTTGTAAAGTATGACTGCATGGTCTCTGCATTTTGGATCTTCACTTCCTTCAACTATTTTCTGAAAGTCATATTCTGATTTATGTTCTTCCCTTGAAATAGCTTGGCCAAGGAATCAAACATCTTCGGTGTATTTGGGGAGACACTTGTAGTACAAGTTGATTCATGACTGAATCAACAATGATCTTCTTGGCCTTGACCAAGTTCTTCTTGTGTAAGGCTTCTAGCCTCATCTCCCTCTGGAATTGGAACCTTTCTACTCATGTAGGTGTCCAATTCATTTTCTTCAGAGAGATCATATACTTCCATGCTTGGAAGTTGTCAACTTCACTAAGCTTATCATCAAGCTGATTTGATAGATGACTTTGAAATGAGAACCTCAAATGAAAATAACAAAGGATTAGATCTTACCGATTTGAGGTGTCTGTCCTGGTTCCGAAGCTGGTTGATCTAGAGTTTGTCACAGAAACCCCAATTTTCAAAACTTGGAATATTTCAGATCTGATTGTATAGACAGATATATCTTTTCAAATGGAGCTATCCAATGTACTCCTTTTCTGAAAATAGTGGAGGGAAGCTCCCGGAACAAGAAGCCCTAATTTTCCAATTTCTTCTGCAGAAATTTCTGTTACTGTTTCTATGATATCTCTGAAATTTCTACTCCTATGTGTCTGAAATTTCGTACTGAGGTAACCTCGCATGTCCCTGATCCAACAACATAGTTTTCATTAGAATTGGTTTCACCATTTGGGATTTATGATCCTTTTCCCAAGGTGACCTATTACAGCTCTGTTCAGAACATCGAAGTTGTATGGAATTCCACGTGTCACTGGTTGATCTTCTGAGTCTTATATTCGGACCACCAAAAGTAAAGTCCGTGCCCTTTCTAGAACATCTTCAGGAATTCTATTTGGACCTCTGTATCCCAAGATATTTCAATTCTCCCCAGGTATCCTATTTAGGGATGAATTTTGGAAGAGGATGGAACCCTAACTTGGAGGGATCATATCTCCCCGAATATAGAGAATATGAGGCTGAATTTTGGATACAGTGTTCTTTTCTTCAGCCCTTGAAATTTTCAGCTCCTGAAACTTCTCCAATCTCAGAATATAACGAATGTCCCAAAACTTAGCATTTTTAGTATTTAGGGTTTTTCTAGCTCAGGGTCAAACTAGGGTTTGACTTTCCCAGAGTTTCACCCAACCACATTTCTTGATCCAGGTCTCTAAACTTCGGTTTTGATGAGGAGAACAATCCTATGCTGGGCTTACTCAAAAATTCTTCTTCTGTAGAAAGCCCTAATTTTCGCATCGAAAACTGAAAATGCTCGAAATCGAATTCCGCTTCGACAGAAAGATGCGCCCTTCAATGGAGAGTCAACCTAGCATACTTTTGCTGATGGATTGTGGAGAGAGACCCAAAAAGTAAGAAGCTTTAGCTTCTGCAGCTACACAATGTCTTCTTCTCAGGTTAACTCTGGTACCATGTTAGTTTTTCATCATATAATCTAGCATTATGATCTTAGGTTCTTTTCACTGAGAGAATAACAAGCACAACAATAAAACATAAGCACATCACAAGAGACAAGAGACACAAAGATTTTTCCTCAGGGAAACCATAAAGGAGAAAACCCGACAACTTCCTCAGAGATAGAATCAGCACCAAAACAGTAAAAGCCCAAAATAGTAAGATGATCTCCCAACATCAGCAGTCTCTCTCTCTCACACTGAGAGAGCTTCTCCTCTCTCACTCATGCACCCCAATGAGTGAGTGTGTATATTGCAAGTGATAAATAGAGAGGCTCTCACTCTCTATTTATATTCTTCCATTCACTTGAAGTGCACTCCAACATGTCGGCCTCACTTAACAATTACTTACTAGAGCCGACATCTCTAGGAGTGTCTTTTAACCCTAGTGCCCCACCATTTGTGGGGACTTTGCCTCCTCCGACCAATAGGAGGGTATCACAATGGTGGGGACTATTTCCCGGACTTACAATGACTCACCTAGGGTCGACTTCACTAGGATAGTATAATAACCCAAGGGCCCCATAACTGTGGGGACTTTAACCCTTGACCAATAGGAGGGTTACTCACAATGACTTGACATGACTTTCTCATTATAGAAACTTCATGGAATAAACATTGGGGTATGACATGACTCAAATACATTACAATACATCCCGGAATAAACATCGGGTTACAATACACAAGAAATACGGATGAATACATTCCGAAGTTACAATTACATCAACATCCCATCCCCTCCCTTCTCTTCAACCCTTCCTGCATCCTTCCCCCCTTCTATCTACCCTTCCCTTCCCTCCTCCTGCATCAACCCACTTTCCCTTCACACCAGGTCCTTCTTCACCCCCCATCTCTTCCCCACCACCCATCGACTCTTTTCTCCCCAAGCCCCCTCCCCTCAGCCCCTCATCTTCCCACAACCAATCTCCCAAACCTCTTCGCAATTGGTAAACTGCTCGCCCCAACCATCCCCCCTCTCCCACTCGAGCACTCCTGACCATCACCACTCCTGGACTTCCAACCTCTATCGACTCAAGTTCCTGATCTGGTCCTACATGGTTTTTTTAATATATATGCATCAAATTATATTAAAATATGTATTATATAAAAAATGCCCTGCTCTCGAAATATTTTGAAAATTGTGCCTTCCAATCCTAGTGTTGGTCCCTCTTCCCACTCCTGCTCACCGCACCCAGTAGGCTTGGGCCTACTTATTGATTCTCTCTTTCTCATATCTTCTCAGATCCTTTGTCATTTTTTTCTTGATTATATTTTTTTTCAGTTTTTATTGATCAAATTTTTACAAGTTGTTGTTGACAACATTTCAGTTTTTCAAACATGATAGATATGAAGAACTTTAACATTGGTATATCAAGGTTTAAATGTTATTGTTGTTGACAACAAAATTTTCTGTTTTTGAAACATGGTAACTATAGAAGAATTGTATCATAGGTATATCAAATTTTAACCATTTTAAAAATGATTGCACTGAGAGAAATGAGAACTATAGGTGAGATGTGTAACATAACATCACATTAATAAACTAAGATAAAAATGCCCACCAAAATAATATAAAAAAAATGATCATAATATTAAAACTTAATGTAATAATAAAATAAACAAGTGTAAATCCATGTTAACCTATATATTTTAAGCACCAAAATTTTGTATCTTGTTTTTTTTTTATCCCTCCCCATGTTTAATAAATCTGGGTTTAAAATGAATTTATGTTCTGTTCTTAATTACTTAGTTAATAATATTTTCTTATTTATATTATAGCATTACAAGATAAAAAATACATCTATCATAAAATAGTTATTTACACTAAAACTAAGCTATTTAATTAGAGGAAAATACGGTTCTCTACGGGGAATGAGATGGGAAATAAAAAAACGATGTCCATTTTGTAAACACTGGAAATAAGACCATGATAATAAAAATAAATATAAAATTGAGATAATAATAAAAAAATAGAATGTAATAATAAAACAAACTAATAGATCCATTTTAACTTGGATCTTTTAACTATTGAGAAGTGTGCATCTTGGTTTCATTTTTATTCTTTTGAATGCTTAACTGATATAGATTTAAGGAGTAAGCTATCTATTCGAAGATTTGCACCGGGGCTTACCTTTTTGCCGTCGAGTGATAGTTTACTCCGTTACCTTTCTGTGAGACCGAGACCCATGGGGTTCTACTTCTTGTGCCTTGATAAGAAAAGACTTATTGTTGCTTGGAAACTCAGAAGTCTGAGGATCTTTACCAGTCTATTTCATCTAAATACTGGAAAAACTAAACTAAAATTTACTTATCTCTTGTCAAGGACTATTTACATGAACATACCCAAAACTTTATGTCTGGAGCACCTCAAATTGTATCCTTTCACACGACTTAGAAGAATGGGTAATCTTCAAGTAGGCTTCCAGAAGTAAATTGGGTATGCAAATTTTATTAGTTGTTGGAGATGCAACTTTCATCACAAGGAAGTTGGCAAGGACTAAAGAAGAAACACAACCAAAAAATGGAATTGAAAACTTTCCGTAAACAACTCTCAGCTTATTTCCTTCTACATTCACATGGAAGTTAACCATGAAGTGCGGACATTCCGTGGAATAAATAAAAAAATGTTATCACCTCACAATTCATAGAATTAGTAATGCGCATAAAACCTAGTACCTTGAATTTAGTTAGCGTGTTGAATAAAAATTCTTAAGTCTATTGAGCATATAGATTAAAAAATCCAAGTCCAAACTGGTTAAACAATTTCAGAATCCAGTGGGTCTCGGTCTCACGGAAGGGTAATGGAGTAAGCTATCACTCAATGGGTCGAGTGGGCCCCGATGCAAATCATCAAGTAAATAACTTACTCCTAGTTTTAAGATGACTATATGCTCATTATAACATAATTACTATAAGTTAAATGTTACATCTATCATAAAATAGTTATCTGCAATAAAACTAAGCTATGTTATTCTTGAGGAGCTGAGATAAGTGCACTGCATTTTAACAGATTCCTATCATAACCTACCCTTTTTGGTTCTATTCTGAGATAGGTTGAACAGATGGAAAAGGCCCTCGAAGATAGCAAAGGCGCAAATCCCCCTTGGGATGTGCTTCAGTCCCTTGTTGAGAAGTTTGGGTAAGTTTATTCATATGTAAACTAATGCTTTTAAGATCTTTAAATTTACATGTTATGTAACATGAGCATTAAAAGCTTTGAATGCTATGCCATTGGTGAAAAATAAAATTTTTGGTTCTAAATGTTTTTTTGGTTCCGAGGCTATAAGTGATATTGAGCATTTTCATCAATCATAACAAATACTTGGAATGAAATGCAGTGCTGCACCAGGACACGCTAGAAAAGTTCCTCTCAAGAAAAAGCAGGTCCTTATTTAACACTATCATATATCTTGATTGTTTATGCCAGTAGGTTTTATAACTGTTGAAATATTTTATTGTGATTGATTTGAAACACATTTCAGGTGCTAAGTTGGTTGAACAAAAGGCGGCGTCTGCTGAAAGGCAAAGAAGCTTTAGTGGCAGAAACGTCAAATTCTACCACCTTAACTCTTAATGATGATCTTGCAAAAATTGCCGCAACAAATTCTAATAAAGTTCTTACAGGTGCATTTATATGCCATTTCCTTTCCATTACCTACTTCAAACATGTATGAAGGGATGCTAATATGTACATGCATACAGATACACAATTTGTAACTGTCATAGACCAACCATTTCCTTACCATTATCTTCACATTTGCATGACTAACTATAACTGCAAAATAGCAGCATCCGATGAAACTTAATGCCTCGCATAACTCAAATTCATTCTCCAATTTAGCTTAGTGGTTCTCTAGGCTCAGATGAGAATCTGCTATTGGTCATAGAAGAATTTCTTGTTGTGGGCATTTTTCCAGCTTCTGGTGAGTGCTTTTTTGGTTTCAACACATTGTGCCAATTGGAGAGTTATCACTACAGAAACCAAGTGAATTCTCTGAAAACACAAGCTTTCATTAATTCTGCAAGATTATTAACTTGCAACAGAATAATGCCCTTCCCTGGATGATTCCAAATATTATGTTGTCTCTTCCCAGTATTGATATTATCCTATCACTAATGCTGAAATTATAAGTAAATCATAGCATGAAATCTCAAGACGAATGTAAATCTAAGACAAGTATTTAGTCATTGAACTCACCCATAAAGAAATCTGGCTCAAAAGATGTTATCACCACATAAATTACGTGAAGAATATAATGTGATCATCTAAGTGCTGAAATAAGACAAGTTAAACACATCAAATGATTATTAAGGCATGCACTTTACACTTTACAAAGGTATTATTCTAGTGTAATGTTTAAACGAGTGTTGATAGCTGAAAGTGAAATGCAGGAAATATTAAACTTGATTTGCAATAATTTCATTTGGAGAGAGATGTATTCTTTTAAAGAAGGCAGGGGTTGGCCTTGAGCAATGCGAGTATTTGTCTAAGGTCAAGACTTGAAAAACCCTTTTTGAACTAGAATGAGTGATGATGAGTGTTGAAGTTACAAGGGTATTTTCTAGCAATAATAAGCATGCTAGTAAAATAATAGATCTGAAATGAAGTAACAAGTTATAAAGATTTACATTAGACAATGCTAGAAAAATTCTAAAGCAAGCAACATATGAAATAGTTTGTTGTAAGATACAGTATGCAGAGATAAAAAAAAACAACAAACTAAAAGACATTCACTATAATAATTGTTTATGCACAACCTAGTATTCAATAAATAAGCAAGAAATCAATCGCTAAACTGGCATAACTATAGACCTCTTTTTCGAACGTGTCACTACCAAAATAAGTTATTCTTTTAGGTTTCATAGGTTCAACATTGAATGAACCTAGACTAACCAAGAGAAAGACCCCAACCAAGCTTTTAATAAGACCAAGGAAACCTAATTAACTCCAAATACCAACCTAACTCTATTTTTATAAATGGTGTCTAACTAAGGGTGATTGAATGGATTACCAGCGTAGATCTAAATTCTAGGCTCTATCAAGCGTCGAGAAGGATCAAATCTCTTGAGGTGCAAACATCTTCTTAAGTATTGCACTCAAGAAGCTATCAACTTTGGTGTGTCCTATATATAGTCATTGATTTGATTCAAACCAAAAAGACACATCTTTTTATTTAAGGTCAGCATATAATATTTTTATTATTAATATATAATATTATTTATGGCTGACATATAATATGTTTTATTATTTTTTATTTTGTCAGGAACGAACATTACAACATCTGCCCCATACATGGTTTTAAAACTATGTGCAAGGCCCTCTTAAAACCATGGGTTGTTTAGGAGGCATTGCACGTGGTCTTAAAACCATTTGCAAGGCCCTCCTAAACCATATACAATAAAACCATGGATTGTTTAGGAGGCCTTGCACATGGTTTTAAAACCATTTGCAAGGCCCTCCTAAACCATGTACAATAAAACCATGGATTGTTTAGGAGGCCTTGCACATGGTTTTAAAACCATGTGCAAGGCCAACAATTTTTGGGGGATAATTTAATTTTTTATTTTTTGTTATTTTGTTAGGTGGGAAGATTTCAACATCTCCACCATATTGTGTTGTTTTTTTTATCGACATTTTATTTTGTGGATAATTAAATTTTTAATTTTTTATTGTTTTGTTAGGTAGGAACATTACAACATCTACCTCATATTAGGATGCTTCTGTGGCCAACATTTATTTTGGCGGATAATTATAATTTTATTTTTTATTTTTTTATTTTTTAGTAACAAACATAATATCGACAAACGTTACAAGATCTCCCTCATACTAGACTGTAGGGTGCCTTTCGACGCAACAAGACACTAATTTATAATTTCAATTGTGTACAAAATATAACCATGAGTATATGATACCATCAGTATAAAATAAAAGAGTAGTTAAACCATCAAATCCCTAAATAGCTTGATAGTTCGAAATCCGACAGTGATGTCTGCCCCAATCTTTCATAACACCAACCAAGGAGTATTAACCATAGCCTTGGCCACAACACGTGACCTCTTCGATGCATGAAGAGTAATCTTCCTGAATGCTGTGTTTAATGCATTATAGTAACAAAACGATCAATAGGTTGGTTTCAAGATACCTATATGGTCTTTGATATACTCAAAATACGTGGAGTCCAAATTTGTATTCAGTGTTGTCTAATGTAATATTACTTGACTACATTTCTTGAAGAAGGGTATTGGACGTAGTCAAATAAAATGTCCAATGTCTTGCACTTGACGAGGATGCCAGAAGAGTTCTCTCAACAATGGTCCCTGTCTAATAGGGGTCATGTTATGCCATACTTTGTGGGGCATCCCTTTTCTGAGTCAATTTTTTTCTTTTTCTTTTAAAGCATTGCCACCCATTTTGCATGGGTGTCCACTCAAAGAAGGTTTGCCCTAATGCAATTTTGGGCAGTCTAGGAGGTCACTTGCATCGATGAAGAACAGTTATGGGCACAAGCTACAGCATTCTGATTTGCGGCCTTCCTGTAGCAGCAGCCAGGGCAATGAAGAGGCCTTTCAATTGATGCAGAGACTTGGTTAGAACAACATAATCCTTGCACTCACAATTGTGTGGATCAAGCCTAGAAGATTGTCTGCAATATCAGCCGATGAAGAATTCATGGCATGACAATTGGATATTGAACCTTAAGGGGGGAAAACGAACTGAAGAAAGCTACAAAGCTACAGGAAAGTTCTATTACGAGCCAATCCTAAAATGAAGTTTTGATGGATATATTTTGAAGGCAGCTCGGAGAACACTGATGTGCAGTTTTCATGTCACTCTGGTCTCAGTACTTGGAAGAAGACTGAAGCCCTAGAAATATATTATAGCCTCTTTTCTTGCACTTCAGAGGAGCTGTACTGTGTCTTAATGGAGATTTATTGGGCCTCAGCCTCAACGTTGTCTACCCTGCCTCAGTATAGGAGCCGCACCCGCAATTGGTCTGAATATCAGCCCTAAATCTGTGTCTCAAAAAACACTTTATCTTCAGCCTCAGGTCGCATCTCATTCGAGTAATTGGAACAACATTAGCACTGAATGTGCTTTTCAGTAACGATTATTTCCTTGGAGAACTAGGCTATGCCTAGCCAAATTCTACAGAAGTTTTAGAAGGATTATTCGTTCCTCTGTTGAAAGGCAATGGTGCAACTGAGCTTGCAATATTTCATTCATAAATCAACATTTACAGGAGGGTTTGGTTCCGATTCAGGCATTTAAGGGTAGACGCTTCATCTGTGGCTCTCCAAGAGTCCCCAGCTTGCAACAGTAAAGTAGCTGCAACCACACGACTTGGTGAATGGCATTATCGTGAAGCAGCGATTAATCAAATATTGTAAATATGGAACAGTGTCCTATCGAGGAGAAGAAGTCCGTTGGTGTTGTTCCTTTTATAAGCAAACAAATCATCTGAGGAGGGAAAAGTTCACTTGGAGACCGAAGGCATTGGAGGCCTACGAAAGAAAAACAACAGAGCAGTATGCGTGGTTTCGAATCTGGGGACGTTTCTATTGAGAACGACATTCATTGTTGAGGATCAACGTCGTAGGATGGTCGAAAGGGCTCACGTTTGGGTTTGATTATTGGTTTAAAATTCGATGACTCAACTTTGTAGAGTGACGGATGGTTAATAATATACAGGAGGTAGCCTCAGTCTCACACCCAATAGGATTTAAGTTAGACCTCAGGCCATCACACCTGTCTCTGCCTCAGAGTCAGCGTTCTCCGGCCTCAAGAATTGTACGACATCTGTGCTCACTCGTGGAGGTGTTTCGACGTCCATTTTGGGAGGGATATTGAATCAGTTTTCTATCTTTTCATATAGATCAATTTTATGGAGGCTTATTGTTACAATTGGAAACGATTTATCTTGTGTACTTTTTTTTATCTCTCACATTTAAGTAAGTGTTATGTACATATAGTTATGGGTTTGAATTTGGGTAAGGATGGTGATAACTTTCTGCTTCAACCATCCATCCTACAAGAGTAACCCTTTGAGAAAGTCATACTATATTTGTCTTTTGCTCGAGTACAGGAAAGTCATGTCATACATTAAGGGTTTGTTGACGCTTTGTCCACTTCTAACCAAATTTTATGGTTAAGCCATAGTAAAGGTTTGTTGACGCTTTGTCCACTTCTAACCAAATTTTATGGTTAAGCCATAGTAAAGATTCGATGGAGTGGGTTACTCGACCATGAGAGCTTTTAAGTATTTTATTGAGGGAATTTGTCCACTTTAGGGAAAGGTTGCTTTAAATAAGGATGGTTATTATTTTCATAATCTTGTGAGAGAATAAAGTGGTTTTAACTATTATGGGATAAATGTAGGGTCTAACTACCTTTGGATGGAGATATTTATAAATTATTCATACTTATGATGAAGCAATCTTTTGGAGGAATGTAAGTTTCACACATGGAGAATGGTTTGTTGAAGAATATTTTTGAAGAGGCTTTTGGAGGCCATGTGGCATCATTACCAACAAACTATTCCCTTTCTTATTGGAGACATCCCTTCATTAAGGGGACCTATGTTTCTCATCATTGTACAAGTGGCTTTGGCCACCTTATTTTATTGTATTAGTTGCTTGAAGTGGGGGTTTTGTTATATTTTACCCTGCCCTAAGTTAGATCTTAGGAAAATATGATATTTTATTGTAAATGAAGTTTTAGTCTCTCCTATAAATAGAGTTACTTCATCATTTCATTTCATGGTTGGATAATAAGAGTTCTCTCTCTTTTGGAGCTTCATTGATATATCTTCTTTTGTGCAATTTATGGTGTTAAATGTTCTTTCTATGTGATGAAAATTGTTGTCAATTCTTGAAGCCTCTTCTTTTTGGTTCTATTATCGTGCTTAATGATTAATGCTAGAATGTTCAAGTATTCTACAAATTAACCTCTCATGATTGACACAAAAAATAGTTGGAAAGGGGGCGTCCTTGATTATTGGCTTTCACACTCTCCTTTGTTGATTGGGTGAGTATTTTAGACCTTGTCTAGATATACATTTTGGCTCCTTGGCAAGGTTTATGAATATTTATCTTCTCCGCAGTTGATCTTGGGTGGCAAGAGACTTTCCCCCATTGGAGCTCCCTCTTGTAGACCTTGAAGTCCATTTTTTTATCCTCAATAGGGTGATGTGACTAGTGTGTCTCAACCCATAACCTTTGAAGAAAATAGACCAATTCTTGAAGGACTATTCTTCTTGGCCTCACTTGCCATTTGATTCACCTTAACTCCATTGTCCTACTTGGATATTGACACTGATCTCCTGGGTATCTCCATCACCTATTAAAAAAACCCTAAAAACTACAACCCCATTATGCTAATGTTATCTCTTTAAAATCACCTTGTGCCCTCATTGGCATAGCCTAGCAATCCTATCTAGGGATGCCCCATTGAGTTGGAGAAGCACCAACTGGAAGTGAATAGAGATAGTTATTGTCATGACAGTGGGTAAGACCTCTCAATTTATTGTGAACTAGTAGCAATGTTTGGGGTTTTAACTACAAGTGCTAGTTTGCACGATAACATTTTTTGGCGTCATTGTTGGGGACAAAGCCCTTTTCTTGGAAATTTAAAGATGTATACTTCTTAACATTTTGTAAGAAATTACTATTGCATATTTTTCTTCTCACATGATGAGTCCATAAAGGGATGAAGTCCTTGTCCTTACAGTTTTGAAGATTTGTTGTTTGTGCAATGAAGCAAGCAACATTTGAAGGCATTTTAGGTTCACTTACCAACTCCACCATTTTGATATCAGCTTGAGGTATGATTTCATGTATTTTCAAGATTGAAGGTTGGAAGGCGATATGAAATTTTTTGATCAACCATGGATACAAGGTTGGTTTGACCCATTGGATTTCTCAAGTCTCCAAGATATCCTAATCAACTCCATGGTTATGATTCGAAGAAGGATGATTGGAAGAAGTGTGTCCCAAATTTCGTGGATGTAAGAATTCGGTTAAGTTACATGCTATATCATTCATGGGGGCTATCTCAAAGTTAAACGTGGTCCGTGAAGATGTTAAGTTGAATATGTTCATGTTGTCTCTCGATATGATGAACAATGATGTATATGAAGGGTATGAAGTGATTCCTAATAAAGGAATTTGCATGCTCAACAAACTTATCAAGGTTTTCTGTGAGACATGGAATCCTTCTTTCACAAGGGATATTGAGTATTTATTGGTTTGAAAATGTCGAAGAACTAGCTGGACGCACTTGTAGTTCCTTGTCTCTCCAACTTACACAGCAGAAAAATAACTCAATGAGTATGGATCTTATGAATTTACAACCACCGAACTAAAATATGCTTGTAAACTAGAGAGAACATTCAAAATAGCAAAGAAAATAGCTTGTAGAGATTGATTGCAATGAGCAAAAACATTTTATTTTATTTTATTTCAAACCCCTTTCATTGGAAACCACCAAGGTGCTTTGGACAATATGACAACTTGAATTTGCATGCAAAAATCTAAAAGATAGAGCCTCAACCAAGTAAATTTAACATGAACACATCCAAAGAGGAAGGCAAGGAGTGAAATCCATCCAAGACAACTCAGAACACAAGAGATCTAACACACAAAATATTCATGGTTTGTATTGTTGCAGAAAACTCTCCAAAGGTCCTGCACAATGAGATGATCTTCTTTTTTTATAGCATTAAGAAGAGAAAAATTCCTATCCATAAGGATGGATGGATAAGATTAGATCCTAGAAACTAAGGATCAATGGCCAACATTAAAAACTTAGCAATTTTACATTTTACATAAGCCAAAAATGGTTGAATATTAACAGGGGCAATTTACCTCATAGAGCCCATAAGCTACAATTTAATGCCAAGTTATTTGCTTAGGAAGCATGGGGGGATCACTAGGTGCCATTTACATTACTTTCGAGTTATAACATCATTTTCATGCTTTGTATTTGGATTCAATTTATAATTTCACCACTAGGAGAATAAATTTGCCCCCGTTGGAGGAGGAACCATGTCAGGCACACCTAAGATGTCAGATGAAGATTCTGGGACTTGGGTGTTTCTAAGAATTATTTTTCTTGAGGACCCAAGTTACCAATTTTTCCAATCTGCCCATATTTCATGACTTGATTAATTCCCACTAGACTTAGGAATTTTAATTTCAGACTTAGGAAAAACCTGTTAATTATTTAATTAATTCCCGAGTATGAGAATTAATGCTCAAATTAGATCCAAATGCCACAAGATGGATCCATGATGAAATGATTGCGCCAAAGAGGCACATTCTACAGCCCGATAGGGGAATATGTGTAACTCCTTCCATGCTCATCCTAGAGTTGACACATGTCCTCTTTAAAAAATAAAAAAATAACGTGTTGGCTCCAATTAGATTAAAAAATTTAAAAGTGCATATATATAAAAATACACAAATTAGATAAATTAAAACTCTTCCTCAACGTTTACACTCTAAAAAGGAGTTTGCACCTCGAGAGATTTGATCCTTCTCGGTGTTTAGTAGATCCCTTTTTAAGATAGATTTATGTTGGTATGATATACAAACTAAATGCATGACAAAAACCAATTTGAATTCTTCAATTGATGGCTGCTCCAAATAAATAATTTCCAACCTTGGGATTTTAAATCATTTCTTAGGACAATTCCATAATAAAAGTCAATAATAAAAAATATGTTGAAAATGACACTTGGAGGGGTTCAATTGGCTTCCAATGACTATATCATGATGAAATATGGAACATGAAGAACTCATACTGTTGGTTGGTCTTGCTAACCAAGTCAAAAGTCAACTCTTGGTCAAAACTCTACAATTAAGTCCAATGGTACAAGGACTCATGCAAAGCTTAAATGAAAATGAAATATCACTTACAAAGTTACAATGATAAATATTGAAATATGACTAATGCTACAAATTCTACTTACACAAGCAATCATTATTGAATCCTTGCATAGTCTCATCATAGGACACAAGTATAACAAAACATGAAGCATGTAGTGAATGTCTTATATACATACCAACATCTAGTTCACTATAATAAAGCATTGCATAGATCAGCCTTCTCTTGGGTGGAGTGGATGGTAAACAAGTCAAAGGCTAGTCAAGAGAGATATTGGTCATGGAAGACTCGAGTTACTCTTGGAGAAGAGGGGAAATAGGAAATCTCTGCGACATTTGTTATTTAGGCAAACAATAGGGAAGCATAGTGTTTTACTTATGCATGATGTGCTAGAAGATGGTACAACTTTGAATCTATCAAGCTCCCCTTTATTTCTTATTTGCATGGATTTTACTTTCATTTTCATTTTTTTCTTTAGATATTTTTCTTTGAAGCTCTTGGTATCAGACAACTTGTAGTTTCCCCACAAATGATATCCTATTCAGGATGGTAGAGAGGACAGGCAACTAAAGAGGTGAACTACGAGTATCTCAACCCCCAAATATAGATTGGTTATCACGCCAGTTAGGACAACCTTCGCTTTATGCCACTAATATGCTAAGTGACAAAGGGGGAGACCCTGATATAACCTAGAAGGAAAAACCTAAAGCTAACACACTGGATCAAACTATAGCAATAGAGTACGTAAGGTGAGTAGCTAGAAAAACACTAGATCTAAGGAAGATAGCCATCGATAAGGATGTTTTGGACTATAAAGATTTAGATAATGGAAATGTGGCCCAAAATGTTTATATTCGGTGACCGTATAATTATTGTGTAGATCTAGGTAGTAAGTGCTAGTGTAAATGATCAAATTCACTACCTTGGGGGATTGAAGGTAAAAATTAGAGTATGCCTAGAATGATGAGTTTGATGAAAAATTAATGAAATGCAATAATTAAGTAATATGGCTTGAAGATGGATTTGACAATATCTAAAGCACAAGCCAAAATATGGATCATAAAGCAGGAAAATTAGCTAAAAATCCTAGGAGGGTGATTTCCCCAAAGACTGGTTCCTTTCCCACAGGGAAGATGGAGTCCCTAATGATGACATTTTTGAAAACCCACCTATATTTAGGGAAGAGTGAATTAACCTAGAAAAAATTTGCCAAAAATCCTAACAGAATGGCCCAGATAATTTTTTGAAGGTTTTAATTAAGGTTTTGATTATTCACCGGGTGGATTGGAAATTAAAACAAAAGAAATACTAAAATAAATACCTGGAAATCTTGTAGATTCCAAGTGCAATGACACTTTACCCCGGTTTGACGCAATTCCAAGCAAATTTGATGAAGTTCCAAGCAAAATTGAATTGCCCAGGTTGAGTTGGTGTGCCCCTCTTCCTAAACTTAAACCTACGTCAAGTTAGAATTGATCCACAGAAAAAGAAACTACGAATGCAAGATAAATCAAGAAGCATAACCATTCATCAAAGACATATTAGAAAAAAACCCTGAATGCTAGTGTTTTCGGATGGAGAGAGTTGGTTCTCTCAAAAAAACACCCCAAGAGAAAACACAAAAATATATTTGGAACAAGCATAAATTAACTAGAACATCTCTAGAAATAATTTTTCAATCAAGCACAAGAACAATCTATGACAACGAAGACACATGATTTATCTGAAAATATTTTCTCTATTCCATTAGCCAAGAGCCAAATTTCCGTATGAGATACAATGAGGGGGGTCTCTTCTTTATATAGATTTTGAGAGACACAAACCCTAACTTACTTTTTCATCCAACAATTGAGACTAAAACATCATTGATGGTGGATGTTACTTTGACACGGATCAATCCATGGATCAACATGACTAATTCAAGAGGTGGGTGAACTACCTCATAAATCCTGTTTGTACAACATGATAAATCATTATTTTTGCAAGTTTGACACTTAGGGGACATGGGGGGGTCACAACGGAGTCTCCCCATACATATTTCTAAAGATACAACTTGATTTACACACTTTTATTTAGGCCATTTCGACCAATTTCTCCCTATGGGGAACGTCCTCCTTAAGAGAGACAAAATAATCATTTGGAGCATGAAAATGGATGAAACTGGCGTAGAAGTGTCTGGAGAGCCATAATAAATCATCTGGAGAAATTCCCTTTCCATTTCCTTGATAAAAAAATCCAAATCGATTTCTTCAGTGATTTCCTAGATCATTTTTGGGTGGGACATCCTCTGAAAATCATAAAAATCATTATAACTTCATTCAGCCTTAGAACTGGGGAAAACTGACTGCACATAAATGTGTAAAGATAGATTAGAATGGTATCGGTGACTACTCATACCCCTTGGAGCACTGTGGAGCATTAGGAGAACCATAATAACTGCAATCTATAATAAAATAGAATCTGACCAATAATAAAGTGATAATAATCATTGATCTTGAAATCTGGGGCCAAAATCTAAAAAACTGAACCGAAGTATTGGTCCTAGGCATGTCTGGAGCAAATATAAACATTGTCAAAATTTTAGACACTGCCTTGGGAATTGTGTTTGACTTGGTCAACCGAGTTAATCAAGTCAAAAATACCTAAAGTGAAGGTGAGATGCTGAACTAAGATGAACATGCATGCATCCAAGGTAAGAAATGCTTTAAGATGTATATTAAAACCCAACTTAAATTATGCAAATTAGAATCATGGTGACAATAATAAAAATAATAATAACTAGTAAGATATACCTGTGTCTTTGAAAAATAATTGAATCCTCTTGAAGTCTCTTGTAAATGCCAAACATCGGGGGAAACCCACCAGAGAGGTCAAGGCTTCAAAACCTAACTCACCTAAGCTTAGGAACCAACACTAGCAGGTTCTCCTGGCCCAGAAGGCTTTGACAAGTTTTGTTGTATAACTCAGAGCCGAGACACAAAACAACATGGGATCCATCATGCATAGGGGTAAAAGTGGGGAAGATGATCTTCAATCTCTTAGGTCTCAGTCAATCATAAGTCATTGGAGGAAAATCAATTATGGATGAATTGGATGGATGGAGACACGTGATACATGGAACGAACATAGCACTAAGGTTTAAAAGTTTTGTAAAGCATGGCATAAGCAATATTATTCTACATCAGATTCTTTGATCATTCTCAACACAAGTTTAAGCATCAATATAATATAATCATAGGTCACCATAATCATCATAGCACAACAAGTCCAAGGTGTTAGTATACATCAGAGAGCAATATCCTACCAAAGAACCATATACCTAATCTCACAATATACCTGTCTCCATCTAATATTCCCATTTGTAAACTGTGTACCATATCTGCAACTCTACTCTAATGAACTAGGTCACCACTGAAGTCATCTCAAAGGACAAGGATATCTCAGTCCTGGCCAGGAAATACTCAGTATATGTTGTCGAACAAAGGCTCTGAATGGCTCATGTTGCAAAAATGATCCATGTTGTATCCCCAACAATAAGTCTGAATCAGAGGAAAAGAGAAAATATAAATGTTGCATCATGGTATCCCAGCTACAATATATGTGATAACATATGGCTCCAACTGGGACAAGTGCTCTAAGGGAGAGAGCACTTGATAACCTTAGAAATATCTAGTATGCAGTACCATCTCAGCAACAAATATCCAACACTTCAATTATCTGCTTTCTCTTCATGTGTTACATGTTTCTGCACACATGGAAGCAAGAAATACCAGAGTAGCGTGTACCTGAGTAGCATGTACGGGAAAAATGTAAAATAAATGAATAAAAGCAATGATGAAAATAAAATGCTAGAAAATAAATTCTACTCTAAGAAAATTAAAGACATAGTTAAACTATGCAAAGGCCAAAATCAATGGCCAAAAATACTTTTTGGTCTAGGAAAGGAGCACAAGGAAGAAGTTCGTGCACAAGCAAAAGAAGGTACGCCATGCACACGATAGAAAGAAAGGAAGGTCGCGAAGGAAGCAAAGAACCAGTGCAGGCAGAATAGAGATGTGCACGACAAAGGAAAGGAGAGCACATGGGCATGCAGGTGATAACGGCTGGAAGATGACAGGTGTACATCGTGGCCATTTAAAGTGGTGTAAGCCTGTGGCAATGCACGTACGAGGGAATCCATGGTTGAAAGATGACAGGTGCAGATCGTGGCTGTTTAAAGGCGACGTAAGCCTACAGAAACACACGTACGAGGGAATATTTGTAAGTCAGGCCGATAGTACCTTTTGTCAGACCGTGATAGCCTATAACCATTTTTTATGGTTGATCATGACCTGTAACTGATAAGCAGCGTGTATTCAATCCTGTGTGGTCTGAAAGAAGTTATAAATAGGGAGAACCCGTTCTGTATAAGGGTTGGTGATTAATAATTATTGTTTGGATGTTCATTGGTGGTCCATAGCAAAGGACATCGTTTTTCTGTAATTTTGTAGAGATTAGAAGAAGAGAAGACTTAGGAAGAGTCTCGTAGCGATAGGAGGTTGTTGAGCCGTAGATCTGGCTGCTATGTGCGTAGACCGCTAGGAGTAGGAGTAGGGTAGAAGAACAAACCAGAGAATATGAGAACCAGAAGTCTAAGTCATAAAGACATATCATAAGATTAGTCTGCATCTTGCAGACTGCAAGATGATATATCCTTTTCCTTTGCTAGATGAACAGCACCTTGGTGCTTTTTCCCATATGGGTTTCCACGTTATCCCTTGTGTTTGAATGGGTGATTGATGCTGTGGATGTTTAAGTGAATTGTTATTATTTGCCTAGTATATGATGATGAATTATTGATTAAATGCATGCTGTTATATTGTAATCAGTAGATGAATGTTTGAGAAAGCATCCTTGAAATATATGCATACATCGACCTGTGCGTAATGTCTTAAGTCACAAGATAAGTCGTAGACGGTATGTTAGTACGAGTTAGCTGCGCCGCACAAGTTGCACCAGTTGTGAGGTTGAGAACAAGGTTAGGTTGCACACGATGACATATAGTTGTGTTGAATCGTGCAAGTCTGACTCCACCATCCAACCATCTCATTTCCTTCATCGAGCACCTTGGCCGCGTGCCAAGGGAATATAACCCTTCGCCAACTGTGAAAACATGGTTCCGACGGTTACCCATCAAAGAGATATCTCAGATGAGACCACGCCTGCTTTACGGGTGTTGCCGACGGGGCTTGCTTTGTCAGGTCAGTATCTCGGGTGTTTGTTGGGTTGACGGGCTGTGCAGAACCTGGGTAGTGCGAGTTAGTAATAGTGGCAAACAAATGGTTTCATTGCCGGGACCCTATTGATTGAAATGAGGGAAATGTTGAGGAACCCGATGAATAATGAGATAGAACATTGGCTAGATTCTAAAACACTAGCATTCACGGAAGAGGAGAGCGTAGGGACACGGTTGAGCATAGAAAACTGGGTAGATGAATATATATATTCTAATATTCATGAGATCTTCTTCGTGGAATTTCACATTATATTGCAAGAATGGTTGTCAAGATTGGCGACTAAGCAAACAAACTTCTAGAGAAGAGAGACTATCGAGTGTAGTGATCAGTTGGTTCGTGAGGTAACCAATGTAAGTAACACCATTTCTAGAGCTGTTGATTTTTGGGTTGACAATATATTGCAAGGATATATTACTAAGTTTGCAGTAGATACTATAACCTCATATAGTGAAGCTAACAGAAGTTTTTTCCAAGGACCCCAAAGAAGATACTTGTTATGTATCAGTACATGGATAAAAATGCTTGCCTATGAGAAGGGTATTTTGCAGCTGAGTAGTTGAGTTGCGTGCCTAAGAAGGAGGCTATGCTGCAGATGACCTATTAAGAATATGGGAAAGGGTGAGTTGAAATGTTTTCTGGAAGCACAGAACCTGAACTAGAAGCTGGAATCCTAAGGAGTGGAAGGATATTTAGATTAGGAAAGAGAAGGAAGACTGAAAAGGGACGATGGAATCCTAGTCTATTCGAGGAGAGTGAACATGAACTTTGATCATATGAAGATGATGGGTCTTGAGATGAAGAGGAGGAATACAACTCGATTTTGGAAGGACCAGAATATTCTAAGGATTCTGTGGAGACGTCGAGGTCAGGATGCAACTACATAACACCAGCAATATCAACAGAGGTAAGTTCTAGAGTTTCATCCCCATAAAGGACTGCTAATACGGATAGTACTATCCCTATGACTAGTGCATAAGAGGGTACACCCCCTTGGAATCCTATTCTAGAAAACCTCGAGACCAACTCAATGGTTGCGATGGATGTTTGGTTACCCACATTCAATGGAAATGGAACAGAAGACCCAGAGAAGCATTGGTTCCTCTATGAAGCTGTTTGGATGGTGTGTTCAGTCCATAATGCAGATATAAAGAAGGTGAAGATGATCACGACCTTGAGGGGTCATGCACTGGATGACCCTTGAAGAGATCTGAGTCACAATGATCCCTGAGTTCAGGAAACCTAAATCAGAGTCGCAGTGTATTATCGAGATCAAAGAAATCAAACAAGCACTGAAGAAAACAGTATGGGATTTTGACCAATGGTTTAAAAGAATGATGGCCAAGGTAAGCTTCCAAATGTCTGATGTACAACATAAAGAGTGGTTTATTGTTACATTGTTACCACACATATGAGGGCTGTTAATGCAACAAAATATTGAATCGCAGATAGAAGCACTGGAATTGGCAATGAAATTAGAGGCCTCGCCCATTGGCAATTGTGCCGCAGGGATGGTGCAGATTCAGTCGCAACTGGCCAATCTGACGATACAACTTCAAGACATCAAAAAGGGTAAAGAAGCACAAGATGATTTGTGGTGCACAAAATGTAGGACGGACGAACACACTAAAATTAGAGGCCTCGCCCATTGGCAATGGTGCCGCAGGGATGGTGCAGATTCTGTTGCAGCTGGCCAATCTGACGATACAAATTCAAGACATCAAAAAGGGTAAAGAAGCACAAGAAGATTTGTGGTGCACAAAATGTAGGACAGATGGACACACTAAGGATAATTGTCCGACCTTCATGAACTACATCGCGTTAAGTGCACCCAACCCATTAAATGGCCATGGGCTACCGTGGTGTCGCATATGCCAGTCAAGAGGCCATCGCGACGAAGAGTGTTTATATTTCCAAAAAATTGTAAGTACCCCTACAAGCCTCTTATGTAAATTTTGTAAATTAGTAGGACATGATGAGAAAGATTGTAGAGCATATTAGCTCTTGAAAGAAAATAATGTTGACACCTACTTAATGAAAAATGAAGGGTTCGCTCAAGCTTAACAGGCGCAAGCCTTGTATCAGCCTGCGTAGTTCCCACCTAATTAATACCAACCACAATACGCACCTCGACAGTCATACGCACAACAAAACCCCTATCATCCACACTACCAGCAGAACCAGTACCGACCACAGCAACCACACCCGCAGGGAAGGGGTGGCAAAAACTTCAGAGGAAGAGGTGGAGGAGGAGGAATTGGTAGAGGAAGAGGTCATGTTACGTGCTATAACTGTGGACAATTGGGTCAGTATGCCATAGATTGTTTAGAGCCTGCAAAGACATGTTTATATTGTAAGGGACATGACCATAATGTCAAACAACGTCCTCAGTTGATTGCAAAGTGGCAAGCAAGGACCATTGTAGGACCTAACCCTGTGCAGAACCCAAACCCAAATCTGAATGTGAATGTTCAGATGATTGTGGTTGAACCACGAGACCTGAACGTTGTTGTCGTAACATGAGGAGGTGCAACGAGCAGAGAAGACCAGGATAACCCGCAAGAACAACCACAACCACAAGTAAGGCTAGCGGCACAGAAAAAGGAGCCACTAAACGTCCAGAAACAGAAGGAAGTATTCTTGGACATACAATAAGAATCCATAGGGCCAGAAGTACCATCAACATCTACGGAAGTCAAGGAAATGCCTGAACAGTTTCAATGCATATTCTAGAAGAAGGTTCCACCAAAGGATAGTAAGCTAAAAATCTTTCTGTCAAGTTGTTTGATGCTAATGCAAGATAAAGATGTGGTTGCAGAACTACAAGCAATGATAGAAGAGATACATGTAGAGCTGCAACCTGAAAAGAAAGTTAACCAAGTACAAAAAAAATTAAAACTGGCCGCAAGTTGAGGATGACGACATAGATAGATGACTACGACATGGATTATATCATCTTGGACCTGGGCTCAAATGTCAATATTTTGACGCGAAAAACTTGGGAAAGTATGGGAAAGCCGCGCTTGGACTGGTCTCCTATCCAGTTGCGACTTGCCAATTAGGCGAAGGTCCTACCCATTGGCCGGTTGAGAAATTTCTCCTTTGATGTCGAAGGATTGTGCACATTTGCAGACTTTGAACTCATTAACATTGTTGATGACATGAACCCATACCCCGCTCTGCTGGGAATAGATTGGGACATAGACAATCAGACCATCATAAATTTCAAGAAAAGGATTCTCTCATTCGAAGATGAGGAAATGAGGGTAGTATCACCCATCGATCCATTAGAGGGACAAATATACATCGAGTCTGTCTATAATGAGGGATAGGGTGACTATCTCGATTAGATCTACAATGTCACAACTATGTAGGAAAATTATATCAATCCAACAGTAGATGGAGACCTGAACTGGAAAAGTGCTGGTTCTTGCACATCTGACTTAGGAGAGGCTTTAGAGGGTTGGAAAAATAGATTACACAAAGTCTCTATGAGAAGGTGTGCAAGAGTTACAAGGTCTGTGCGACGGGTGGAGAATGAGTTAAGGGAGATACCCACCTATGAGGTTTTATCCGACCTTGCAACTTTCTTAAATAGATTTGAAGAACTTGTAATAGAATCACAGTTTTTGTTCGCACTCGACCATGCACTAAAAGCTACACCCACTAGATGGTGGGGTGCACAAAAGAAGTATATAATGAACTTGCCACAGTGTAGAAGGTTGATGGAATTCAGGTTTGGAGAAGAGGTCACTTTCACAAACAACAAGTATTTGGGACAGATGAACCCAGTTGGCCATCTTAACCGTTGTCACACGGTATTTGCAGAATATCCGCGACAAGAGTGGGTCTATAATTTCATACACACATTGGAAATGAAACCTAGAACCTGGTATACCTCTATGGAGCTGCGAAAAGGAACCCAAGAGTGGGAAAGACTCGCTAAGAAGTTTGCACATACATTTGAATTTGCTAATGAGCACCCTACAATTGATGTTACGCTTCAAGTGGTAAAGAAGAATATAGTTGTTGAGATCCCTATCAAAGAGGCTAATTCTCACCAATGCAGTGCAACCATTCAACAGTACAGTCTAACGGAAGACCTAGATGATGATCTGACTAACATCAACATATCAAAATCAGAGGGCACATGAGAAGTAGAAGGAAGTAGCAATTCAAGTGACTAGTTCCTCCAGCCCTTGAAAATTAAGAAAGTACATATCGGATCGCCAAAGAACCTGAAGTTTGCCAATATTATAGATTATGGGGATGAAGAAGCAGTTGCAAAGATCACGAATCTACTGCATGAGTATCAGGACCTATTCCCTACCAACTTCTCAGAAATGAGGGGAATAGTGGGAGACTTAGGGGAGATGAAAATACCCCTATGACCAGATGCTAAGCTAAGTAAGCAGCGAAAAAAGGCATGGCATGATCGACATATCAGGGTTAATCCATTCGAAGAAGGTGGACTTTTCTTACTATATGATAGCAAATTTTTCAAGCACCTGAGAAAGTTGAAGACACATTGGCTAGGGCCATATAGGATCGCGCACATCACTGATGCGATCGTAGTAAAAATCCAGAAGTTAGATGGTACCTATGTCATGGGTATGGTGAATGGCAATCTCCTGAAGCCATACTACGACATGCATAACAAACTGGGTTAGAATTGAAAAAAAAAAGATGAGAGGCCAAAGGACGTAACCTATTATGTTGCAGGGCTGCGACAGAACCAACATAGAAGCGCAAGCGATGAAACACACAACAATCAATCCACCGTGCAAGCACAAACAAGCAAAAGGAAGCACTCGACTATAGGAGAAGGCTGCACAAACAAGGAGATCTGTGCAAAAGAAGGAATATGCGCAAAAAGGTGTCACTTGTGCAAAAAAAAGGAATAAAGCAAAAATCCGTTAACACATGGGACAAAGCAAAAAGCAGTAAAAGGATGCAAAAAGCGGAAATGACAGGTTGGAGGGCATTAAATCATGAATCTCTGGAGAATATTCTAGTAGCTGTGACAGCTAAGTCACATTAATTCGACACAGTATGAGGAAAAAGGTGGCGCGCTTTTTGGTCCCATCACCCGTCCTCAGCATAACTTCCATAACTGGGCTGACAAGTGTTGCCACCTTTCACACACTTGGGTTACGTGGCATAAATTTTTGAGCCACTCGGTGTGTCCTTGGGGGTAAGTCTCGAGTCAAGGCTGTCACCTTGTTCTTGACTCCTCCATTTAGGCTCAACTCCTAACAAAGCCAAGGGGGCTAGACCCTATTAAGTTACTAAGGAAAAACTATTTAGTATGATGATGGTATTAAAGAGTAAGCTTTTTAGGAGTTTCTATTTAACAATTGTAAACAACAAATAACATGATGAGATAATCACAAGTAAGCACGAAAATGACACCCAATCACATATAGATTGAAATAAATAAACAGTTGACTAGTGCATGGAAATAGAGTTGAAAAACAATTAAGAGTGATTTCAAGTGTTGGAATGAATGTTGTGCAATTGTATCTTGGTTAATTTTAAATTAATGTAAGAAGATGAGTAATTTAACTTAGGTGAGGGGACTCCATATATACCCAGGGGGTACTTGAAGTATGTCCAAAACTAAACCATCATGGCTACCCGTAAGGAATATGTGGGATGAATGGAGTCTCTGAGGCTATTGTTCATAATGCACCCAAAGGTGTAATAGAGGTTGGCGCCCTAAGGTCACTTTTTAGGAGTTCTCGCTTCCTTTGGGTATTTTTCCATCGTAATGGTTTGATCAAGGCATTGGATTTTCGCTTGATGGTTTGTCAATTTGGGGAGAGTGAATCCTAATTATTCTAGTCACTCAAGTGATTTTGATGCAACTTGACTAATTGGATGAACCGCAGCCAAGTACATAGCATATACACTGGAGTTTTTGTTACTTTTAGTAAATTTTAAAATAGGTGTTATTGTTAAAAAGAAAACCCTCCAGGAACCTATTTCGATCCAAGTGGATCTCAATCGGGGAATCAAGGAGGGGTTAATTTTATTATAACTAATGAAACAATTGATGAAAAAGGAATCAAAAGTACACAATGTCGATTTTCTAATTAGTCCTACCATGCATCTCTTTCCCCTTGTGGGTCAATCAGGAAGTCGTGGGGTAAGTAGTATGATTACTTTTGAAATTAAAATATGGAATAATGCAAAATTATATCAAAGTATACAATCCTGCATGTTAGTACTAAAATAGAGCAGAAAAAAGGGAAAAATGCAAAAAAATGAAATGGACACAAATCCCCCTTGGGGGAATGGGGAGCGGGCTCGAAAGAGCCTACTCAAAAAATATTTTCTTTTATTATTATTGGTTACAATATCAGCAAAATGAAATATCAAAAACCTCTTGATCCTTATACGGGATGAAACCAAGATCTTACAACTCTCCAAAAATTTTAAATTTTAGTGAAAGGGGAGACCCCTGGGGGGATTTGAACGCTCCCGAGGCCACTTTCGAACATCAGATTCTTTTCTTTTATATTACACCTGCTAAAAACCAGCAAGCATGTTAGAATAAAATATTCCCAAAATCACTTTAAGAGTACGTTTGGATCAACCTACCTTAACTCAAGAGTCAAAAAAGACTAAGTTAAAACTAGCTAAACAGGTGAAAAAGGAACCAAGGAAAGCAAGATTTCTTTGGGATCTTGGATTTCCATTTGTGTAGCCAATGAAATATGCACTGATTTATGGATTTAATCTTTTTAAAACAAAAATGGAAATCTAGAGCATGCAACCTACTGATTTTCTTTAACTTGCCATGCAAAACAGACGATTTCCTTATGCTAGATCTAGAATGCTTAATGATACTTTTCAGAATTGAGATCTAGACTATGAGCTTTGAAATATTATATCTATGTAAATTTTACTTTGATATAACAGATCCAAATGATAACAAAGCTTTCGAACACAGTAACCAGGTAATAAAATTGATTTTTTGAAGGAGAAAGAGAGAGAAATAGTGCTGGAAGCTTGGGAATGTTGGGCTTTGGAGTATGCTTTGGTGGAACACTAAGGGACTATGTCATTAAAAATATCTTGAAGAAGAAGAAGATGCAAACCAGCTCAACCTATTCTACAAGTGAGATCACCTGCAACTTACAAATCCTTGCACAAACAGATGGTTAAAACATAGGTGCTGTTGGAAGAGATAATTGGAAAGCATGCAATTAAACTTAAAATACATACAACTCCAATAGATCTAAAACAAGTAGCAGTAAGAGCATAAATCAAACTAGAATAAACTCTTACCCTAATAGGAGGGAGCTCTCTCCTTCAAGGCCAACAATTAACCAACAAAATCAATGATAAATAACACAGATTATACCTCATAAGCATTTGACAATCACCATCCACACATGAAGAGAATTACATCATAGATATTTCCTCCAAAGCTTCTTTATTCCAGAATAATAAACAATAACACAGTACAAGAGCAACGACACCTCAATCCCATTTCTAACTAGCTAGGAAGAGGCATCCTGAGCTTTATTTATACACAAAACAGGAGATCCAGCCTAGGGGGGCGCAAATCCCAAGGAGACAGACCACTACAGCTGAGGGAGAATCCATCAATGCTGATCTGAAGCTGAACTGAGCCTACTTGTCAATCGGGGGGCTGATTGAGCTAGCACATCAACCCACAGATTGACACATCAATACACAGAGCTTCTAGGAGAGCCCACATGTGTGAAGGAGAGAGAGAGGGCGCAATTCCCTATAAAGGATGCTGAAGATCAACTCTGGATCTATACAGATCACCTCCTTCAGTTAAGGATTTGTCAAGTCCAGTCAATCTGGTCCAAATATGACTAATTTAAATCAAATCAACTGAGAATCCATTGATCTAGGATTTTGGATTTGCTCCATTATTCATCAATTTATTAATTAAAATAATCAATAATTGATTTTTTGGGGTTCTCTGACCTGAGTGATGAAAAATCACTCAAAACCTGAAAAAATTGGGTCCATGGGTTTACATGGTGCTCTTAGCTTGAAAATGAGCACCTACATGACTGAAACTGATTATTTGGCCCACTTTTATTACAAAACCAAATTTTCCAATTAAGCTATTAAAAAATAGCCTAAGTTTTGGAAAAATTAAATTTTAATAAAAAAAACTGAAAAAATAAAAAATTTAAAAAAATGAAAAAACCTAGGGGGACTTAGACATGTTCATATGACTCGACCATGATGCCTAGCATGTTTATACATTGACACATAGACTCTAATAACCTCAATAGGCCTAAATGCCAAGCTGACCACCCCAACTTTGGAGGTATGGAGTGAAAAAATCAGAAATTATTAGTCGTTTATTCAACAACCAATAATAACCAAGGGAAAAAACACCTTGGGCTGATCGGATTGACAAATAAAGTCTAAGAGACCAAGTCTTTTACAGACACTATCATGCTAGAACATTTATTACAATTCCCCCATGGGGTATGAACATGTGATATAGTACAACAAAGATTCCCAGAAGCAAGACTGAAGGTCTTCTGAAGTCTGAACAAGTTATCCTTGTCCGGCTCACCAGGCTCACTTGATAAAAAACCACTAAGTACAACTTAGGTGGTAACATTCTAGCTCCAACTGTGGGATGTGTGCTCGATCTAGTATTTAAGGCAAGGAGAGGATACGAGAACACCAGAATCTTTGGTTTATATACCCTGTAAAAACATCTCAACTTGACAAGAAACCTTAGTTGCACAAGCTTTATATAAAAACCAAATGAACCATTAAGCTTATTTATTTAAACAAAATAAATGTAATTAACTAATGAATTTATTATTATTATTATAGCTAAGTACAAAACATAAATGCAGAAAGCAAATTCTCTCTTTTAGGAGCTTATTTTCCTACTCTAAGCATGATATAAAAAGGTTAGGTGTAATCAAAAGCCAATGTAACCACCTAAGAATTTTATCAACATAAAAAAATTTCCTTGTCTTTGGTTACTAGCCAAAGTAAGGATACCTTATTCAGAAATTGCAAACCTGTGTGATGATTCAGAATGGGCGGGATGGATGGGACATCATAGGCATGAATAATGTCAAAAAATTTCTTCCCCAACTTGTATGTGCTCATGCAGGTTGCTTCTATCCATGACTAGATAGGACTAATATACCAATCAAAATGATGAGGCAGACTGACTACATCATCATACTGATCACCGGAGCTTATCAAATGATAACTTGTTGCACAAGCCCCAAGTAGCTCCAAATCATAAGGAACCTCTATATGTGAAAAAGATGGTTGAGATTGATATTCCACTGACTGCATCACATCTGACTTTTCACAACACTGCTTCTAAATGTCTTCATTACTGATACCCTTGTGTGGCTCTGCATGATATGACTCTGAATGATCACGTGAAAATTTTGAATGCTCCTCTTCCATACTAAGGTTTTCCCAGGCATCCAGATCCGTGCTCCCCTCCATGGACGTATCGTAGATTGGAATTCCACAAATTTTTGAATAGAAACTCTCCTTGCTGGACATACCATGGATGGAAGTCTTAATAAGATTTTTGCAAGTTGGATTATCTATGAAATTCCAATAGTTATCACTCCCATCCATGTCATATATGATGGATTCCCCATTGTTGATATCAAGTTCCAATATCAAGTTCTCTTTGTCCTCATTACTAATACTGATATATGGGTCAAACTGATCATATGGATAAACTGCATGCTCCTTTTCCATATCAAAGTTTCCCAAGGCCACCAGGTCCATGCTCTCTCCTTTAGATATGCCATACATAGGAGAATCAACAAAACCATCGAAAGTTTCTAGTTCATTATTTTCCTCTTTATTCATGTCATAGACTCGATTTTCCATGAATGTCGAGGACTCCTCATCAATATCTTTGTCAGAGATAAGGGAGTCTTTGTCACTTGTGTCATGCTCCAAGTTATCCTTGTTCGGTTCACCAGGCTCACTTGATAAAAAACCACTAAGTACAACTTAGGTGGTAACAACAGGTACAACCCATAAAGTGCGTTATATAAGTTAATGAAGAATGTGGTGGTAGAAGCAACCCAGGAGATCGATTAGACCTCGACCTCCTGTCAAATGTTGATTGCACGATGCAGAAGGACGTATAAATACTCAACCTCCCCATCAATAGTTCTCTTACGCACAGTGAGACCTGAGAGAACTAGAGCCGCATGATTAGAGAGCTAAACCCTACCATCCTTGGTCAAGTAAATCAATGTCCATGGTAATTAAAACCCTCAGTGAGAGTGAGGCATCAGATGCAACTGTTATCTTTGGTTTCCCCATTGACGAGGAAAAATAAATACAGTCACCTGAGGTACATCAACCACTGCAGCAACCATAGATTTACCCCATGGAAAGAACACACAAACAACCTGTCAGTGGGGTTGGTCATGCTACCATTCCAACCCCTGGTTCATGTGTTGTGCCTAACCCAGTTTAGAGAACACCAGTTGCTTCAGGACCACATCGAGTAGTTGTAGCACTTGTCAAAGAGCCAAGACAGACCAGTGAGAAGAAACCAGGTGAGGCATCCAGACCACCACCACTGCGGTGGAGAAAATGCAAGGCTACAGCCCCCGTGGATGAATGAGGAAAGGAACATATTGGCAAAGAAGCAGAGGATGTCATGGAAGAAGACTCACTACTATTAAGAGGGCCAGAAGCAGAGCGAGTTGATCCAAATTTCCCACACTACATTCGACGAAGGAGAACTGATGCAGAGGAAAGGGATCTCCCAAAGAAAGTGGTGACTGCTCTGGTAGCGTCACAAATTCCTAACGATGTCCCTTGCTAAAGGATATCCTATTTGAGTTGGCTAGGTTGAAGTTCTAGGACTTTGATAATCGACAACAGGAAGGATTGCAGATAATAGACTACCTAGTCGTGGACCATTCTGCCACAAGTGACGTCTAGGTGCTCAGGACAATGGAGTGGGCCAAGGGACTTGCCCATGTAGGTCTGACAAACATGATGTTTATGCCTCACTTAAGCCATAGCGTACAAGTCAAAACTTACGTGAAGCAGCTACTGGTCTGCTTTCACAAAGGATTCCTATGGTTGGATCGACCATATCCGGTTGACACTGAGTTAATTTCAAGGATCACTAGCCTCCCAAATGAAGGCGACGATCGTGCGCCATACTTGTCCAAGCAAGATAGTAACCCTATCAAGTGGAAGTATAAATTTCAGAGAGCGGGTTGGGGCTTATTGATTGGCCCCATCTAGGATAGAAGTGTGCACGTCACCACAAAGATCCTATCTTCTAAGATGCTCCACAAGATGAGACCCAATCAATGTTCGGCAACGGTGGTGGAACTTGCAGATTTATGTGTGCTAGGAGGAGTATTCAATTAGTCACGGTACCTACTAAACGAACTCAGAGACGATGCAACGTAGGCCCATCACAAGGCCACCTATAAATTCCACTATTCCTGGTTAATGATCTTAATTTCGTTCACTATGTGGGGTAACCCACCGGACTACGTGCAGATGGATGTCCCACTACTTTGCCTTGGCACGAAGTACCAAAATTTGTGGGAAGATAAGGTGGCTAGCAATTGGTAGAAGGATAACAACGTTGCATTCTTTTTACACGTAGAGGTGTTGCATGATGTTGTCTGTCGATCCCACAGAATCCACACTACGATTGTGCATAGGTACGTAACATTTATCAAGTTTCAAGCTAAAGCGTACAATATAATCCTAGAGCCAATAAGGGACCTGATCAAAAAAGTGCACCATGCACACTTCATCGTGACAAATGAGGACATGGATGCAATTATCAACCTTTGGCTAGAGGAATGGCGTGGACCACTGGAAGAGCCACTGCCCGAAGAGCACGATGCAAAGGAACCACCGCTTCACCAAGTTCATGGTGAAGAGAATGAAGGTGACGATAACCAAGATGATCAGTTGCAAGAAAACTATGAGGATGATGATGATATTGATGGATTGGACCATCATGCATCAGAGCGCCTGCCAAGTCAAGAGCATGTGCAGACACAGACGCACGCACGACAAGAAGAGGGCCACTCGTCCCGCAAGAAGTAGAAAGCTAATAGAATAGCGAACATGAACACATTGATTGAAGATGATGTGTAGGAACTTGTCGACATTGTTGCTAAGGTCGCCTAAGACAACCTCACTAGTCTGACGATGCAACAATTAAACATTGCTACCCAATTTGAGGGCCATCTTAATAAGTTGATAGAGGCCATCCAGAATGTCAAAGCCATTGTGGAGGTTGAAACATATGGTGTTGATCCCATTATTCCACTAGTTACACCAAATTTAGTGCCGCCAATCAAAGTGATGATTCAGAGGCAGGCATTGGAGGCAGACGCAGAGACAAGTGTAGGTCTTGATGACAACAGTACACAGATAGCTTCTCTAAGCTAGCCTTGAATGAATTCTATGAAATTCAGTAGGTGATCACATCTGAAATTCATATGAGGGAAAATGTTGTTGCTTATCAGGTAACAAAACAACAGCGAAAGGAAAAGCTATGCAAGGCCCTGTTGAAGGAGAAAGAGCAAGAACTTCAGGGGTGCATCACCCTTCTTGCTGAAAGAGAACAGGAAATACTAGCACATGAACAAAGTTGCATCCCATTAGCAATCTCTATTAGGAATGCCATTGTAGCATTCCCACCAGAGGTAGGACAAGAAGATGAGGACTCCATGGCTAAAGTAACTAGGATAACAAAGATCGTGTAGGATCTTCGATAGCAAGTGGAAGAGCTACAAACCAGACAGATTCCAAGAACACCTCTGGAGGTGCTTGAGGAAATAAGAAGAGCAGCATTTGAAGCTGCTGAGAAAATCAAAGAAGGCGAAGCGCTCTACGCAAAAGCCGTAGATGTTGTCGCTACCATTTAAAAAGCGCTTCTTGAAGATGAAACAACTAAGAAAATCAGGCAAAGTGCATGAGAGGCAGATAAGAAAATCAGCGCTGCAAAGGTGGAAATGAGGAAGTTTCCCCTCCAGTAGAAGGTCACCAAAAATGCAGAGATCAAGAGACTACAGAAAGAAGTGCAGACCTTTCACGAATGAGAACATGCTAGGGAAGCTGAGGTAGAGAAACATCAGTCAGAATTCGAGCAGCTCACAGACCATATTCAACCTGTGCAGCAAAATGTTCAAGGCATAGTATAATCGATAGAGGCGGGACCATTGGAACATGTCCGTTCTGACTGTGTTGGGCAGTTGGCCACACAAGCAGAAGAAGTTGCAAAGGAAGTTGCTAAGGTTCAATAGATGGTGAAGACATTCCGGGACAAGGTTCATCCTCCTACGCAGCCTAAGCCGGCTCCAGCAACTTAAAATTGTGCAAGGAAATAAAATTTTGCAACAAGACCAATTTTGCAGAGATATACCTTTTTTCGTAGTGGCTCGGGATGAGCCACATGTGAGTGTTGGGGGCCTATTGGCCTAGGAAAAGAGCACAAGGAAGAAGTTCACATTCAAGCAAAAGAAGGTGCATCGCGCGTGACAAAAATAAAGGAAGGTTGTGAAGGAAGCAAAGGACCAGTGTAGGTAGAATGGAGATGCGCATGACAAAGGAAAGGAAAGCACATGGGCATGTAGATGATAACGGCTGGAAGATGATAGGTGTAGATCATGCCCATTTAAGTCGGCATAATCCTATGACAATGCACGTACGAGGGAATCCATGGCCGAAAGACAACAGGTGTAGATCATGGCCGTTTAAGGCGGTGTAATCCTGTGACAATGCACGTATGAGGGAATATTTGTAAGTTAGGTCAATAGTGCCTTGTGTCAGACCTTGACAGCCTATAACCATTTTTGATGGCTGATCATGACCTGTAACTATTAAGAAGCATGTAGTCGACCCTGTGTGGTCTAAAAGAAGTTATAAATAGGGATAACCCATTCTGTATAAGGGTTGGTGATTAATAGTTATTGTTTTGGCTGTTCATTGGAGGTCCATATCGAAGGACATCATTTTGCTGTAATTTTGTAGAGATTAGAAGAAGAGAAAACTCAAGAAGAGTCTCGTAGTGATAGGAGGTTGTTGAGCCGCGAATCCGGCTGTTGTGTGCGCATACCGATAGGAGTAGGAGTAGGGTAGAAGAACAAACCAGAGAGCATGAGAAATACAAGTTTGATTCATAAAGACATATCATAATATCAGTCTACATCTTGCAGACTGCAAGGTGTTATATCCTTTTCTCACGCCATATGAAGAGCACCTTGATGGTTTTTCCCAAATGGGTTTCCATGTTATCCCTTGTGTTTGAATGGGTGATTGATGTTGTGAATGTTTAGGTGAATGGTTGTTATTTGCTTACTATATGATGATGAATTATTGATTAAATGCATGATGTTATATTGTAATAAGTAGATGAATGTTTGACAAAGCATCCTTGAAATATATGCATACATCGACCTGTGCGTAATGTCTTAAGTCACAACGTAAGTCACAGACGGTCTATTAGTACGATTCAACTGCAATGCACAAGTTGTGCTAGTTGTGATGTTGAGAACAAGGTTAGGTTGCATGCATTGACATATAGTTGTGCTCAGTCGTGCAAGTTTGACTCCACCGTCAAGCCATCTCGTTGCTTTCGTCGAGCGCCTTGGTCGCAGGCCAAGGGACTATGACCCCTCGCTAACTGCGGAAACATGGTTCCAGTGGTTACCCATCGAAGAGATATCTCGGGTGAGACTACACCTTCTTTGCGGGCGTTGCCAATGGGGCTTGCTTTGTCGGGCCGGTATCTCAGGTGTTTGTTAGGTTGACGGGCTGCGCAGAACCTGGGTTGCACGAGTTAGGAAAAGTGGCCAACAAGACTCATATTACTTAGGACACATGCAACACTCAGTAAAGAAAGAATCGACTACTGCTTAAAGGAGCTTATTCAATCATACCTACTCTAACATATTAATTTCAATTTACAAGGGAAAAATAGTGCTTAAGCAAGCACCCATTATACGGGAATTCCAATTCCTCTCCATCTAATGTTTCCAACCAAACGGACCCCTTCCCATCTATTTGACTAACTCTGTAAGGTCCCATCCATGTTTTCTCAAGTTTACCACGATTTCCTAGTTTTTCTTTGTTCTTATCCCATAGTAGTGCTGTATCTCCAACCTTGAAATCTTCATTTTGAGTACTTTAGTCAAAAGTTCCTTTGATCCTTTCTTTATCAACCATTTTCTTATCAAACGCTTCTCTTCTCCTTTATTATAGCTCAACCAATTTATCGATTTGTGCTTGCATAACTTCTTGATTTGATGTGCATTGATGTAATAACTCATATACTAGGATTTGCAAATTAATTGGGATCCTGCAATCTTTCCATATACTAATTCAAATGGATATTTTCCAATGATTCTTTTAACAGTTGTTCGATCAACCCATAGTGCATATTTTAATTTACTATACCAACTTCTCCTATTTTCACCTACCATTCTTTGCAAAAGTCTCACCAAATTCTCATTACTAGACTCGGCTAGGCCATTCCCTTGTGGGTAATAGTTGGAAGAATGTGATAGAACGATACCATAATTGAAACACAATTTTTTTATTTCTATCTTGCTAAAGGATTTGGCATTATCGGTAATCAATTTCAAAGGACAACCATACCTTGATATGATGTTTTCTTTCAGGAACCTAATTATGACTCTGACATTAGCTTTCTTTGTTGGAACAATTCAACCTAATGAGTAAAATAATCAGTGTAGATCAGAATGTACTTGAATCCTTTACTATAGTTTTGATCAAATGACCCAATAAAATCCATTCCTCATTGTTGGAAGGGAGCTTCAACAACTATCGGTTTAAGTGGCAAAGCAGGCAATCTGGGTTTTCCTGAAAAGAATTGGAATTCTTGACATGACCTAGCAACCCTTGTTCTAGGTGCATAATGTCCACCTCACAACCCATCATGCATCTCTCTTATAATGATTTTAGATTCATCAAGTTTGACACATTTAAGAATGATTCCATCAAGATTCTTCCACCCTAAACCATCTTGTGTTAGAATATACTTTGATCCTTTCAGCCTCAAATCCTTCCTTTGATGGTCAACTAGATGATCAGGACAAGTTAGATTTTTCAATTAATATATGATGTCCTTATACCTTTCATGTTCCATATTCCTATTATCATGGTTTTCTTTAACACAATTAACCGAAACTTCCTTCTTTGTTGAGAGTTGATCCAGCCCTTGTCCTTTCACAATTTTGATGGGTTTAATTTCTAAATCATACTCTTGAATCCATGAAATCCAATTTCCTCGTACATCTATTCCATCAGACTGGTATAATACATATTTTACTCCCTAGTATGGAACATAACCCTTGATTTTGGAATAACCAATGTAAGTTCTGAAATGTTTCAAGTCTTTAACTAACACATAAGCTTGTTTCTCAGTAGTAGTGTGCTTTAATTATGCATCCCTAAGGTTTTTACTCATAAAATGTATAGGTTGTTCATGATTTTCATTTTTCTTTTGCAATAAAACCCTTGCAATGGTGTCTTCAAAAGCGTATGAGTAAATCATAAATTCTTTGTTATAATTAGGGCAAGCCAAAACAAGTGAAGTTGATGTAGCCTTCTTTAGCTTTGAGAATGATATGTCATATTTTTTTATCTCAAATGAATTTGGCATTCTTCTTTAGTAAAGCATTTAGCGGTTCTGCCAAGTTTGTAAGGTTGGGAATAAATTGTCGTACGAAATTAATTTTTCCAAAGAAAGATTGGAGAGATGGAACATCATGAGGAGGGGGAATAACGTTTATGGCTTGAACTCATTCTGGTTCAATCCAGATTCCATCTTTTGAAACAATATGACCTAGTAATTTCCCCTCATCAATCCCAAAGGTTGATTTCTTTGGATTTAAAGAGATTCCAAATTTACAACATCTATAAAAAATATTTCTTAAATGTCCCTTATGGTCACCCCTCTCTTTGAGAAAAGTGTTAAATCATCCTGGTAGATCGCAATAATTTTACCAATTAGATCACTAAACGCTTGATCCATGGTCCTTTGAAATTTATATCATGCATTCAATAATCCAAATGGAATCCATATATATTCATAGGTTCCCCAAGGAGTGGTAAATGTTGTTTTTCCCTTGTCTTTCTTTCTAATTTGCACCTAATTATACCCTGAAAAACCATCTAACATGGACAACATCCTAGCCCCTGTAACAATTTGTAGTAAATTTTCCATATTGGGTGAAGGGTAATTGTCTTTAAGAGAAGCTTGGTTTAAGTTTCTGAAATCTATGCAGATTCTAATATCGCCTCTTTTATTTCTTACTATTATAGGATTAGATACCTAGGTAGTATTCCTTACAAGACGAATGATTCCAGCAGCTACAATTTTTTCAAGTTCCTTTTTTATCAGAGGAGCCAACTTGGGATTTATGTTACGAATATTTTTCCTATAGGGTTTGGATCCTTCTTTTAAAGGGATAATATGTTCTATGATGGACGAATCATATGTTTTCCACTCACCATAAGTCCAAGCAAAAACATCCTTGTATTCTCGAATTAGTTTTTCAATTTCCTTTAGTTCTTTTTTAGAATCATTCTTTCCAATCTTGACCATTTTAAGGGAAACGGGAGATCCTATGTTTATCTCAATAATCTCATCTACAGGTTTGACCCTTCTCCCCTTGTACTCATCATGCCTATTAAGTTATTCTCAAGGGGTATTGATAATTCAATGGAATCTATGCCACATAATGAGTAATTCTGCATTTGATCTTCTAGTGTGATAGTGTTGATATGCGGATAATCAATGCAATGCAAAAGCATCCTATTTGATCATCATTATCTAAAAATTTCCAGTGATCTTCATTATCGGGGACAAAGGGTTTAAACATAACTTCTACCTTGCCATTATTTTCTTTCAGGCATTTAGGAATCTCAAAATCTATAGGAAGTTATAGATAAAGCATCAACAAGTGTGTTTTCCTTCCTAGGGATTGCTTTAATTGAAAAGGCATCAAATATTTCGATAACATCCGATACTGCATTTCAATATTTATGGAATCTATCATTCTTAGCTGCAAATTGATTTCTCACCTGAGAGACTAATAAATCAGAATCACCGGTAACACTCAAACACTCAATCTTCATGTCCCTAGCAATTTCTACACCTAGAAGCAAAGCTTTATATTCAGATACATTTTTAGTGAAGACAAGTTCTAACCAAAAAGAATATATGATTTCTTCTCCCGCTGGCAGTATCAAAACAATACCAACTCCAACACCATGCTTGGACCTAGCACCATCAAAACACATTTTTTAAAATTTTGCTTGAAGGGAAAAGATGTGGTCTATATTTTTCCCAATAATTTTCCAACACCATAAAATTTACAAAACATGTAGCACACATGGCTTCATCAAACAAATGATCAGGATTTTCTATGTGTTTGGTCATAGGTAGCTCATTCATTAGTTTAATCGATGTAGTTTTACTGATAGGTACCATTGCATATGTTAGATCTAATTGAATGCTACCTCCTAGTTTTGTTGCCCCCTCCCTAGATAAGAGCATACCCAAAACATATGGAATATCAAACACCAAAACATTCATACTTATCTCAACATCAGGGTAAGCCGCCAGTTTCCTATTTAGGTTTTCAATTACCTCCTTATATTCTACAAGTCGTGAATCCATGCCACAAACATTTCCAAAAGGTTGGGTTGTGGTTAACTCTAATTGGTTCATGGTCTTATATGGCATAACATTCACCTCAGCTCCAAAATCCAACATACAATTATGGAGAATCAACTGGTTTATTTCTAAGGAAACATATAAATTAGGATACACACCTCCATTATTCATCACACTTTGAATCATGACGGGGGGATCCATAATCATCTTGGGCGTGGGTTTTGGTATACTCGTTTTGGGTTGTATTCCCAAATATTTCATAGCCCTATTGCTTATTGATGGTATCTTTAACAATTCTTCCGGGGACACAGGAATACTTAACCTATTTAGGAATGAATACATATCAATGTTTAAACCCAATGGGTTTGTTTTATCCATGTTTTTTGTTCCCAATACTGGAAATTCCATAACCTCAGCCTTAATGATTGGGATTTGCATCAACTTATTTAGTGATATTAATACCATTGAATTAGACAATTTGCTTGCAAGATCTATTTTGATTGTTTCTTGAGATGCACACTTGCCTTAAGGAGGATCTTTTTTTAGTATTTTAGCTTTTGGAGGTGGTTTCCACATATTCTCTTTGACATATGTAGGTTTATGAGTTGAGATAGTTGTAATGTTTTTCTTAGGAGGTGCCGCTACTTTATTTGGTTGAGTATCTTGATGCGGGTTATTTTGCTTGATTTGACTAGGACTCTTAGTCTTTGTCGTAGGATGACGAGGAATCATGTTACTGTTCAACACACCAAGCACATTGAGAGGGAGGGTGAACAGCGTGTATAGATTTTTTTGTTGCTTTTTAAACAATAACAATCATCAGCAACTTATTCAATATTATGTAGAGTACGTTGTTATCATTATATCAACCATTATAGCTCATCATCACATATCATCATATCATCATCACATAAGAAGCATAGAAAAACACATTACACAAGATTTTTACGTGGAAACCTGAGTCCTCGGGGAAAAACATGGAAGACTTATAATAATATTTTTCCAGCAACAAATGGAAGGAGGAAACAACCCCCTTATTATAATGAATTCAATTCTCCAGCTATAACTGGAAGGAGTCTACAACCCATTAATTTACAGGCTACAACTTGAAGGAAGCTCCAACTCCCTAGTTCTCTGGCTACAATTGAAAGGAGGCTATAGCCCCCTTTGCTTACCTCATCCTGCCACCCTGATATGAAGATAGAAACTGAACTACTAAACCACTAACCACACTGATCATGTGGACCTGCTAACCAACATATGTACTACACTGCACAATCAGTGTCACTACTCATCAACTAACCACTGCACCAAAGATGTACCATACCACACATTAACCTATATAAAATAATCTGTACCAATAAACCTATTACTCACATCAACCGACTCATTCAATCTAATTCTAACCAACTACACACCAAACTTAGTCCAGCTGAGTCAAACCAACTGCTCATACAACTCAACCAGTCTGAGTCATACCAATTGCACATAAGGAAACTTGTGTCAATCCTTCTCAATTGAACCAACATGTACCAATATGCTTGTGTACTTGTGCCAAATCAATCATATACTTTTGTTAATCTAATCAAGTCGTCTGATAGTCAACCAACCCTTCTTACTTGGCCTAGTTCATCAAGTAAGAGACATGTTTGAGCAATCGAGAGACTTCACATACAGTAAACCAAACTTTGTCCAATCACACTCAACTCAATGACACCACAACCAACCTCATCATAGTCAAGGAATACTTGACAGTTAAATATGATATACCTCAACCAACTAACCTCAGCCAAGAATATAAAAACTTAACCAACTATGTCAATTTTAGTCAATCTCATAAACTCTTAGACACAAAAGTATTTTTCACTCCACTGTAATCAAGCCAACAAATCAAACAAATTTCAAGTAAATAGTCACTTACAATACTATCAAAGGTTTTCATTAACAGTCAATAATAGTCGAGCTCCACTTAGGTCAAATACACAATGATCAACACTTTTCAATCTAGTTTTCAAAGAAAACACTCAAGTTGGTCAAATAAATCACTTACAAGATCTATTACTTACATGTCAACTTCTCATTCAATACTACTTTGTACAACAATCAAGATAAACACCAAAATATATGCCAACAATATCCAAGATAATCATCAAGATCTATATCAATATCACATCAAGATATATTCCAAGATAACCATCACCATAGCCTCCATAACATATTCAATGACTTCAAATATATATACCAATATATAGGTTCACATACTAAGATCAAAGATGAACTCTATCCATGAGAGACATGTGCCATCACAAGAGAAACCCAAAAGCATGAACCATACCTCCTTGAAGATCACAAGATATAGAAGCAATATACAAACAAAAAAAACTCTAGTTCATGTCATCACATAGCCCTCGCAACAAGATTTCCAACGTGCTAAGAATTTTGTAATTATGATTTCATATGAGAAAGTTATGCCAAATTTAGTGAATCTATTCGATCCAAAAATTTATCCTCCACAAAGTTTTGCACTTTTCTCCAAGAGCTGCGAAATACCAAAGAGGGACTTGATTAATGAATAAATGAAATGTTTGATCTTCTATTTATACACAAAATTTCAATTTTTAATTGACTATGCCAACATGTAAATAACAAATTAATAATTAATTAAAGTAATTGATTTTTGTTTGGTCAGCTGACCCAAAAGATGAGGTAAAATTGTCTTGAAAACTTTAAAAATTAAAATCATTCAACCATGAGGAGTTAGGAGACGCTACACATATCAATGGAAATTTCTTGATGAGGACCATCATCTTATGGAGGGATTATTTGCAAATACTTGGTCCATTACCTTTAAATTCTTCAATTTGTACAAGACATGAAATACCCCACACATAAGGGTGTAAAAGACCATGTTACCTTATGCATAAGTTCCAATGTCAAAATATTCAATGGACATCATCAAAGGCATGCGATCTTCAATGATATTCACATCCACATACTTCACATCATAAAGGAGGAGGGCTCCACCATATACTCCTTATATCAAGGGTATCAAGAACCCCAACACCACCAATCATATTCAAGGTCTCCATATCATTAAAAGCATATCCAATGGTTGCACTATATATCTTCATCATAATAATAGTACAAACACCCCAAAAGAGGGGTACAAAGACCTCACCGCTAGTTTGCAACACCTTATGGGAGTCATATGCATGATCAGAAGGGTACAACATGTCAATGATCATATAGCGTTTAAGGGCCATAAAACCACCATATGTGTGGGTTCAAGACCCAAATTTCCAAAGACATCAAGGACCCGATAAGAATGGGTTCCAACATATCACCATAAGTGTGGGATCCAAAACTCAAGTCTCCACATGCAAGGGGATCAAGATCTAAGCTTCTGGAGGCCATCCAAAGCAAGCAATGGGATCCATCATCAACAAATCATGGGACTTACATACGTGACCCTCTTCATCCATCCAAAAACAAATCAAGAGACCAAAAGAAGTACAATCATAACAAGCAACACAAAGGCCAGTAACCAAATATCAACCAGGATCAAGGAACTCGACAATAGACTCAAATGGGACCAAGATACAACTTAGGAGCAATTGACCAAGTCAATGGGTAACTAGGGATTTTTCCATTGTTCAAAGGCCTCCAAGGGCTTCAAGCTTAGGCTTGGACAAGGTCAAAAGGGATCCTTTGACACAGAAAACCACAAACTAAACACTAACCCTGAGGGGCTCCACAAAGGACACCAAGGACTCAATAGTTGGAACCAATGACTAGACACCATTGGCATCAATGAAAACATAATCAATAATCTCCCCCTTTGTCATTGATGACAACACCATAACTCCTCTTCAAAACAAACTCCCCTGTCAACAAAACTTCTCTCTCCCATTTGCATTAATGGAAAAGGGAACATCCTTTGAAAATACTGCTCCCCCTATCATGAACTTCTCTTCCTTTGTCAAATTTTCTTGATGTCATTGCACTTGTAACAGTAGCCATTGAACATCATAGGGTATCTTTGAGAAAAGAGTATTATTTGTGATGTACCTTCTCTTGATTCTTTCTGGCCATAGGATCTTTTGAGAATACGTGTATAACTGTTAGTCTTTTCTTCATTTTCCATAGAGATTTTACTTTATTCAATGTTATTATTGATCTTTGAATTTGTCTTTAACTAAGTAGTTGTTTTTTCCAGATCTTCCTTCAGAGAGAGGATCCTCAGTTCTTACCTTTGACAAATTTATATCTTTTTTTGGATTTGTTTTGTTAGATCTTCTTCTATTTGCTTGACTTCTACTACTTGTCTATTTATATCAACGATATTGTCTTCCATCCTCATGGGATTTTTGCAATTGACATTCTAGTACATAATTATCCTTTCTTAGTTTAGAGATCTCCTTTTCAAATTCAAAGTTTGCTAGACACATCTTTCGTAACTCTACCTTCAAGGATTTGACTTCAAGATCTTGTTTTCTTCTTAATTTCTCTGCCAATATTTCTTTAGTCTTATAGGTACTTATCTCACTGTCTTTGCCGTGTAGCTTTCAGTTCAATTCTTTCTCCTTATCTTCTAGCTGTCTTTTGAGCTTGACAATTTCTTGTGATTGCTTTTCATTTTCTGTAGCTAACTTCTCAAGTTTATCTTTCAAAGAGTTGGATATGGATTCTTGATTTTGATAGCTTCTTTGACTTGGAGTTTTAGATCAATTATAGTGTATGTGGCATTCTTAGATTCTTCCTGATTCTTTTTCTTAGATTCATCCAATAGCTCTTGCAATACGTGGTTATGTTCACAAATAATTTTCACTTCTTGCAAAATATTAGTAATTTCGTTGTCTATTTTAATTTCTTCTAGAACCATAGTATCTACTAAATTTCTATCACTTATCAAAGATCAAGGATTTTCATCACAATCTGAATTATTGCATTCTATGAATTTGGAAAAATGGATCTTATCTTCTATACCCGATAAACATAAAGCGTTACAAATAGTGTTTAGGGGACTTACCTTCATACTTACCTATATCTTGTACTGACCTTTTGACGGGGTTGTCTTCTACTTTTTGTTCTTCATATAAGTTTAGCTCATTTATTTTGAACGACAACTCTTCAATTGAGTTTTACTTTTTTATTTTCTCCTTTTGGAGATTTGTCAGATCTTCAACCATAACTTTCATAACCTCTTCTTCTTGTCCTTTAGAGGAGTAGATATGTTCTATTTTGATCCGTAGTTTCTTAATTGAGTTGCATTTTTCTATCTTCTTCTTTTGGTGATCTGTTAATCCTTCAAGGATGGTTTCCATAGCCAATGAATTATTTCTTTTTTCTTCCTTTTGAGCCTTTTTTTTCACTTTCTTTGGAGGGGTATGTCCAGTAAGATCTGATTTCCACATACCTATTCCTTCTGCCTCAAGATAAAATTGCATTCTTCTTTTCCAAATGAAGTAATTTGTTCCACAAAACAATGGTACTCCATTCATTGAGATACCAATGGTGTATCAAAGATCTCCTTCAAGGTGATAAGACTTTTTGTGAAGGACCCGCTCTAATACCAATTGTTGGACACACCGAGCACACTGAGAGGGGGGGGGGGTGAACAGTGTTTATAGCTTTTGTTACTTTTTTAAACAATAACAATCATCAACAACTTATTGAATATTATGCAGAATACGTTGTTATCATTATATCAACAATTATAGCTCATCATCAAATAGCATCATATCATCATCACATAAGAAGCATAGAAAAACACAATACACAATATTTTATGTGGAAACCCAAGTTCTAGGGGGGAAACCATGGAAGCCTTATAATTATAGTTTTCAGCAACAAATAGAAGGAGGAACAACCCCCTTATTACAATGACTTCAATTCTCCAGCTACAACTAGAAGGAGTCTACAACCCCCTTATTTACAGGCTACAACCTTAAGGAATCTTCAACTCCCTAGTTCTCTAGATACACCCAGAAGGAGGCTACAACCCCCTTTCCTTGCCCCGTCCCGTCGCCCTGATATGAAGATAGAAACTGAACTACTGAACCACCAAACGCACTAATATTCTGGACCTGTTAACCAAAATATGTACTACTCTACACAATCATATTCATTGCACAGCATTTGTCACTACTCAGCAATTGTCACTGCTTAGCAACTAACCATTGCACCACAACTATACCATACTGCACATTAACCTATACAAAATAATCTGTACCAATCAGCCTACTGCTCACATCAACCGAATCAGTCAATCTGAATCTAACCAACTGCACAACAAACTCAGTGCACCTTATTCAAACCCCCTACATATACAACTCAGCCACTCTGAGTCAGACCAACTACACATAAGGAAACTTGTGCCAATCCTACTCAATTGAACCAATTTGTACCAAGATTCTTGTGTACCTGTGCCAAATCAATCATATACTTTTGTTAATCTAATCAAGTGGTTTGACAGTCAACCAACCCTTCTTACTTGGCCTAGTTCATTAAGTAAGAGACACATTTGAGAAACCAAGAGACTTCACATACGGTCAACCAAACTTTGTTCAATCACACTCAACTCAATGACACCAGAACAAATCTCATCGTAGTTAAGGAAAACTCGACAGTTAAACATGATATACCTCAACCAACTAACCTCGGCCAAGAATATAAAAACTTAACCAACTATGTCAAACTTATTCGATCTCATAAACTTTTAGACACAAAAGGATTTTTCACTCCAGTGAAATCAAGTCAACAAATCAAGCAAATAGTCACTTACAATACTGTCAAAGGTTGTCATTAATAGTCAATAACAGTCCAACTCCACTTAGGCCAAAGACATAATGATCAACACTTGTCAAACTAGTTTTCAAAAAAAACACTTAGGTTGATCAAAGAAATCACTCACAATATCTATTACTTACATGTCAACTTCTCATTCAATACTACACTATACAACAGTCAAGATAAACACTAAAATCTATTGCAACAATATCCAAGATAATCATTAAGATCTATATCAAGATCACATCAATATATATTCCAAGATAACCATCACCATAGCCTCCATAGAATATTCAATGAATTGAAATATATATACGAATATATAGGCTCACATACTAAGATCAAATATGAACTCTATCCATGAGAGACATGTGTCATCACAAGAGAAACCCATAAGCATTAACCATACCTTCTTGAAGATCACAAGATGAAGAAAAAATAGACAAACCAAAAGAAAATCTTGATCATGTCATCACATATCCCTCGCAACAAGCTTTCCACCGAGCTAATAATTTTGTAATTATGATTCCATATGAGAAAGCTATGTCAAATTTAGTGAATCTCTTCAATCCAAAAATTTATCCTCCACAAAGTTTCGCAATTTTTCCAAGAGTTGCAAAATACCAAAGAGAGACTCGATTCATGAATAAATGAAATGTTTGATATTCTATTTATACACAAAATTTCAATTTTTAATTGACTATGCCAACATGTAAATAACAAATTAATAATTAATTAAAGTAATTGATTTTTGTTTGGTCGTCTCACCCAAAAGATGAGGTAAAATTGTCTTGACAACTTTAAAAATTAAAATCTCTTCAATTGTGAGGAGTTTGGAGATGCTCCACATATCAATGGAAAGGGATTGACGAGGACCATCATATTTTGGAGGAATTATTTTCAAATACTTGTTCCATTACCCCTAAATTATTCAATTTGTACAGGACACAAAAGACCCCACACATAAGGGTGTCAAAGACCATGTTACTTTATGCATAAGTTCCAATGTCAAAGGCTTCAATGGACATCATAAAAGGCATGAGGTGTTCAATGGTATTCACATCCACATACTTCACATCATAAAGGAGGAGGGCTCCACCATATACTCATTGTATCAAGGGTATCAAGGACATCAACACCACCAATCAAGTGGGAACAAAGACTTTTTCAAGAATATCAACATCATATTCAAGGTCTCTGTATCATTAAAAACATATCTAATGGTTCCACTATATATCTTAATCACAATAAGAGTACCAACACCCCAAAATATGGGTACAAAGACCTCACCACCAGTTTGCAACAACTTATGGGCTTCATAAGCATGATCACATGACTACAACATGCCAATGACCATATAGCGTACAAGGGCCATCAAACCACCATATGTGTGGATTCAAGACCCAAACTTCCAAGGACACCAAGGACACCAAGGACACCATTAGAGGAAATTTGGGGTCTAAAATGGGCCTTATAAGAAAATGCGCCAACAATAAATTTTGTGATTTGGAATTCAAGAACCAATAGAATTTCAATAAAATGAGTCAACCATAATGGTTGAATTGACATATTTGTCATAAAATAAAACTACCTTTTTTGTTCGTATTTTTGACATATCTCCCTGTTTTTTTACTCAAATTACATGCGGGAGAGCTCGTTGGATGCAGAATTTAATTATGCATCCAACAAGTACCCACACTACATACTTTTGACAAACCCCACTACCCGAAAAACAAGAAATACCTAGAATAACGTGATGATAATGTCATCATCACATTTTTTCGGGTATTTCTTGTTTTTCGGGTAGCGGGGTCTATCAAAAGTATGTAGTGTGGGTACTAGTTGGGTGCGGAATTAAATTCCACATCTAAGGAGCTCCCCTGCACGGAATTTGAGTAAAAACACAGGGAGATATGTCGAAAATACGAACAAAAAAAGTAGTTTTTTTCATTCTTCCCCCAAAATTAATAACTATTATTTTATTATTTTTCTTAGAAATCAAATTTTAGACCTCAAACTTCCTCTAATGCCATAAGAATGGGTTTCAACATACCACCATAAGTGCGGGCTCTAAGACCCAAGTCTCCACATGCAAGAGGATCAAGATCTAATCTTGTGGACTCAAGGACCCCACAAGAACTCAACAACCTCAAGACCATCCAATGCAAGAAATGGGCTCCATCATCAAAACATCAAGGGACTTTGTTAGCAGGAATATTTCACCTTCTGCAGACAGAAGCTGTTCCTTTGGTTTGAATGGTTCAGATCCAGAACAAATGAACGACAAAGGATGAAGAAACTCCCTAGATATCGTAGATACTTGGAATGCCTGCTTCAATAGTAAACCTGTGTACCTGTAATCATATTAAACACGCAGACACATCAAAGCTACCAGAACATAATCTATTAATCCATGTCAGTGACTAAGGAATCCAACAACATTTACATGTGAAATCAAACAACAACAGTAAAGTGGGATGGAAATCAGCTTTGCATTAAGATTAAAATGGAGAAGTTTACAACCAATTAAGCCTTAGTGTTGACATGCATCTCCATGAAACCAAAAAATTTGATCCCCATAAGCTCCAACTTTTCTCTCTATGCTCTCCAATTGCTTGGGCCAAGTGGTCAATCCAACAGTATAACAATACTTCAATGGTTCTCCCCTCAACCATGGACATGAGCTTGTATTCATAAGGCTCAATGGATAGGAATGGTTGAGAGATTTGTGGATGAGGTGGCCTCTAAGATCCTATGATGAGAGATATCGAGCTCAACTGACCCACAATGATATGGATAAGAGAGGACACAAGGATCATGATCTAGAAGCCTCAAGAATCTTCTTTTTTTCCCATTTTACCTAGGGTACCACTTTTCTCCTTCTATGACGTAGTGGTTCAGGTAGGAAATGATTATGGAACAAGGGCTATAAGTGGTGGCACCACTTATGGATAACAAGGTACAAGTGGTGCGAGCAAGGTACCACTCAGGGATAAAGGGGAAAGCACGGTGCTGAGTCTTTTTATGAAAGATTGACAATCAACATTGGTTTCCACTCCAAGTGTTGGGATTAAGGGCAAATAGGTATGTCAAAAGTCTTATCACATGATGATGACAGATTTTGGTATAACAGGATGCCCCCCAAAGCATGATTCTTAGAGGGATATGATAAACGAGAGCTTTGAGAGAACAAGTCGTTGCTACGAGGTGAAAATGTTGGCTCGATCGGAGCATGTAGTCAAGTAGGCATCTGTAGTACATCAATATTTTTTACTCATAGACACAAGTAACCAACTCATTTATGGAGACCAATACAAGGCAGATCCATGGGAGGAATAAACAAGCATGGCTACTAGAAAACAACGTAGATCTATGTGATAGAGGACTCAAACTTGGACATAGCTACCAACTCATACAATGTAGATCTATGTCATATAGACGCAAATTTGAGCATAGCCATGAACATACAAATGTGGATCCATGCTAAATATACAAAACTCCATCACAACCTAGGGGAAAAGCAATGAGCGCTTTAACCAACTACCCAAGGTCTTCGTCTCGTCTTCTGTTGGGGTTCGACCTTCAAGGTCCTCTATTTTGGCAACTCCGCGGTTTTGGTGTGAAGCTTGTAAGCAGAGTTGCAGCCCAAAATAGTCTTAGGGGTGTCAGAGTTGGGTTGAAGCCCCTCTTTTGTAAATAACCCATGGTTTGAACTCATGGTTTTTAAGCCCATGGTTTAAGCTCATGGTATTGCAATAGTGCACTTGTATAAATAGGCACTTATGTAAAGGAGTCAGGTTAGGATTTTAAGGTATGATGATGTGATGTGAAGCTAGAGCTATGTTTTTTAAGAAAGAGTTAAGTCCCAGCTATGTGCATGGACAACCTCTGCAGCGGTGTGTGCAGAGGGTTTTTGTAAGAAAGAGTCAAGTCCCAACTGTGTGCATGGATGACCTCTCTAGCCGTGTGCACAGAGGGTTTTTGTAAGAAAGAGTTAAGTCCCAGCTGTGTGCGTGGGAGACCTCTGCAGCTATGTGCGCAGAGGGTTTTTGGTGATTGAGAAGATCTGCAGCTGAGTGCGTAGAGATCTGCAGCTAAGTGCGCAACTTTGGGGGATTGAAGAGATCTGCAACTGAGTGTGCAGATCAGAACTGTGGTTTTTGTAAAGAGTTGAATATAAACACAGTTCTGTGGACGTAGCCCCTACACTGGGGGTGAACCACGTATATCTTGTGTCGTGGTGGTTCTGTTGTTTGTTTTTATTCTGTTTATGCATTTGTTAAGTAGATAGATGATAAAGTAAGATAAGCTGTTAAATAATAACTTCGCTGTGAATTCCCAGTTAAGGGTTGAGCAAGTAACTGTATGTTTATTTAAACCGCGAAGCTAATTAAGTGAACGTTGAATCTATTTATTATTATTATTTGTAAGACTAAAGGTACAGTAATATCCCTCTTTTGCTTGCAGAAACCTGATTCTACGGCACCCCATAGCTGTTTCGGGTGAGACTGCAACCTGTTCGCAGGTTGTTGCCAAAAGGGCCAACACTGTGGGTCTTTTGTTGGTGCGAAGATAAAAGGATAAAACCCGGGTCTACCCATACCCCAACAAATTGGTTCTGTTGTCGGTTGAACTCAGTATATGCTTAAGAGGGATTTACGTCGTACCTAGAGGGATATGTTTTGGAGGCCCTCAGTAAAGGAAATCGGTGATTGGATCGAAGATACCTATCTAAAATTTGCTGAACAAGAAAATAAAGATCCTCGTCATAGCTCAGACGACTTCTTGCAAAGGTACGTTTTTTCTGATATTCATGAAATTTTCTTTGCTAGTATCCACATAGAGTTGCACCAGTGGTTATCCAGGTTAACAGAACGTAAGACACACTTCAAAGAAGATTAGTTCCCTACCTGGACCCCAGAAAGAATTAAGATATTGAAAAGGGTGAACAACGCGATATCAAGAGCTGTCGATTTCTGGACAACGCGAACCCTTGAAGCATTTGTGACGGAGTTCGCCATCGACACACATACTTCTTTTAGTGAAGCAGAAAGGTAGTTTTTCAAAGGACGAAGGGGTAAGTACTTGATTTCATTCAGTTTGACAATTAAAATGATTTTGGCTGAAAAACGCATATTTCTTATTGAATAAGATTGCTATATTAGGTGTTACTAACCTATGTTTGAAAGTGAAAGTGACTTCGACGAGCAAAGTGGTTTGCTGCGAAGCGGTAAAAGATACAAGAGAACTTTTGGATCCTTTACCCTAGGCCAGAATACCGATTATACCCCTTTAAGCCCAGAAGAGTCTGAATCTGAAGGAACCCCTTTTGTTAGAAACCCTCCTATAACTCCACAGCAAAGACCTGTTACCCCTGAGAATCTGTCGTAGTCTGAAAGTAACCCTAGCCCGAGTAGTCCTATCGCAGGTCAGTATACTTTAGTAAGTTCCCCTCCCCCTGTTGTCAGCCCCCCTCCTTGCCCCCCTCAATCCGCTATGGCCCACGTAAATGATGATATCAAGCTCCCAGTATTTAGAGAAACTGGATCAGAGGATCCAAAGCAGTTTTGGTTCTTATGCAAATCTGTTTGGACTGCTAAGAACATTATGGATCAAAATACAAGAACAGCGCAGCTGGTCACATCTTTTAGAGACCGAGATTTGACTTGGTTTATGAAGTTTTCCAGTACTCAGAACTATGACTTGGTCGATATTAAGACAGCAATGATTAAATAATTTAAGAAGCCTAAATCGGAGTCGCATTCTATAACTAAACTAAAGGAAATTCAACAGAAGCGAGGTGAATCAGTGTGGGACTTTGAGCAGAGGTTCAAGGTTTTGTTAGATTAAGTTAGCTTCACTATTGGACTAGAACAACACAAGGAATGGTTCATTGCAGCATTGTTGCTGCATATCAGGACTCCACTTATGGAACAGAAGGTTGCTGATCAGCAAGAAGCATTGGAAATTGCTATGAAGCTCAAAACAGCTTCTGTCGGAGATAATTCTGGCATAGCCTAGATACAGGCGCAGTTGGCAGAGATGGCCTTGGAGCTACACAACATGAAAAAAGGGAAAGCCATTCGAGAAGAGGTTTGGTGTACGCGATGCAAGACAGAAGGTCATGAACAAAGAACAGTGCCCTGCACTAAGAAATTACCTGAATACTGGTGCACCAAACCCGTTTAACCCTGCTGTTCTCTATTGTGAGATCTTTCGAACAACTGGCCAGCATCGACCTGAAGATTGCTATCTTCTACAAAGATATGTTCAAGTACCTAAGAATCCCTACTGCAAGTTCTGTAAGTCAGTAGGACACAATGAAGATGAATGTCCCATCTTTGATCTCATGAGAGAGCGAACCTACGATGCTTATAGGGTACAAAACGAGGCACAAGGAAATGATGGATATGGCTACCGTGGTGGTAACCCAGGTCGCGGTACTTTCAGAGGTCGTGGTGGTATTCCTGGACGAGGTCGAAGCCAGGTTATATGCTATAACTGTAATCAGGTAGGCCATGTAGCTAGAGACTGTCAGAACCCAACTACGACATGTCGATATTGTAGAGAAGTCGATCATGTCATTGAGCAATGTCCACAGTTGATAGCTAAGATACAAGAAAGAAATGGTGCTCCTACTCATACTGTTTAGATGATTGCTGTAGAGAAAAGACCTGCCCCAGCTCTCAATGTTCTTACAAGGAGTGGAGCCACGATGCAAGTTTAGAATACGGAGAAACAATCTGTCAAGGCTTGGGTCCGCAAGACCCCAGAGAAAATTCCAGCCTTTGAGGTTGGCAGAGAAAAAGAAACATTTATGGAAGCCAAGAAAGACTTTGCTGATTCCAGAACATCAGGAGCAACTACACAACAGCATCAACAGCAGTCGCAGTTACAAGAAGCTTCGCTAGATCAAGTAAGTGCATTAACATCCTTTTTACAGAGTTGTATGAAGCTATTAAGAAACAAGAACGCTTTGAACGAGTTACAGAAAGTTCTTCAGTCTTGCGAATCTTAGCGAAGCTCTGACAAAGGAAAAAATGTTAATAGAGTTAGAAGGACTAGAAGAGAAATGAGATTGCATGCTCAGATAGGAGAATATGATATGACTAATATTATTTTAGACCTAGGATCAGAAGTAAATGTCCTAACTAGGCAAACTTGGGAACAAATGGGAAAACCTAAGCTTGAGTGGTCCCCTATACAGTTAATATTAGCCAATCAGCAGAAGATTGTGCCCTTGGGAAGATTCCTGAGTGTACCAGTGGATATTGATGGAGTCAGTACCCTAGCATATTTTGAAGGCATTGACATAATTGATGATAGCAACCCCTATCCAGCCTTGCTAGGAATTGAATGGGCAATAGAAAATGATGCAGTAATCAACCTTAAGAACAAACAGATGACTTTCGAAGGAAAAGGCCTGAGAGTCATTGTACCATTGGACCCTTCTCAAGGAGAAAGGTACACAAAACCAATAAGAGAGAAAGATCAGGATGTTTTAGATCATATTTACAATATCACATCTAAAGAAGAAGACTATGTTAACCCTACTACTGAAGGTATAATGGATTGGTAGTGTGACAGCTCTTGCATGACTGATTCAGATGACGGCCTAGAGAACTAGCAGAATCGACTGTATGAGCTACATGGACATCGATGTACAAGAATTAAAAAGTCTCTTAGATGGCTTAGCTCACAGACAAGAGCCTTACCTATTTTTGATGGCTTGACAGACCCAGCAGATTTTATTGTGCAATTTTCATACTAGGTACCAGATTCACAGAGAATGGAGACTCTAGATTCAGTATTCAGAGCCATAGCTGCCAGATGGTGGAATGGTCATAAGAAGTGTATTCATAGTTGGGAATCTTGTCAAAAGTTTCTTCGCCTGAGATTCATAGATCAGCCTCAGGAGGTGCGCAACAGATTTAATGGTAGGACTAGCCCTCGGGAACACTTGGAGCAATGTTGTGATGCATGGAAGCATGTGCCTTGTGAAGAATGGGTACATAGGTTTGTACACACTCTGGAACCTATAGCAAAGAATTGGTATGCAGAGGTGGAGCTTCGCCATGGTACTGTAAGTTGGGATAGTCTTGTTGATAGTTTTGTGCTTACATTTTCTATTAATGAGGTTTTCCCTGTGTTGGACGCAGCTGTTAGGATGATCAATACTAAGGTGTTTGATGATAAAGAAACAGCCGAGTACCAACCTGATTGGAAGGAACAAGAAGCTAACGTAGTAGAATTCTATAACCTCGCCATTGATGAAGATGATGACCCTTGCAACATTAATACTCCTAAGTCAGAAGGACACTGTGAAATACTGTCGAGGGTCGCAGCTTGAGGATCTGTCAAAACTGGTGCTATGATGTGTCGAAGGTATGCACTGTGTCAAAGGTCCTTATTTGTGGCACAGCCAAAGTTACTAGCTGTGCCAAACAGGAAAAGTGTGTCAAACCTCAAAATGCGACCGTTGGAAAAAACCAGATTTGGCGGCGATGGTCCGTTAACTGCATTAAATTCTGGTAATGATGAGATTTTAAGGAATCTAGCACCGTTTGGAAAAGATATACAGCTGCTCTGTCAGATTTGGTGTCTTCAATGCACATTTATGGCAGATTTTATCATTGGATTCTATAAGAAGACACGCTGGCTTGCAAAGTTCGCATTACGCATTTTCTTCAGTTTGACAGTTCAGTCCATGACATCTGCTCGCGAAGTCCAGGAATTGTTGAGTGAATTCATAGAGAGGGGTCTGCAGAACCTTATGAGCAATCCACCTACATCTTCACCCCGCGAAGAGAATCCCACAGCGTCGAGTCAACCATTGCAGACACGATCAACCAGGAAGAAGTTTAGGGCAGAATTTCATTCTAAGTGGAACGAAGAAAGGAACCAGCCATCAGGAAAGACACCAGAGGATCCTGTGATGAATCCTCCTGGAGAATTCAAAGACCCTAGTGAGGATGAGAATGTTGCACCGCAGGAGTTCAGCCACCTCGGTGGAAAAACAAGTTCACGCTACGCACCCCTTCACTGCCATAGGGTGTGCAGTTGGTCGGAACTATGACAGGGAAAATTGACCGGCTTAAGTATGTAGACCACGATACGAATGATCGTGGGAAATTCCCTCAGTTCAAAGCTAGGAAATACTTTCATTCTGTTTATTATGCGGAGACTAGTATGACGCTACTGGAAGTGAAACAGTGGGCTGTCAGCTTGGAGCAAGCTGGCCTGTTGAAAATGCTCAATGTCCCCCACTTTGGTCGCAGCACGCAGGTGACCATAGTGGTCAAGCAGCTATTGGCATTGGTGCATGATGGGAACCTATGGATAGGAAGCCAGCGCATTCCTATCGATGGACAACTGATCCATAAGATCATAGGCTTTCCGAAGGAAGGGCCTGATCCTAGCATTGAGTTCGTGGGAAAGCATGAAGACACGAAGCTGGTGCAGAGCATGAAGGAACACTTTGGGCTGACGAAAGGAAAGCAAGGGTATCAAACCTCGACCATCCGGCATCAAAACATTCACTTCATCGTAGATCTACTAGCATGCAAGTTAATGCGGAAGTGTAGACCAAATGAAGTATCTGCCCCGATTATCAGTATTGCTGTGAACTATGCCGATGGCTATAGTTACAATTGGGTAGCGTACATTGCCAAGGAATTTCTCGAAGATGTCCAAGATGCGCAGGAGAAAGGTAGACCCTTTCACTATTCATGGTTGTTATTGCTTATTGCACTGGTAGGATGGAAAGAACCTACTGAGGCACAATTTGTTGATGTGCCTCCACACATGCCTGGCACAGCAAGGTACGCCTCTCTGTGGGTGTCGCAGGATAAAGCCTTCCAGCAGATGATGAACTACGTGTTTTCCTTCTACTCGATGAGTATCTCATATGATATTCTGAAGGCGCCACGGCTTAGTAATGAGCTCTTTTCTCAGTATGTAGGAGTGGCCAACTTCAGGGCTGACATGCATCATGTCTTCATCCAGGCCCGCGCAGATACCAAGCACAGATGGTTGAAGCTACCATACGTGGTGAATGAGGAAGACATCCTCGTGGTAGTCAAGTAGTGGCCGGCTGAATGGATGAAGGATGCAGGGACAAAGCCTAGCATACCAATCCCTCCAGTGACAGATGTGGGTGCAGGTCCTAGTCAGACATAGCAGCAAGACCCACTAGCAAAAAGTGAAGAACAAAGTGAGTCGCAATAGAGCGGAGATGACCAGGGTAGCAATAATAGAGGTGATGAAGAAGCAGATGAATCGGTCAAGACAATCTCTGACCCCAATCGCCCAGATAAGCGTAAGTCACCAAAGGCAGAGGAAGTGACTAAGCCTCAGTCCAGAAAGAAAATGAAGGCATCAAAAGGGAAGAATATTAACGAAGAACCCACTATGATAGCTGAAGAGCTTGACCAGGCCCTGATGAGGTCCATAGAAGTCTTAACCAGCAAATGGAAAGAGTTTGCAGCTACGCATCTTGATGCGCTCACTGGCGTAGCGTAGAGAATTACAGAACTGAAGGACTTAGCAGAAAGATCAGCGACTGGTGCTGCAGCAAGTAGTGCTCCAGTAAGTGTGCAGCCAGACACAAGACAATGGCCAGCCAGAGATAACAGAGGACAAGTGCCAAGTGCAACCCTCATCGTAACTGACGCAGCATCTCGCTCGCAGATGAGCATGACAGTTGGAATAGATTACACCAAGTTGTCGATGCCAGAGCTGCACCTTTGTCAATTGGCGATCATAAGGGAGATCCAAGCATGAGATAACTACTCCCAAGTGCAGTTAGAAAGTTCCATGAAGTAGAGTGAGAGCTTCACAGTGCAATTGGAAATAGTAGAGCAAAAGAAGAGGGAAGCAGAAAGCAAGCAGGCTGAACTGGTGCGGGTATTGGATGAGGCATGTCGGAGTCTCCCTGAATTCAACATGCAGGCTGAAGAAGAACCACAACAAATGATAGTCAAGCTGAAGGATTATGCACAACAGTCTCGCAGCCAGATTGAGAAAACGAGAGCAGAACGTGAGGCTCATATTGCAGAGCTTCAACTTCGCATCACTCCTGAGAGTCCACCAGAAGTCAAGGAGCAGCGTCGTAGAGACATTCAGGCCTCCGCCACGAAGATCTCAGATATGGTAAGCAGTGCAGCAAAGCTGCTAGAGGAAAGTGTCAAGGCCTAGGAAAACTTATAGGAGAACCCAGAAGTCACAAAAATACAAGAGACCACCAAGCAGCGGCAGGCAGAACTGGACGCAGTAAAAGTAGAGATTAAGACATTGCCGCCTATACAGAATATGCTTAAGGTAAAGCAGAGCAATGAACTCCAGCAAGAAATTGAGGCATGTAGAAGGAAAGAAACACTATTGGTAAACTCTGTGCAGCCTCTTATTAATGAGGCCTTGGAGCTGAGCACTACTGCGGACAGCCAGCTCAAAGTTTTGAAGGAGTATGATGCATTTGCACAGGAAAAGGCCAGTGAACCATCTACAGCAACAGTGCAGGAGATAGTAGAAAATGAGCAAGCAGTTGAAGACATCTTGCATAGCCTCAACAAGCAGTTCACTATCTTTGCCAACACGATTCTCCCTCCGAAAAAGTAGCAGAGTGTCCCAGGATGGGACACTGGTGAGTCTTAGGGGCCTATTGGGGCTCGTCCTTCAAGGTCCTCTATTTTGGAAACTCCACGGTTTTGGTGCAAAGCTTGTAAGCGGAGTTACGGCACAAAATAGTCTTAGGGGTGTTGGAGTTGGTTTGAAGCCCCTCTTTTTGTAGATAACCCATGGTTTGAACTCATGGTTTTTAAGCCCATGGTTTAAGCTCATGGTATTGCAATAGTGCACTTGTATAAATAGGCACTTATGTAAAGGAGTCAGGTTAGGCTTTTAAGGTATGATGATGTGATGCAAAGCTAGGGCCTATGTTTTTTAAGAAAGAGTTAAGTCCCAGCTGTGTTCATGGATGACCTCTGTAGCTGTGTGCGCAGAGGGTTTTTATAAGAAAGAGTTAAGTCCTAGCTGTGTGCGTGGATGTCCTTTGCAGCTGTGTGTACAGAGGGTTTTTGTAAGAAAGAGTTAAGTCCCAGCTGTGTGCATGGATGACCTCTGCATCTATGTACATAGAGGGTTTTTGGTGATTGAGAAGATCTGTAGCTGAGTGCGTAGAGATCTGCAGCTAAGTGCGTAGCTTTGGGGGATTGAAGAGATCTACAGCTGAGTGCACAGATCAGAACTGTGGTTTTTGTAAAGAGTTGAATATAAACATAGTTCTGTGGATGTTGCCCCTACAATGGGGGTGAACCACGCATATCTTTTGTTGTGATGGTTCTGTTGTTTGTTTTTATTATGTTTATGCATTTGTTAAGTAGATAGAGGATAAAGTAAGATAAGCTGTTAAATAATAACTTCGCTGTGAATTCCCAGTTAAGGGTTGAGCAAGTAATTGTATGTTTATATAAACTGTGAAGCTAATTAAGTGAATGTTGAAGCTATTTATTATTATTATTTGTAAGACTAAAACTATAGTAATATCCCTCTTTTGCTTGCAGAAACCTGATTCTACAGCACACCATAGCTGTTTCGGGTGAGACTGCAACCTGTTCACAGGTTGTTGCCGAAAGGGCCAACACTGTGGGTCTTTTGTTGGTGCAAAGATAAAAGGATAAAACCCAGGTCTGCCCATACCCTGACATCTTCCACAAAGTATGATTCTATCCATGTGATTACAATGATCTGAAGTTGAACATGGAAGAAACCACTTGATTACTGGCCACTGATGTGAATCGTTAACAAGTGCAAGGGAGATCACCATTAATGTCAATGATTCCTAAGGTACCCTATTACAATCTACTAAGTGTGAATAGATGTCCTGATGTCGAACACCTAGTTGATTCTATCGATCAAAGGTCAATGATGTGAACCTATGTCGAGAGCAAGAGAATTTGTCATTAAGGCATACAGATCTCAAGGTACTAAGTATTTGTTTCTAAGAATATTTCCCGGATAATGAGCTGATGTCGACGGGAATAGTCTCGTCGAAGGAGGGCCATGATGAGTCCCACATCGACGACAGGAAACTCAAAACATTGTTCTGGAATGATGTGAATGTAGTAACCATAGGACTTACTCAAAATTACTGACACAAATACTGTGTCGACTGAAGAGGTGAAACTTCTTCAAATTCTCTTTGAACATCGGGAGGCACGACAAAAGACTTGGCAGCATGACTGAACGGAACAAACACACAATGTGACAGTGGACAATGCATTCTTTTGAAAGACTCAAAAGAGTGGCATGACTCCTGAAAGTGGATCGTCACAGAGATCAGCTGAATACCCAATTGACTGACATGATGTGCAGACAAGTGCCATGTTCAAAGGTAATGACAAACTACTGCCATTTATTTGCAAAAATGATTCCCTTCCCATTTCCCCCATCATGATCGATGAGTGCCTCTTTTCGCTTTTACAAGTTCAAAGAGGGTAACAAACACTCAATATAGCTTGTCGGAAGACATGTCCAAACTCATATGTTTGATGACCCTGAGAGAGGAGGGGTTCATTCCCAAAATAGGTCTCTCAATGTTTAATTTAACGAGTCCAATGAAAGAAAAATCGGTATTGTTCATGTTTAGAGAGTCTGAACGATTATGGAAGAAGACTCCAAAGGGGTCCTTTTTCGTATGGTTTAGTATATAAGGCCCGAAAAATTGTAAAATCATACCTTGAGAACTCTTCTAGTCATGATCGACTGGAGTGTTCCTTTTTCGTAAATAGTCCTATCCGAACCGAAAAAGAGATAACCTACCATCGGACGGACGACTCTTCAAATGCTTTAATGAGCGTGAAGAAGACAAGATCGCTCGATAATATTTTTGTATTTAGGGAGCCTAAAAAGAGTTTAAAGAGGACTCCATGAGGTTTCTTTACACAATGTCACTTTTTACGAGCTTGGAAAGAATAAAAAATGGACTCGGTGATCTTTTCGTGTTTAAGGAGCCTAAAAAAGAGGTGAAAAGAAGACTCCATGAAGTTTCTTTACACAATGTCAATTTTTTACAAGCCTGAAAAGAATCAGAAACAAACTCGAACCTTTGATACTGGGTTTAAGGAGCATGACCAAAGTGTCATGACAAATGCTCATCAACCTTTTCTGTTTTATGGAAGTGCGAAAAATTCATAAACAAACTCCCAAAGCTTCTTACTATAGTTCTCTTATCCTGCAATCGACTCAGAAACAAGTGTTAAATGCGTTCATAACTAGCATTAAGGGATTGTGACTGATGAATCTAGATTAAAAAGTAATTTTACATCAAAACTATAGTATACCAGACTCAAAAATGCCTATATAAGTCATGTAAATAGTAAAAAATCAAATCATTTTACTATTTACTCACAGTGGAGAGCATTTGGATCACTTTCTTAGCTAGATCTTCAGCAGCTTATACCGGGAGTTCCCACCGTCATATTTGAGCACCGTCAGTTGCAAGTAATAGCTAAAACCTTCCTCTTTCTTTTCATAGCATTTATTTTGAGTTTTGATGGGGTTTTGGGCTTGTATGGCAAGCCCTAAAACCTTGAAAACGGGCACCGCACATAACCCTTATGGGATATGTGGTACCTCCTGAGAACTACACCTCAAACATAGATGACAGGTGGTGCCAGCACCTATCTCCAATGGTGCACAGGCGGTGCCAGCCGTGGAGATTTCAAACTAATAGCACAAGCAATAATAAGTCATTCTCTTGATTTTAAATGATTAGAGATGATTCTAATGGGTGCTATGATTGTTTTTGGTAGGTTTTTCTTGCTCAAACATGGTGATATGGAAAGAAAGTCAACATGACATCAATGATGCTTTTGCTGAAAGGAATATGGGTTGTATTGCCACATTATGGGACGGTGGGCTCCTGAAATTCTTCTGGACCCCAAGCATGGTGTCACATGAGCGGTTATTAGAGCAAATACTACGGATGTGGAATCTGGAACAGCAGTACTTTGAGGTTGGGTCCCATATTCTGATAGTGGAGGTAGAGTATATCTACTTCCTGATTGGTTTCTTGAGGTGGGGTGTCCCCATCTCATTGACAGGTTCCCATAGAGGGATATTACCACTCAAGAGCTGATAGATTGTCACCATATTCCATGGATGAGAACATCGAGGAATAAAATCCCCATCATAGCAGTGACGAATGGGCCCCTACGGACTGTCCTATTTACTATGTAGAGGGTGGCCGAGAGTTAGGGTGTGCACTAAGCTTCTAGGGAACACATGTTATATGCCATAGAGGCCATGGCACCCATGGTATTCAATTGGGCATAAGCCATGCTTTCGATATTCAAAGATCAGCTGACTAAGTGTCGGCAGGGAGAGATAAAGCAGTTTGGCTTTGGTTCCATTTTAGCCTACTTCTTCTTTGAGTGGGTTCCACAGATGAGACCTCAAGTGGTCTTCAGAATTCTGAGAGCACGGGACCCCCGTATGCTAAGGTGGGTCCAAATCATGGCTCATATAGGATCAGGTAGATGGAAGGTGAAGTTCAGTGACCCATTCTTCAGATGGCTTTGAGATCAGATCCTCATGGTTGAGGATTATGCTTACACATGTATGGACTTCACCAAAGATCCTAACCTACCACTCCCACCTGGCGAACTGTGGGGAGACATCGGTAAGAAGCATGAAACCATAAAATGGATGAAATGTTTTTATGTTTTTTAATGTTTTATATTTTTTATGTTAAGTGACGAGACCTGTATATTCTCATCCAGATGTTGGAGCAGCACGACCAGGAGGAGCTTCTCCACTGGATAGGCGAGGTGGAGCCCATTTTGTACCACGGGGTGATGATATCACCGGGGAGTTAGAGGGAAACCTGGAGAGGTTGACCTTGGATATCCCATATGCTTCCATTGATGACCTCCCGATGAGGTATCAGAGACCTACAGCAGGAGTACTGAGTCGATTCAGTAGGCTGCTGCGTAGAGTAGCTTGAGCAATGATGTGCTACCATGAGCATCACTAGTGTATGAGATATGTACTGAAAGCTGACAGCTTCAGGATTTTGTATAGTGATTTTTCCTAGAAGCCTACATGCTTTAGATGAGGTCTCAGGACCTATTTTTTGTCAACTTTTTCATATATATATATATATATATATATACAAACTTTACCGGGTGTTTATATGTCTCAAATGGTAAATGCATTTTATATGAGTTGTATGTGTCTTTATATGTTTATTTACAATGGATCATGTTTGATTTCAATGTCATGAATGGGCAATATGCCAATCTAGGATGTAATTAGCTAATGAGTCAGCAACTACATTATGTTCCCTAGGGATATGCCTATAAGTGATGGTTTCAAATGATCTTTCCAGCAAACGTACTCTCCGAAAGAGGCACAGAAGCACAGGGTTTCTAATGGTGTAAACATGGTTTAAATGGCAAACCACGAGTTTCGAGTCCATCAAGACTACCAGATTGTGAACATCTTGGGAGGCAGCTTCAGTCAGGAGACCGATGACTGCTTCATACTCGGCGATGTTATTAGTAGCGGGACCTATACAAACCGCTCCTGAAAGGACCAAATCTTCAGTTGGGGAATAGAGGACCCAAGCAGCTGAGGTGATATTCAAGGTGTGGTGGCAAGCACCATCAGTGAAGCCGTAGAAATCCATATGCATGACCAAAACATGGCATAAATAGATGTGGACACTAAACTCAAAACCATATTAAAAATACTAAAAGCACATTGAAATCCAAGCAATATACATATATACAAGATACTATCCAAGAAAAAACTAGGCATAGTACCTTTTCAGGTACAACCCATAGCGAGGTTTCCCAAAAGGGATTCCATCATAATCAATGAGCTCATAGGCTCCTTTCTCTAACACCTTAGAAATGATGAAAGGTCCGTACCACATGGACTCAAACTTACCCTTCCCTATTTTGTCATATCTGTGATCATAAGTCAATACTAGGTCACCCTCATTAAAGACATGAGGTTGGATAGGTTTATCATACTGTGCCTTGACACGTTTCTTATGTGCCTCATTAGCCAAGGCAGCATCTCTCCGAGTCTCATCAAGGTTATTCAAGTACAAAAATCTTTCTTCCTTTGCGGAAGTGTCTAGGAGAAGTTTGACAGCAAGTTGTAAATATGGAATCTGACATTGAATCGATAAGATAGCTTTGAGTACATAGACAAGCTGGAATGGCATATTGAAACCAGTGGCTGTTTTCATAGAAGTCTAATAAGCCCAAAGAGTGGAGAAAAGAATGTGGTTCTAGTTGGATTTATGATCTCCAACCATTCGACGAAGCATAGTTTTTAAAACTTTGTTAATGGCCTCTACCTGACCATTAGCTTGTGGATAATATGGCGTAGAGTTTTCATGGTGAAAACCTATATTGGCACTCAGTTCCTCCATCATTTGATTATGAAAATGGGATCCATGATCAGAAATGATGGACTGTAGGACTCCAAATATAGCTATGATATGATTGAATAGGAAGAGAGCGGTAGTCTTACCATCTTTCACATATGTAGGCATGGCCTCAGCCCTTTTTTTGAAATATTCAACGGCTACGATGATGTAACCATGCCCCCCGGCTGAGGTAGGCTTACAATGCATGAAGTTAATCCCCCATTTGGTGAATGGGCCAATGGAAATGATGGGGTGTAGCAGAGCAGGATGGGTCCGCTTTCTAGGATAAAATTTTTGACAAGGTGGGCATTTCTTAACAGCCTCATGACAATCTTTGAAGATAGAAGGCCAAAAATAGCCAGCGCAAAGGATTTTCTGGGCTGTAGCCATCCCAGATAAATGACCGCCACATGCTCCAGAGTGGCAATAATTCAACACATGTTCAGCCTCCTCATGGGTGAGGCATCGATGGAGAATAGAATCAATCCCACATCTATTGAAGGTATCATTCAGGATGAGGTAGTATTTCACGTGGTGAGGGATACAGCAGCTATTGTCATGGGATAAATGCGGTTGAAATAGTTGTGTTTGGAGATAAATAAGCAAATATCCATACCAAGGGTTGGTAGTGCTAATCAGGAATAGGAATTCATCCAAAAATGAATCATTGGGCTTAGATTTCGTCGAAGCATAGGGAAGATCACACATGAGCTCGACAAATACCAAGGATTTCTTTGATGTGGCTTTGGAAAATTCTAGATCAAACTCTTATAGTATGACTATCCATCGGGAGTACTTGCCCCCGAGCACCTGATGAGTCAGGATGTAATACATAGGGTTCTATTATGCCAATACAGTGGTAGTGTGGAGCAGAATGTAGTGACGAAACTTTTATACAGCAATGACCATGGCCAATGCTAGCTTTTCCACACATGAATAGCGAGTTTCGGAATCCATAAGATTCTTACTAGCATAATAAATCACGTGCTCTTGACCATGGATATTTTTCTGCACTAAAACCATAGTGATGGTAGTAGTAGAGGTAGCAATATACAGAAGAAATTCCTTTGAATAATCTGGGGGGTGTATCACGAGTGAATGAGTCAGAGCGTGCTTAAGATTATCAAAGGCACGTTGGGCCTGGTCATCCCAGAAGAATGGGGTGTTCTTCTTGAGGAGACGCATATAACTGTGCATTTTCTCTGTGAAATTGCACATGAAATGGTGGAGAAAGTTTTCCTTCCCTTGCAAAAATTGGAGTTCAAGGAGATTAGTTGGGGCTGGTAGAGCTAGAATGGCGACAATTTTCAAAGGATCAATCTGGATGCCATCTTTGGATACCACAAAACCTAGCAGACGTCCTGTCTCAGTGCAAAAAACACTTTTATACGGATTGAGTTGTATATTATAATGATGGCATCTCAATAATATCTCTCTAAGATGACAAGGATGGTCCTCCTATCGCTTTGAATGAGCAGGGAGGTCATCAAGGTACGGTTCAACAATATGTTTAATATCGTGAAACGCATAGGAAATTGTGCACTGGAATGTGTCTCTAGAATTTTTCAAGCCAAAAGGTAACTTATTATATGCAAAGGTTCCCCATGGGAAAGTGAATGTTATCTTATGCTAATCGGAGGGTAATATCTCAATCGGATTATAGCCAGAGAATCCATCCATAAATGAAAAGATGACACTTCCAGCATAGTTGTCGATAATCTGATCGATATGCGGAGTAGGAAAGTTGTCCTTGGGACAAGCTTTATTCAAATCCCTAAAGTCGATAAAGACTCTAATAGTGCCCTGATTTTTATTGATAGGGACAACATTCAATACCCATTCTGTCAGGGGTACAGGATGAATAAACCCAGCTTTGAGAAGTTTCTCAATTTTAGCTTTAATAGCTCCGACTTTCCAAGGATGGACTTGCCTTAGTTTTTTCCTGACAGGTTTAGCCATGGGATAGGTTTTAATCTCATGGACCACAATGGATGGGTCAATCCCTGACATCTCTTCATAGGACCAGGAAAAAATATCATGGAGTTCTTTCAAAAGTGCCTTGTATGCTTCAGATTCATCTGTCGAGCAGTTTTGCCCAACATCAACATGCTCGACAGTATCAGGCTTGGCTGATATGTCAATCGGATTCATTTGAGTAATGTTGCAAAGGTTTCCTTCAGAATCTGTATCTTGCAACAATATGGGACTTTGGGGTACCTTGACAATATCAGTAGGAAACAAGGATGCATAATCATGGCTAACCGAATTGGTGTTGGGGAGGAACATGGATCTATGATGGTGATCCTCCCAAATGGACTCATCGGTATTCATGATCTCCATAATGGACTCATCGGAGGAAAAAGTCTTAGAGAGATAATCTAGAATGGGAAGAGAAGGTTCTAAGCAGTATGGTAAATGGTAAGGATCCAAAGCCACTAGATGAAGGTCATTAGTGTGATCATCGAAAAAGGTTTGAATGGTTTCATACATTGCTTTGTGTGGACTCAATGAGGTGGACTCAACAACTTGTTTTCCCTTAGGCTCATAATCAAATGAGGCGATCATATGGACTATCATGGTATCTGTGCTAGGAGGAGTGGATGGAAAAATCCCCATAAGGGATGCGTCCTTCAACATACCTACCCCAATTGACTGGTAAGGACGAGGGGACTAGCCTAACATGGGGATGTTATTATCCATGGAGGTAGTAACATCTGCCATATAGAAATCAAGCTGGTCAATGGTAACAATTCTCCCTAGATGCAGAAATTGGACTGTTCGGAATACTGTTGAGGCGACATCAGTCATGGCATAGAACAAATTTCTTCCTAGAAGGAGGTTGTAATCTAAGGGGGCATCTACCACTTCTACTTGAATGGAAATGGTTTCCCCCCCCAGCTCTACTGCTAGGGCTGATGTGAGACCATGGGGTTGGAAACCCCATCCGTCAAAGGCCTTAAGGGTCGTAGGTGATGTTACAATATTGGGAGAGCCAAGGGCCTTCCAACAAGATAGAGACAAAATCGAGGTCGGAGCTCCTTCATCTAGTACCGTTCGAAAAACTTTCTTTCCCACTACTTTCATAATGATCTGAAAAGCAAGTTTATGAGGTAACCTAGAATTATAGTTCTCAACATTGAAATGAATAAAGTTAGTCTAATCCGAGTCTAAAGCTCCTAATGTTGTCAACAAGTTTTTGTGCTGTGTAGGGAAACTTTGGAGTACCTCTAAGGTAGACGTTGCACAAGGTTCCTGAGCGAGATCTTCAACTACATTATAAAATTGAGCAGTTCAGGCATTGGGATTAAAGACAGCCTTCCGAAGAGTACTCTTGGGTGGACACAAAATCATGTCGAGAGTAGGCTTCTCGATAGATTAGGGGGATAGTAGACGAGGATTCAGGAGAACTAGTAGAGGGAGATTTCCTTGAAGAAGAATGATCTTCTTTTTTATCTACGGGTTTGTCATAATTCTAACTTCGAGTTTGTAGATTAATGGTATCCGAGGACATCATATGAATTTCTTCTGACGAACTAGAGTTACCCTGATTAGACATGTGGTCTATTAGTTGTTGCTGAGAGGGAAAAGGGTCCTTGAGTACTACGGGTGCAGGATTTGATTTCAGAAATTGGGAGATTTCATCCCAACGAGGACACTCCTTTGAGAAATGGTCACCTCCGCATAGCAGATAGGGATATTTTTCCTTTATTTTCCCTTTATCATTATCACCGTTAGTTGGTCTTGGATTCTCTTATTGGTTTCTGAGTTTTTTATTTCTATTTTTACCCTTCTTTTTATTATTGCCTGAGGTTTGAGTACTTTGAATAGAATTGACCTCGATGGAAACCTTAGGAGTTGAAGGAGTAGGGGTGGTAGTCTGGGGTTGATTGGCAGGTTTCCCTGCTTATGGGGATTGGATTGAACCAACAATCCCATCAATAGGTACTTCTGCTGGTGACTTGTAATGTCCCCGGTTTCGACCCCGTTTGCATGATGTATATATTGTAATTAATCGTGGTGAGGAGCTCAAGGAAAAAGCCCCACCATCGATTTGGTTGTGTATGTTTCGGCAATGGGGATAATTGCCGGTGGTATCTCGTGCTATTTGGCACATTATAATTCGGCATCATGTAAACCCCCGCACATCAATTAAAATAAACCACAACCAGCTACGGCAGTGCAACGTTGAATGAAAAGGGCATGATTCCAAAGGATAAGGGGTGGGGGATGTCAAACCTTAGTTATGGGGAAAAACCCATGTTTTATTGCCTTGTTGTTTTGCCACCTTTGTTGTTTGTCAACCTCTTTAATGCTTCAGCTGGTGGTTGGGGGAGTTATTGCTGAAGTGGTGGTGGTTGTGGTAGGCTGTCAGCCTTACCCATTTTCCCACTCCACCCATGTCTGTCCATTCTTCTCCCTCACGCACTCATCCTTGGTCAGTTCACCCTACCACGATTTTGGTCTGTTGGCTCCTCACGCACAGGTTTTGGGGGCGTTTTTATTCTCACGCAGACATTTTCTGGGGCTCCATGAGTTGCTGAAGTGCCCACGCACTGTAATTCACATCCTTGCTGCTGTTTTGTTCATCCACGGGCAAAATCGGAGTTGTTTTCTCCTCACACAGGGCCTCTACTGCTGGAATACTCACGCAGAAAATCGGGTATGTCTTTCCCGTGCATTTTTCTGTTGGGTGCAAGTTTTTCCTCACGCACAAGATGTTTGGGTCATTTTTCCCATGACGTGAGCCATGCTCGCTGTTTGTGTTTGGGGCTGTCGTCTTCCCCATGAGTTTTGACGGCTGTGGGTTCCAATTTCGTTTTGGACCACTGTGGATTGCTAATTCGTGGGTTAAATTTCCATTGTCTGTCCACGCTGGGAGTTGTTCTTCTCCTTTGTTGGGACTGTGTGATGTTTCCCAACCATTCTATTGAGAAATTGTGTGTGCTGTTGGCTGAATTTCCCTGTTTTGGGACTGTGGACTGTTGTTATAGTGCTGCTTACAAGAAACCCACAAATGAGCAAGTCAATTTATGTAGTAGATAGAATTGCAAAATTCTTGTTGAATTTAATTGCTGATGTCATTGCTTGGTTATGGAACGATCAATTTGGATTGTAGTATCAGGTAATGACTGACTGTTTGGCTATTTGATGAATGTGTCAGGAGTACACACTGCAGGAAGATCATGTGTGATGACCTGCGAGAGCCAAGCTTCATGGGAAGGTTTTCCCTTATCTTGGAAATGGGTTTCGGGTGAAACTCCATTAGACATTTTGAAATGTCTCATCTACACTGCATGTTTGGTAATAACATGAGTGAGATGGTATGTGTTATGTCGGTGGGACATATGTGGATATGAAACGTAAACAGGAAGCAGGGATGGGGGCTTGGTTTGCTTAAACTTGGTGATTGGAAACCACACAGACAGAGCTAGAGGGCTGACTTTCTTCTCCACAACCCCGAGATAGCACTAGAAGGGAATACAGGGCCTGAGGGACTGTGTAGCAGAGAAGGGACTGATTCCTTGTGCTGTGTGTGTGTGTGGATGTTATAGAAGTTAGGCTAGTTCTGGTGTAGGTGTTCCTAGATCTGTAGTGAGCTCACCAGCTTAGCATTCAGTTTTTCCCAGTTCCTTGATGGTGCCTAACAGATACAAAGGCATACTACGACGGCAAATGGATAAGTGTTCTGTAACCCTTGCTATGAATATGCATGTTTAATTATTAAATTCCATATGCAGAACATGTTTTGATTTATTTCCATGATGACCAATTGCTTGAGTATGCATAGGGCCTACATGGCACACACCGGAAGAGAGTGCACACTTTTCCGATGTCGAGTCATGAAAGGGGTTTTCAATATTGATTACACTCTAGGGAGTGGACGCACTCCTGGTGTCTCAATAGTTGATAGTGAATGATATGAAATGCCATTACAGTTTTTGAAGCAATGATGCTGATGAGTTGGCTTGTATTGCTTGTGTTGCTTGTGTTCACAGGCTAAAGGTAAAGGTAAAGGTAAATGGTTGGTATAAGTGTATGGCGATATAAGTGTATGTGTCATTGTTGACATAAGCGTATGATGGGCTGTGATATGCCTAAGGATCCATAGTAGATCCTAGACCTGGAAATGGTCATGATAAAGTTCCAAGCCCAGTTGACATGGTTATGTACTGGTTGGACATTAATTATTTGATGTTGAGGAGAAGCCGGTGTGCTGACCTAACATCTAAGTCCATAGGCGATCCCAAGGCTTGCAAAGCAAAGCAGGATCCTGTGGACGAAGGAGGAAACGTACAATACATATAAGTATTGGATTATTTTGCTTATGAATAAACATGTGTATATGATTTGGTTATGATGTTTTAAGCTCTTGCTTTAGAGATAAAACTGATGAGAGTAAACTAAACATGCGAATCTATTCAATGTTTGGATATAGGTGTCGCTGGAAGCGAGGACTACGAGAGCATCCTAGAGGTGCATGAGGACATGTGACTGTCCTGGAAAGCTCGGAATGAGCGGCAATGAAAAAGGTGCTAGTAAGATGGGGAAGTCCTAGCAGCCGAAACAAACCATGTGGAGAGACTCCATGGTTTAGAGGTCTGGAATGGACCAAAGACACTAAGTGTCATGACCAAGGAAGATTGGTCCAGCATTCACGGTAAAGTGAAAGAGGCTGAGAGCATGAAAAGCCACCGCGATGGTGAGGGTTCTAGGATGGAACAAAACAAAGAGGGGAAAAACTCTTACTGCTCTCTCTTGCCTTTCGATTATATATATATGTTTTTGCATTGTGAAAACAAAGGATTGTTTAATGCATGTATGATTGAAATGAAATGTGTGTATTTGCTTAAAGTAAATTGTGAATGCTGGAATAGTTAATTCCCTGCCCAGGAATGGACATGAATGAGCTCATGTGCCTATTGGGGGAAGGCATGAAAGATATGAAAGCCTCATGGATGAGACTTGGACTGTCATGCCAAATTGGGTAATTAACTAATGGATTTTGATATCTATATTATGCTTGGTCTGATAGAATTTCAATGGTGCATTCCACAGGTGAGAAAAGTGAAACCAGGTGGTGCATGTTGATTATGGCAGCAGATCAAAAGTTGTTGGACTTAGCTGGAAGTCTCCTTCAAGTGATTGCTAGGACCCAAGAGAATCTTGGGGAGATGCTCAAGATACAGAAAAGGCAGAGTGAAATGAACCACCAGATTTTGCAAGACTCTATTAGTTTGCAAAGGGAGGTGAAAAGCCTTCTAGGAGCAATCGGCAAAGGAAAGGAAGGTGGATCAGCAATGGGACATTCGTCCAAGCGACCCGATAAGAAACGGTCTAGGCATGAAGACTCAAAAGAAATTGAGCAGGTCAAGATGAAGCAGCTAGTGAGATGCTGGAGATGTGGAGGACATCATTTACGCCAGGACTGTCCAATGAGGGAACATGATGAGAGCAATAGCCGCAAAGTTCCTAGACTTCGGGATCAGCAGGAAGCTGAGAACCAGCAGGGAAATTCCATGGAAGCCGAGAGGCTTGGTCATGAACGTTCAAGGTAGATGATTGAACGTGGTATAGATCTGCAATTTTGTAATTTCGATGTGCAATTGTATAGGTATTGTATATATGTAATGGAACACCGAGGACGGTGTTATTCCAAGGGGGAGGGGAATGTAATGTCCCCGGTTTCGACCCCGTTTGCATGATGTATATATTGTAATTAATTGTCGTGAGGAGCTCAAGGAAAAAGCCCCACCATCGATTTGGTTGTGTATGTTTCGGCAATGGGGATAATTGCCGGTGGTATCTCGTGCTATTTGGCACATTATAATTCGGCATCATATAAACCCGTGCACATCAATTAAAATAAACCACAACCAGATACGACAGTGCAACGTTGAATGAAAAGGGCATGATTCCAAAGGATAAGGGGTGGGGGATGTCAAACCTTGGTTATGGGGAAAAACCCATGTTTTATTGCCTTGTTGTTTTGCCACCTTTGTTGTTTATCAACCTCTTTAATGCTTCAGCTGGTGGTTGGGGGAGTTATTGCTGAAGTGGTGGTGGTTGTGGTAGGCTTCAACCTTACCCATTTTCCCACTCCACCCATGTCTGTCCATTCTTCTCCCTCACACACTCATCCTTGGTCAGTTCACCCTACCACGATTTTGGTCTGTTGGCTCCTCACGCACAGGTTTTGGGGGCGTTTTTAGTCTCACGCAGACATTTTTTGGGGCTCCACGAGTTGCTGAAGTGCCCACGCACTATAATTCACGTCCTTGCTGTTGTTTTGTTCATCCACGGGCAAAATCGGAGTTGTTTTCTCCTCACGCAGGGCCTCTACTGCTAGAATCCTCACGCAGAAAATCGAGTATGTCTTTCCCGTGCATTTTTCTGTTGGGTGCGAGTTTTTCCTCATGCACAAGATGTTTGGGTCGTTTTTCCCATGCCGTGAGCCATGCTCACTGTTTGTGTTTGGGGCTGTCGTCTTCCCCATGAGTTTTGACGGCTGTGGGTTCCAATTTCGTTTTGGACCACTGTGGATTGCTAATTCGTGGGTTGAATTTCCTTGTCTGTCCACGCTGGGAGTTGTTCTTCTCCTTTGTTGGGACTGTGTGATGTTTCCCAACCATTCTATTGAGAAATTGTGTGTGCTGTTGGCTGAATTTCCCTGTTTTGGGACTGTGGACTGTTGTTATCCTTCATGGTGTGTTGTGGCTACTGATATACCCTGTTTTGGGTGCTGTTGTTGAGTTGTTTTGGCCACGTTAGGGCCAAAACCTACTCTGAGTTTCCTTATAGGCTGGAGCTGTGTCTCACCTTTCGTTTGGGACTGTCACCGATCATTTTGCTTCTTCACAGGGTTGTGAAGGGAATTGTTTTGCTGCTGGTATGCAGTGGTTAGTCCCTTGGACTATGTTGGCTTGGCTTGTTTGTTGACAGCCTGTGAAACCCAGCTGTGATTGGTTTGTTTTTTATGTCCCCTTGGCTACGTATAAGCCTGCAATTGACCTTTATTCTGGAGGAATCATGCCCAGCTCGGGGTTGGCAGTGTTGCTGAGAGATTGATGAGCAAGCTGGCCTATGGTTGGGTGGAACGTTGCAGCGACGTAGCTGGTTGCGGGTGAATTCTTCATCAAGAGATAAGTGTTGCTATTTACTTCACCTCTGCAATTTATATACTGTATTATGTGAAAAGATGAACATGTTCAATGCTGGAATATATGTTTGTTTCCGCTGTATGATTAAAGGTTTATGCATCTGTGCATTCTTGTATGCTTGGCATTCCTGTTATGATGCCTGTTAAAGCTCCCAATTTTAGCATTTGTTTTCTGTCTATGTTCATGGGGCAGTTTGCCAGTTGTGTTTGATGCGTTGGTCGCGTCCTCTTCGCCGGGTAAGGGACGGGGACGTGACATGACTTGGAAGGATTGGTATTGGGGTGAGGAGCTTGAGGAATCAGGTCATAAAGAGTTCTAGACTAGGAATAAACCAAGTCTAGGTACTGAGCCCGACTGATAGCCTGCTCTTAGTAACGGCACCGCCCATGGCCACATCTCAAGCAATAGGAGGCAACAAAGATTTGGTAAACCAATCAGCTAATAAATGATCTAGAATAGGGGCATTAATAAGCCTTCTCTGCCTTCTCCACTCATGGATATGATCAGATATGTGGGTGGAAGTGTTCTGTCGCAGAGAAGTTAAGAGATCAGTACCCATTTCATAATGAATAGGGAGCTGAAAGTGTGTAAGAAACACGGTTGCCAACGATCCAAAATCCACAAACGAATGTTGTGGGAGTTCAATGTACCAATTCGTGGATGTATCGGTCAAAGTTCGTTGAAAAAGTCATAACCAAACTGAATCATCCATGAGGGAGTTTGAAGAACACCACAAATGGAATGTCATAACATGGTTATTCAGGTTGTCTCCCTACTTCCCATCGAATTTTGAGATGTCTGATGGTAACTTTATTGGAATAGGAGGCCACGAGGGATTGTGTCGAATGGGGTCATTAATCAACTTGGACAAATAGGACCGCGAAAAATCCACCTGTAGGAGGTTGATTTCTGGGATCAGGACTGCTAGGACCACTAGGACCTCTAGGAGGAGGATCGCTAGGGCCTCCAAGATGACCAGGACCACCAGGAGGTGGAACACTAGACCTTTCAGGGCCACTAGGAGGTAAACCTCCAAATCCACTGGAACCACTAGGAGGACGGCCACCAGACCCTCCAGGGTCATTAGGAGGAAAGCCAGCAGGCCCCCCAAGACCATTAGGACCATAAGGAGGAAAGTTTCCAGATCCTCCGGGACCATTATCCCCCCCTGGGGGAGGACCTCCATAAGGCAGTCCTCCGGCACTTCTCGTAGTATGTATAGGTATCCCCCCCATAGCTAGCATGTAAGACCAGTTGGGTTGCCCCCATGGCATAAAATTATTACTAGGGTATGGAATTACAGCATAAGGCATTCTTGTAGGATTAGGTGGATGATTAATGTTACCTACAGGTATTTGATAACCATAACCTCGAGAAGATTGAATGGTTACAGGTTGTGCCCCCAAGGGCTGACCTGAACTGGATGGGGGATTAACCACATTAGTATGGGTTGGAGGGACATAAACTATAGATGGTTCTATATTAGAGGTCTGCCCTTGACTAGGTATGATTCCAGTGTTAGATAATGTAGGTCGTTTTGGGGGTTGTCCCCCGGCATTAGAAGGTACTGACGAAATGGGAATTGAAGGTTGGGCCCCAGGTGCAGAAGAATTGGGAGGATTTGGAACAAACATAACATGGGAGGTGATGGGGTTGGTAATTTGACCTAGGTTGTGTGGTGTTACTGTACAATCTATAATCGGTTCAATGGGTCTCATAGAATCAACAAGTGAACGATATCCCACAGGAACAGATGTGGAATTTGATGGTGTCGGACCTAATAGTTCATCTATTTGCTTGTCAATCTCCTGTGCAGGGAGAATGGTATCATGGTATTGCTTACGTTCTTCTTCATATTTAGAAGAGTTTAAATGGGTGCCAAATGATGCAATGGCCTGTCCTATAGAGGTATCCCAAAATGGAGCATTGGACCATAATCTGGATGGGTAGTATCATATACATGACCTTCAGTGGGAGAATGGAATGAGGTATTTTTTCGAGAAGGTTGTTGGACCAAGGGAGGTGAGTGTGAATAATATGGTCCTTCACTTTCTGTAACCACATTATCTCCCACTTGGGAGGTGGTGGTAGCTCCTTGGTCGATAGCTTCCATTGGATTTTCTCTTGAACCAGGAATAAAATTGGGTGGCAATCCTTGTACTCTTCTGGACTATCTTAACTCAGCCAGTTTGTACAGTTCCTATCTAACCTAGGGTCTGAAAACTAGAAAACACACCAAAAAATTTCCCTACACAAGCTATAGGTCAAACCAAGCACACTTAAAATTATAGGAGGAGTTCAAATAGTCAGGTCTCTCACCAGGATTGTCAAGAACGTGCCACTCATGATATACCTCGAGGGTACGTGCGTAGTAATCTCCCCGAATGATATTTTCAGTGTATGGCTCCAAGCAAGACGACCAAAGGGATTTTATCAGATAGATAAGGTATCCTAGTGGGGTCTCCCAATATACTCAAGGTACGTGGGAGCTCGAATCGGTAGTAGTGATGTCTAATGATAACCGTACACAAGGGGCCTTCCGATATACAATCGAGTACATGAAGTACCTTTATATATACCTCAAGGGTATGTGAAAGGCTGTTCGATATACCAACGGTACGTGGAAGAACTGCATGAGTATCAGGATGTAATGTAGACAAATAACGACAGATCCTACACTTAACGATGCCCGAACACGTCTCTAACCTATCACTCCAATCGCTACATAAATTTTAACCTATAACTACCGTTAATTTTAAATTGGACGGTTAGGTGAATGCATGGTGTTTTGACAGAAAAGTAAAACCAAGCAGTATGATTATGCAAAATATTTCACTTTACCATTTAGTATGCCTACTTATGGGAGGGAAAGAGAGTATTTTCTTTTGTTTCAAAAATATTTCCAAGCAACAGTATCGAACACAAAATCAAATACAAGCAACACTTTCTAAACTGATTTCTCTTTTCTGAAAGCAATGAGAAGGGGAAGAATCTCTTTTCCTAAAAGAAAAACAAGAAGCACACTACATGCAAATGCACTCTATTTTCAATTTTCTTAAAACATAGGCAAATCTAACTTAAAACTACCATTTTGTTTTTTATTTTGACAAGATAGTACTAAATGCATAAGAGAGGAAAGAACATGAAGAGCCTGAAAGCTTGTAAATCCAATCAGAGATCCAATGTCCAACACTCAATGATGATAATCCTAATCTCAGTCAAAAATTTTCTTTTTTAAAGGAAGAAAAAGAATTTTTCTATTCAAACAAGAAATGAAACCTAGAAGTTAATTCAATGTCTTTCTTTCAGTATATATCATAGAGATGAAAAGAGATCTTACTAACACCCTAAGCTTTTCAAGAAACAAGAAATCCTTCGCAATCACAAACAACAAGCACTAAAGTGAATGAACAATCAAAATTATAACCTAGATTTTGAATTTCCCAATCAAACCAATCATTAACCATAAAATTCCAAACCACAAGCATCAGATTCTGACACACAAGCCTGAAAGTGCAAGGTTGAAAGCAAATCAACTCAAAATGTTTTACAAAAAATGAGAAAAAGGAGGTCTTGGAAAGAATCCTACTTGGCACTGCGCTTCTCGGGTATCGACAAAGTGGTTTTATCTCAGCACTGCTTCTCGCCAACAGAACTCAGGCGGTGGCACCGCGGGCTGCTCACTAGGTTTAGGTGGTGGCATCACTTCTCGCCCACTGCATAAGCATGCTTCCCTATAAAATTCCAAAACACATAGAGAATGACAGATCAAGTCAGAAAAATACTAGTTCAAGGTAAAAACTGATAGATTGAGAGTGAGAAAGAGCATAAAAGGTTGAAAATAATTCAGATCTAAACAGATCTGGATGTTTCAAACCAAAATCCATTGAGTCAGATAGCAGATCTGACTGAAGAAAGTTGTAGAAGGAGCCTGATTCGGACAAGAGTTGAAGAACTGAGGAAGATCAGATCGACTAATACATACATTCATTGCCTAGCAGAGTCACCAAATTTGTTAGCAGGAATATTTCATCTTCTGCGGACAAAAGCTGTTCCTCTGGTCTGAATGTTTCAGATCCAGAACAAATGAATGACAAAGGATGAAGACCCTCCCTAGATATCGTAGATACCTGGAATGCCTGCTTCAATAGTAAACCTGTGTACCTATAATCATATTAAACATGTAGACACATCAAAGCTACCAGAACATAATCTATTAATCCATGTCAGTGAATAAGGAATCCAACAACATTTACATGTGAAATCAAACAACAACAGTAAAGTGGGACGGAAATCAGCTTTGCATTAAGATTAAAATGGAGAAGTTTACAACCAATTAAGCCTTAGTGTTGACATGCATCTCCATGAAACCAAAAATTTTGATCCCCATAAGCTCCAACTTTTCTCTCTATGCTCTCCAATTGCTTGGGCCAAGTGGTCAATCCAACAGTATAACAATACTTCAATGGTTCTCCCCTCAACCATGGACATGAGATTGTATTCATAAGGCTCAATGGATAGGAATGGTTGAGAGATTTGTGGATGAGGTGGCCTCTAAGATCCTATGATGAGGGATCTCGAGCTCAACTGACCCACAATGATAGGGATAAGAGATGACACGAGGCTCATGATCTAGAAGCCTCGAGAATCTTCTTTTTTTCCCATTTTACCCAAGGTACCTCTTTTCTCCTTCTATGACAGAGCGGTTCAGGTAGGAAACGCTTATAGATAAAGGGCTATAAGCGGTGGCACCACTTATGGATAACAAGGTACAGGAAGTGCAAGCAAGGTATCGCTAATGGATAAAGAGGAAAGCATGGTGCTAAGTCTTTTTATGAAAGATTAACAATCAACATGGGTTTCCACTCCAAGTGCTAGGATTAAGGGAAAATAGGTATGTCAAAGGTCTTATCACATGATGATGATAGGATTTTAGTGTAATATACTTACACAGATAAGCCACATCATCCATCCAACAACTAATCAAGAGACCAAAACAAGTACAAGCATAACAAGCAATGAAAAGACCAGTAACCAAAGATCAACTAGGATCAGGTAACTCGATAATGGACTCAAATGGGACCAAGATACAACTTCAGGGCACTTGACCAAGTCAATGGGTAACCAGGGATTTTTCCATTGTTCCAAGGCCTCCAATGGCTTCAAGCTTGGGCTTGGAAAAGGTCAAAAGGGCTCCTCTGACAGTGACAACCACAAACAAAACACTAACTGTCAGGGGCTCCACAAGGGACACCAAGGGCTCAACAATTGGCATCAATGACCAGAAACTATCTACATCAATGAAAACTTAATCAACAACTACTAGGGAGTGGCTCTGTTATCTACCTGAATGACACTTCTCCGTCTGAGTGCCAACATTCCCTATGTTGGCACACAAAATGACATTTATGTATTGAAGGTTTCCTAAAACACTATAGATGGGCATATTATGAAGTACATTTATCATCCATTCAGCTGGTTATTTTTACCTTTGAATATGTCAAGTTCTATACGTGCCTTTTCCTATATGCAACTCGTGTACATACGCACATTTTAGTAAAGCATATCGTGTGTTGTACGCAAGTATCTGTAATTGCATCTCGCGTACAGATCTGTATGTGGGCTCCCCTTAGAGTAACTTGCATGTCATACATGAGTTGCTAGTATCAGTACCCACGTACACCTTCCTTTGACATTAAAAATAATAAATTGCGATTATTTGAGATTTGTTAAGCCCTTAACTATAACCATCTTAACTGTCTCAACCTCCTCAACCCTTGAAACTTCCTTATTTCACTAAGTATAAATAAAGGCCTTGGGGAGGGTATTAAAAGATGATACTTGGAGAGCAAAGTTATGCTAGTGGAGTCTATTCAGAAGTCTTTGGAGCAGTGGAACTCAGAATCCTTTGGTTGCAGAGGAGTCCTTGTCTCAGGCATTGGGTTGTAATCTGAACTTATTCACTATTGTTAATAAAGAGAATCCTTCTTCCATATGTGCTTTGAATGTATTTCATGTATCATGGTTTGGTGAATACTTATGATTAAGCACTCTGTATATGATTTGTCTAACCTATTTTATATACATGTATCATCTTGCACTTGGAGGATTTGTTCTTGACAGGTGAAGGAGAAGCATCCATGAAGGCTTTGGATGAGAAGTAGAATGGAAGAGGACAAAGCTAGGATCGACTGTCGTGTATCGGGTGAGTCTATTCTATACTCTTATTTAATTTTCTGTACTCTAGAGTCAATTGCCTTCAAGTCTTATGAGTATGTTGGTAACCCCATACCTTTGGTTCTAAGGTGTTTTTTCCTGTACAATAGAACTGGTGACTCTACTGGGGAGCCCAGACTGCTGTAGGTTGTTTCTGTCACCCATGACCAGTCTTTGCCTTGAAGGTTGTGTGTGGTATTTTATCCTAGTTCATGCTTACCATAGTGTTTGAAAGCCTTGTATATTTTTCTTATTTTTTGAGAAAATTTTTGTACCTGTATGTGGGTTGTCCTCATACACAGTTGCATACAGAGGCCTACATATGCGGGTTGCTCTCTTGGACAATCGCGTACGGTATGTGAGTTTCTCTTATACACAGTCGCGTACAAGCCTGGAAATAGGGATTTTTAGGCTAGGGTTTGCTTGTCCCTATCTTTTTGTAATTCTTGTTTGTTAGTTGGCTTTCTTTATGAATACTTTGCAGTTAGTTTGAATACCTCTGTGACCACACTTTGTGCTATTTCGTAAATCCCTTGGGTTTCTTTTTTTGGATTGTCTTCTGTTTGCATATTGAAGTAGGTTGGCCTGTTTGGGTTATAGGTTGAAGTGTCTCTGTCCGAATCAGTGATCAGGGTTTTGGGCATTGTTTCTCCATTCTATCTTTTAATAGTGGTTGGTTTGTCACTTACCTTTGTGAGTTTACAGTGATTTCTTGTCATTGTACGCACCCAAGCTAGGGTTCCTCATCTTCCTTTGTTGGTTGATTCTTGGTTGTATTGACCTGTTTACTTCAGTTTGTTTATTTTTTACAGTTGATTTGATCCAAGTATACTCAAGTTTAGTGCATTTTAGGTGCATAGTAGAGTTTGAGCATTTTTTTTTTAAAGTGAAAAGAAAAACATTTTCAAGCTTTTGCATTTGTTTTGCATAAGTAGTTTTCATTTCATTTTTAAAAATATAATCTCAAAAACTACAAAAACATAGTCTTAGTTTCTCTTTATCGCTTGCATTTGTTCATCAATTTATATTTACAAAAAGAAAAAGAAGTTTTCTTTAATAGTGGCAATTTCCTTTGAAAAATACACCTTTACTTTTTTATTTCTTATTGAGTCAAAAACACCATAGTTCATCACTCCATTTCCTTCTGAGTAAGAAAATCCCTTTAAAATGAATGCAATAATTAAAATTTACTAGTATTTTTTATTTTTAGGGGCCTTTCACCTACTAGCTTAGGCTAGACTTGTGGGATAGGAAGTGTAAAATTCCCATAAGTTTTAAAATTCAGACGTAGTGGACCTTTCTTTAGGTAAATCCTTGACTTTATCAATTGTATCTGGGAAGCTCCTCTCAAAAGGGAGTCAAGCACGAGGCCGCGTGGAGGCATTGGACTGAGGAGATAACCCTCTGATTCCTTGTCAAAATGTAAATCAGGACTTTTACACATCTAGGGATTCTGTCCTAGACATATTTTCGAGCTCAGCTACCCTACCAATGCGTACGAGTCAGGCTTGCGACTATCCCCCGAGACTATTGGTATAGCTAAGGTAGCCTTTAGTCTCTTGACATTTAGGGTTCATACCTAGGTAAACCGGAAGGCTATTTCTGGTTCACCTTGGACAGGCTTGGAAGGTAACCCTTGTTGTAAGTGTAGGAGGGCGGTGGGTGATTCCTCTGCTTGTGCCTAAGAACCACTTCAAGGACGCCAAGTAATTGTTCTTCATCTTTCTTCGAGAAAGCATATATTTCACCCTTGATTGATTATTTGAGGATTTAGGATTTTTTATAGTGTGTGCTCTGTGGTTTTTCCTGTGTTTAGTTGGCCTTAGGGTTTTACTTGTTAAATTTTCAACCATGGAGGACCAACCTATTAGAAGGTCAAGAAGGTTGTGAAACCTTCCTCCTCTCATCACATTGGAACCTCCACCTCTACCCCAAAGGTGGAGATTGGACACGGACGATTCATTTGAACCAGTAGGAATAAGTGAAGTTCTAGGTGAACTAGAACTTATAGCTAACCGTTTTGATCTTGATACAGTTGAGATAGAAGACTTGCAAACTAACGAGTTTGCAAGGAATTTTAACACACCCTTGACTAATTTAAATGATCCTATGATCGTTTAGGTTAGACCTGTTGATTCACCTATTTTAGGTGTCCATGTGGGTAGGATTATGTCTTCTGTGGAAGAAAGCTCTTTTGTGTTCACCTCAGCCGTTCCGGTTGAAGGGGTACTAACTCCCCCAGTAAGTGCCCCTAGATCTAGTATACCTTCTACACCTTTGACTCCAGCGAGCCGGGCGGTCCAACCACCGGTTCACTCAAACCTAGCAGGTACTTCTGGTGATATGGTTACTGGGATTCCTAGTATACCTACTGTTCCTTCTTCCTTTCCATATACTACCCAGAGTGGTCAGGTAGGATCCTCAGCGTTTGTCCAAGGATTTCCTTGGAATGGGGGGCATATTCCCCCATCCACTCCATACGTAGGCCCATCACCTTCGTATGTAGGAGTGCAGTTTGGGAACAATACCTCTTATGGGAAAAGTTTTCAAACTCCAATTTCGGCCCCGTTTACAAGCTCTCCCTTTTCATTGTTTAGCGAAGGGATATCGGCTGTTGTCTTTCAGACCCCAGTTTCGATTGGGATGGCCCAAATTTCTTATACTGCACTTCCCACACACAATCCTGTGACTTACGAATGGAATCCATTTCAGAGTAATCTACCCACTTTGCAACTGGTGGCAGGGGACAACCCCACTTTTACCTATGGGAATTCGGGGGCAGGTCCCTCCAATCTCCAGACTAGCACATTTAGTGCCCCGGTTCGACCCAAACTTCCATTCCTGGAAACATTAAACTTGCCATATTTGTCAAAGTTAATGAATGACCCGGTGAGGCATGACCCCTCGTGGCCACCTGTTCCCACCAAATTGCCATCGGACATTCCTAAATTTGAGGTCAAAGTTGGTGAAGATCCTGGGGCTCATGCCACCACATTCCATTTATGGTGTTCTTTGAATTAACTGAATGAAGATTCAGTTAGGTTGAGGCTATTCCAGAGAACCTTAACAAGTACCATGGCAACATGGTATATTGAATTGTCTTCTGCTGCTTTCAGTAGTTTCTGGGACTTGGCTAGTGCATTTCTTAGCCACTTTCAGCTTCTCGTCCGATATGATTTCGAAACAGACTTGTTATATACCTTTAGGTAGAACAAGGCTACCCACATCTCAGATCATATCCAAGAGTGGAGGAGGTGAAAGAGCCTTATAAAAGCCACTATCCCTCCTGAGTTTCTTTTAGAGTGGTTCCTTAAATCGTTGTTGCCCTACATATCTAAGGACGTATCCACCTCAGGAGTGACAAATGAAGAAGAAGCCATTCTCAGGGCCCATCAATTGGATTTGACTTATTCATAATCTGGTATCTTGTATGAGATTATCCCTGAGGCACCGAGGCCTACGCACGATGCGAAGAATCCTAAGCCTGGACCCCATGCCGATGGTGTGGTTGGGTCCATTAACTCTCCCACCATAGATTCTTTGGCTAGGAAACTTCATCAGCTGTCTATCAAGTAGTATACGGCAGAGGTAGCAAAGGCAGCCCCCTCCCCCCAGAGTGCAAATGTTTTTGCACAAACCTCTCAGAAGGGAAATCAGCAGCCCGGTGGGAAGAAAAAGAGAAGAAAGAAAGAAGAGGGAAACCAAAACAAGCAGAAGCCCTTGAACAATGTTTATGGGGGCAAGAAAGAAAAGAATAAGGTTAAGTTCTTGTGCAATTTGTGCCATGAGGACCACCTTACTCACCTTTGTCCCCTTATGGAACAAGCCTAGAAGCTGCTTAAAGTTCAACAACTGGCTGTCCTGAAGGATCCTTTTCCCCAAGGACAAAACTTTGCTTCAGCTTCTAATGTAGCAGGGGGCACTCAAAATGCCCTTGACCCAAATTATATCAACATGGTTCGATCTTTGACTTTGTTACAAACGAGAAATACAAATTACGAGAAAGAGACTTCTGAGAAGGGTAAAGCTGTAGGTGAAACTTCTAACCCTCTCATGATAGAGAAACCTGCTGAAACTATGCCAAAAATACCGAAAGGTGTTTTCAAGAAGACTTTGCATAAACCTAATGCTAGAGCTGCTTCAAACTACTGCATAGTTGAAGATTTAACCCAAACCCCGTGTGCAATGTCAACTTTGGAGGTGCTACAGAGTTGTCTTGCCCAGCGGGATGCCCTCTTAGCAGCGTTAGGCATCATGGACTCATCGAGTCTCATGGAGAAATTTCATTTGTCTGATGTTAAAATTCACCTACCTTACCATGTAGCCTTATCAATAGATGTCATCCATGGTGGAAAGACCATTGGAAGGGAAGTTGTTGATGAGGGCGCTTCTACATGTGTTATGTCCTTGACTTGTTGGAAAGCTCTCGGATCCCCAGAGCTGGTCCTGTCAAACACTCTACTTACTACTTTTGATGGAAGGTCCTTCTGTCCGCATGGTATCTTGCCAGATTTTGAAATTAAGTTGGCAGGAAAAGCAATGTCTAATTAGGTAGAATTGATTGATGCTCCTTTGGACTATAATCTGCTTCTGGGAAGAAACTAGACTTATGCGATGTCCGCTATTGCATCGGCTGTCTTTTGTGTAGTGGTTTTTCCACATGAGGACAAGTTGGTTACTATTGACCAACATGGTTTTACCCAAAAAGGTTGTTTAGAGTCTAATGAGTCCATTGTGCCATTGGTTGATCAGGTCAAACCTGCTGCACAGAGCTTGGGGGCTGGAATGTACACATCACTGATGGGCACATTTGATCTTCCAGCCCCAATTAATTAAATTGGTTCTACTAGTGTGGGGAGGTCCATAGATACGGTTGTTGATAGGACTGATCCTTGGGTTCTCCCATTCCCCCATGAACTAGAGGTGCCCTTATCGGCAGTGGAGGTAGCTTATCAAGCCATCACTCAAGCCACTATTGATCTCATTCCAGATCCTCTAATAGTCTCAGAAGATCTGGAAGAAGTCTATTGCCCGCATGGGCAGAAAACTATTTGCACTCTATAGATTGTTTAGACATGGTTTTACCTTCTGATGAAGCCATTTTGGAAGCTATGAGTGGACATGGTAAGATTTGTGAAGATCTTCACCATCAATCCTATTTTCTTCCAGAACTAAGAAGAATAGAAAGTCAAGAGTTTCGTTTGAGACTGTCAGAAGATGTTGATACACCTATCAATCCCTTACCCAGGGAAGGAACATTTGTCGAGGGGAATATGGCAAATATTTCTGCCACTATACCTATTAACATCTCTGTAAACCCTGATGTCATGGAAAACATATACATAGGTGGAAATTGCTCTCCTGAAGAGATTGCTATCTATACTGCCCTGTTTAAGGAATTCCATGATGTCTTTTCCCGGTCATATGAGGAGATGCCAGACATAGATCCATCGATTGTTGAACATGAAATCCAAACATATCTTGATGCCAAACCGGTCCGACAAAATTTAAGACCTGTTAACCTGCGCAAAGAGATGGCTATGAAGGTTGAAGTTGAAAAGTTGTTGAAGGCTAGTTTTATCTATCCCATAGCTTTGACAGAATGGGTATCCAACCCTGTTCCTGTTGATAAGAAGCAAGGGACTATCCATGTTTGTACTGACTTTAGAGACCTGAATAAAGCCTATCCTAAGGAAAACTATCCCACGCCATTTATAGACCAGATTATAGATGCTTGTGCGGGAAGTGAGGTGTTCTCATTTATGGATGGTTTCACTGGATACAATCAAATTCAAATAAAACTAGAAGACCAACATAAAACTGCTTTCATTTATCCTTGGGGTACTTTCACGTACAAGAAAATGCCCTTTGGATTGAAAAATGTTGGGGAAACCTTCCAACGGGCTATGAACTTTGCCTTCCATGCTATTAAAGCCATTGTCAAACCATACCTCGATGATTTTCCTACCCATTCTTGTAAGAGGATCCAACATCCAAATCATTTACGGTTGATTTTTGAAAGATGCAGACATTATAAAATCCGCTTGAATCCCCACAAGTGTGTATTCTATGTCGAGTCAGGAAGATTGCTCGGGTTCATTGTCTCTATTAGAGGCATCCAGGTGGATCCATTAAAATTTGAGGCCATTGTTGTAATGTCCTCTTTCGATTAGGCCTTGAGGCCCAAAACCGCTAACCTATGTGATTCTTGTGGGTTCAAGTGGTTACTGATAGCTAGGGAATCAGCCAGGGACCAATGCCATCCATAGAGAATCTAGGGAATCATCATTAGGTCAAGAAGGGCCACCAGGTCCAAAGGCCACCTCCGTGCATGCCATCTGAGCATTATTTAATGATGCATACACTCATTAAGTCTCCATCTGCATGCATGCAAGTCAACTGCAAATTAGAAGATAAAGTGACCTAATTAGGTCAAAGATTAGGGTTTCCATAGTTGAAAGTTATAAAAGAGGGATAAAGCGAAAGGAGACTTCAATTTTGATGATTATTATTTTGGGAGCTCTTGGATAGCAGCATAGCGTGCCGCACAGTAGTTGGGGTTGGAGATGGAGTCTTCAGCTAGCTTTATTTCGGCAGTGAAACATTTGCCCTAGTCTCATTTAGGGTAAGCCATACAGGTTCACCATTTTCTCTTACATTCATTCATAAGTTATCCAGTATACGGTATAGATTGTTGTAGGGACACGTGTGCAGCCATAAGGGGGGTTTTCAGCCAAAAATCCCTAATCAGTTGCTGGGTCTTCAGATCTCAGTTTTGCTTCAAAAATCAGGCACAATTCTTATCATCAGCATCCTACTCCGACATCCGATGATTATCAGATCTAACCATGCTCATCCGGAGCAGTTATCAGCGATTCTGGGATCAAGGGGGTGTGAGAAGCTGCCTCTCTGGATCAATTCGTTAGCCTACCTAGAGACCTTAGAAACTCCGCATGTACCAGGCATTCTCTTTGGCACATGAAGGCTATCAGTCCTGCAGATCGGAAGCTTCATCGGACACCTCCCTCACTGAAAATGTCACCCTTATCTGATCGGGGGTTCTTGCTGCTGGGGTTTCACCGGAAGCGGAAGATATCAGTCCATCTTTGATTCAGTTCTTGATGCTTGCATACCCTCTCAGGAGCAGTCCAGCCAGCTTATCAGTGGTAAGTGTTCATTCTATCTTACAAACCCTAACCCTAATTTTTGCTATAAAATAGGGATTTTTGCATGGCATTTTGCATGCCCCGTTGTATCAGAATATTTGCATAGAAATAGAAAATATCGGGATTTGGGATATTACAATTATAAATATGCCTCCTCCTAGTTCCATTAGGCAACTTCAAAGCCTGCAAGGAAAGTATAATTTTCTTCGATGTTTTATTGTTAACTATGCCAAGATTACTAAGGGTTTCATGCACCTGCTCAAACAGGACACCCCATTTGTATGGGATGAAACCGCACAACTTGCTTTCGAGGCATTGAAAAAATATTTGTTGTCGGCACCCTTATTGTATCCGCCAGATTATTCTAGGGATTTTATATTATATCTGGCCGTGTCTGAGTCGACCATTGGGGTAGTACTAGTCCAGGAGGACGATAAGCTTGTAGAGCATGTTGTTTATTATCTTAGCCATGCTTTGGCTAGACTTGAACTTAGATACTCCCACATTGAGAAATTAGCCTTAGCAGCTATTTATGTTGTTCAGAGGTTACGCACTACATTTTACTAAGGACCACCATAGTAGTGGTGGATGTGAATCCGTTTCAATATGTTTTATCCCGATGGATTGTTGGGGGAAAATTTAACAAATGGATAGTCATTCTTCAAGATTTTGACTTGGATTTTCAGTTCGCTAAGTCTAAGAAGTCCTTAGTTTTTGCTGAACTTATAGCAGAACTTCCTACTGAAGAAGATGTAGCCGTTGAAGATGACTCATTCCCAGATGAACACATCTTCTTGATATCCACCTCTGATCCTTGGTATGGGGATATTCTTATATATCTCCAGACTTTGAAGTATCCTACAGCTTCCTCATGCGAAGAACGACGTAAATTATGCCTTCATGCTAAGAACTACCTCATCATAGGAGATACATTATATCGAAGAGGGGTAGATTCCATTTTTCGTCGTTTCCTTACCCATGAGGAAGTAGATATTGTCCTAAATGATTCCCATAGCGGAGCGTGTGGGGGTCATTTATCTGGGTTAGCAATGGCCCAGAAGATACTACGTGCCAGTTATTTCTGGCCCATGATCTTCAAAGATTGTGTAGAAGCATTAAAGCGCTGTCATCCTTGTCAGCTTTACACCAAGAAAATGCGGTCACATCCTGCTCCGTTATTTCCCATTGTCTTGGTAGGCCCCTTCATGAAATGGGGGATTGATTACGTGACATGCAACCCAACCTTGACTGGGGGGCATAAATACATCATTGTCACTGTTGACTATTTTACGAAATGGGAAGAGGCAATGCCTACTTTTAAAGCCGACGGGGAAACTACAGTTTTCTTCGTATTCAATCATATTATAGCACGGTTTGGTATACCCAAAGTGATTGTCACTAACCATGGCAGTCATTTTCAAAATAGCATGATGAAGGAACTGACCACTATGCTCAGATTCAAACAAGAACATTCATCTTCATACTATCTGCAAGCAAATGGTCAGGTTGAGGCTGTCAACAAGACTTTAAAGACTATCCTTAAACGTACAATTGATGCAGCCCATTCTAACTAGCACATCATGTTATATCCTTCTCTTTGGGCCTATCGAACTAACATAAAAACTGCTACGGGATTTTCCCCTTTCCAACTTGTTCATGGAGTGGAATTAGTTACTCCAATTGAGTGTGATATCCCATCTCTAAAGATAGATATTCATGTGTTACCTGATACGACAGAGCTTGAGGAACGTCTGGTACATTTTGAACACCTTAATGAACAACGTAGAGATATGTTGACTACTAATCAAGCTCATAAGAATAGGGTAAAAACTCAATATGATAAATCAGTCAAACCTCGGGTTTTCTCTGAGGGGGAACTTGTCTTACTTTGGGACCAAGACAAAGAACCCCTGGGGGTAGGAAAATTCAAGGCCATGTGGTTAGGACCTTATGTCATGTCGAAAGTCTTGAAGAAGGGTGCATATGAGTTAGTTGATTTTGGTGGGAACAAGCTGCCCGAGCCTAGAAATGGGCTCTACCTGAAGAAGTACTATGCTTAGGCTTAGCACTTTTTCTTGTATTTTTATTGTATGTATTTTTTATGTACATTAGGTTGTCGGTTTTGTTTTTTATACCATCTGCTGGTTGTTGTAGATGTCTTCTAAAAGGTATATAGGATTCGCTGATGGCGCCAGTTACCATACTTGTAATCTAGCTTCAGCAGCATGGGTCATTTACTCTCCCTTAGGACAACTAGTTGTCGCAGGAGGCGCTTGTTTAAGTCCTGCTTCTAATAATGTTGCTGAGTATAGGGATGTCATTGAGCTTCTATGGGATGCTTTGTCACGTGGTATCACCCAGCTTGAGGTCCATTTAGACTCTCAGCTAGTGGTCTCCCAACTCAATCGAGCTTATCAGGTACAAAATCCTATTCTATTACGTCAGTTCATCCAAATTTGGTTATTGGAAAGAAATTTTTGAAGTTATTATATTCAATCACATTCCATGAAATTAGAATTCATTGACTGATGCATATGATAATTACATTTTATATTGGCATCTAACACACATTTCATAAAAATATACAGCATGCACATTAAAAACATTTGTAAATAAACCGACAACAACAACAATATATATATATATATGTAAAATATCTGTCCATTGATAGGTCGAGTCTGATCCTCAGATCCCGTCATAACGGTATAATATACAAAAATATACAAAAACATGGATCTCAGTCCATCAAAATGTCCTAGATCTAAGCAGGACCACCTTGGTCCCCATGGTCTCTCTGTACTCTGGCTTCCTCAGCCTCTTCGGCTTTAGTAGCCTCTACAACATCTATGTATACGAGAACTGCTCTGGCCACTCGCCTGAAAAGGCGTAACCAGACCGGTGGAACTCCAACAACGAACTCCTGCATAGCGGTCGAGATATGCTCTATCCACAAGTTGGGAACTCTTTGGGTAAGCCAGGCCATCTTCCCCTCTAGAACCCTGGTCAGCCCTGGGTCTTCGCCTATGACAAGATGAACAAACATGCGTGGATGCCCCTCAAGGTAGACTGGTCCAATATCTGCATTTTGACACATTTATAGGATTAAGACTTGTACATATGTATATATCTATCATTTTAAAATTCATAAAAAAATTTAAAATGTTAAAAATTAAAAAATTGTTTACCTAGCTCTCCCCATACTCCTCCTGGAGGGAGGACAAGGTCTGTGTCACCTCGAAAATCCATGCTAGCATATGGAAACTGCTCTAGTGCTGGTAGCTATCACTCCCACCAGATATAGAAATCATCATTGTCTACACTATGCACTGTGTCTCCTCCTCGACGGAGGAACATGTCTCCCCATCTGCTCAGCCTCGGCTGACGTGGAGATTAGATTGGTATAGGTATGGTGGGGCTCAACCCTGGTACTCTCTTGAGGAAGAAGGCAACCAATATGCTAGAATAACCAAAAGTTCTTTCGCCTTCCTCTCTTGCAATCAGAAAATTGTCTTTTCATGATAGGGACAACTCCTGAACACCAATCATAGAGGGTACCATGCAAACAATCCACTACCAACTTCATTTGGTTCCGTGTAGCCAAATGTAATGAGGAGGATCCTGCAATCCTCATGATGGTGCTCGTAAGTACCTGTAGTGTAAAGTCACAAATATTTGTAATAGGGACACAACTCCCCTTCTTCTGGGTACCTGGTGTGCAAAACACCTCTATGTAGTTCTGGACACTTAAAGGGTCACCGCCCCTACCGGTGCCCTCTAAGTTGACTGGTGCTCCTCGTCGTGATAGACCAGTAATGAAATACATGTCCTCAGTAGTAATCTCCAAACCAAAGTCTCACCCTATAGGTCAAACATCCCCAAATCGTGATCCCAATAGTTTATCATGAACTCTAGTAGGCGGACATTGGCCCGCATGGGTGATGTACAAAAGAACTTTAATAGCCCACTCTTCCACAATGCATGTATAGTGGGTACACTTTGGAGTGCTTCTTGGTCCATTGTTTCATGTTCCCATTCCCTCCATTCCAACACCATCTTCACACCTAGCAAAACAAGTAATTTGATTCATTAATTTCATATAAAATTTCAAAAATTTTGGACTATAATTAGCTTTTTATCCTTCACGTAGTACACACAACTGTCTAGTTAGACATGTCGCGTACTATACGTGACTATCTCTAAAGGAAACCCATCTACAAAATACGTGTATGCAAGTTTTTACACTGTGAATTGCATACGCGCCATGACATGCTTTAATTATGAAATTGGAACTCAAAATTAATAATTGCTAGGATCAAAATGAAGAGCTCGGGGTGTAGGCTTACCTGCAACTTGCGGAATTTGATTTCATCCACTAGATTGTCCACAACGATCGAATGAAGCTAGAGGTAAAAACTTGCTTTTTATGGTTAAAAATCCAAATGGTGAGTTTTGTTTTGATTTTGAACTATTTATAGAAATTTTATTTCTCAAAGTGGGTTTTTTCCTATAGTTTGAAATCTATTGAACTAATACCATATTTCTTTTTGCCTTGAAACAGGTTTTTCATCATTATAAAGTGCTTTTTGCTCCCATAGGGTGGTTTTGTCATTTCCAATACATTTTTGGCATCTATATTCAATCCACATTAACCTTAGCAGTCAACATTTTTTCACGAACTATGGTATTATAAACCATTAGTTCCCTATTTGTACCATTGTTCTTTCGTGGATAGGACCCTCTTTTCATGAGTATCTTCCTTTAAAAACCTATGTTGTTCTTTGATACTCATGCCGCAACTATTTCAGGTACAGGGGTATCCTTTTAGCTATTTTTCATGCCAAATAGAGATTCTTTGGGATCTCTTTTTACAAGCTATCCCTTTATAGGACTCCTCGCCCTTATGGAGTTTCTTTAGGCCCAGGTCTGACTCCTTCAAAACAGGCTTGACTGCTGAGTTAACTTGTCTGTTCAAGCTCGTTAAGAATATGTGAACTGGCATCCACATCGGTGGTAGGTTATCTCTTTCTCGGACCATGCAGAATAATACGAGAAAGGATCCCTCTCTTTTCTATTTTTGAATTGAGAAGAGTATTCTCAGGCATAGGTTTATCACTTTTCTGGACCTGAGGGACTAAATCTACGGAAAAGGAATGCCCGGCATGAGCTTAGTTTTATCTTTTTTGTGCTCTAGACCTAAACATGAAAAAGATTCTGAGTGTACTTTGTGTCTTTGTCATGCTCGTTAAACACTTAAGAACAAAGCAACGAGTTTATTGTTGTAAGCCCCATTTCTCGTAATCAAATGGATCTTTCCAAGTGATCTTGCTTTCCTTCACACTCATAAAACTCAAGCTATTTTATGTTGTTTTGGAAGGAGAGTTGGGTAGGTGGTAATTTAACCTTTTTCGGACCTCCCTGACTAAGTACAAAAAAGGTTCACCTTTTCTTCTACGGAAGTTAAGAGAGTTCTTATGTGGTATGTTTTATACTTTTTTGGCCTTAGGAGACTAAATTGGACGAAAAAGGACCCCCCTGGAGTCTTCTTTGGAGTTTTCAAACTCTCTAAATGTGAAAACACCAGCTGAGCATCTACTAGTTTGGGCTCATTAAATCCACGAATTAGTGACACTATCAAGTATTATTTTCCTGTCTCTTCAAGCTTGTTAAAAAATGAAGAGGGATCCTAGTTGTCTTTCCTGGACTTGTTAAAATTTAACAGGGAAGGTAAGGAAGAAGTTTTCTCTTGTTTTCAATAATGGCAGCATGTCCTCCTTGAACATAGCATTCTCTATTTTTTCCGATACCCATGTCTCAGTGTTCACTTCCTGTTCAGCTATTACTTTGAGTTTCCTACTCCTCTTTTCCATTATACCCGGGGAATCTGATCATGTCTCCTACATGACAGATAAGTCTAGTTGTTCTATCTATGAGTAAACTGCTGCCTTGGGTCATCTCTGTGTCATGCTCACTATTCAAGGACTCAACCCAATGTTTGATCTTTACCTTGATCCTATCATTTTTATATCTGTTATCTATTGTGTCTCCCTTCTTTTACCCAGTTCCTAGTCACTCTTGTGATCCGTTGGAGGATCTATTGCCTTCCTTATCACAGCATGGTTCTATTTCAGTACTTCCTGATGACAAAGACCTAGAGTTTTGACGATCATACCTTAGGATTCACTTACATCATGAGTGAATTCCTTCGCTTTTGTTATTGATTATCACCTATTGATTGACAAACTGTTGAATCCTTCCCATGTTCGACTTCAACCTACATTTATTCACATGGCTTGGATTGTACTGGTTCTTTGGGATAGTTTATGAAGACCTTAGTTCCTCACCTATGGACTAAGTTGCACAAGATTATGTTCCATTTATGCACACAGCTTCCAGATCTTTGAAGACTCATCATTATTGTATATTGTGGCTTTGATCCACCTTTGTAATATACATGGTCTAGTACCCGTATCATATGATGTACTCCAATATTGTAAAGGAGCTAGTGTTCCAGTATATTGAACATAGCATCCTCAGATATGATTTTGTATATGACATTATTATGTATTTGTTTCAGGTACTACCTTTGCTCCATTGGATTTCTGAGTTCTCCAAAGATAAAGATTATAATGTATTTTGGCCATCGCTTCCCTCTGACCTCACACATTAGGGGGCATCTATTATCTACCCGAATGGAACTTCTTCATCCGAGTGCTGACATTCCCTATGTTGGCACACAAAAGGACATTTATGGATTGAAGGTTTCCTAAAATACTATAGATGGGCATATTATGAACTACATATATCATCCATTCAGCTGGTTATTTTTACCTTTGAATATGTCAAGTTCTATATGTTCCTTTTCCTATATGCAACTCGCGTACATACACGCCTTTTAGTAAAGCATGTCACGTGTTGTATGCGAGTATCTATAATTGCATCTCATGTACAGATCTGTACGCGGGATCCCCTTAGAGAAACTCGCATGTCATACATGAGTTTCCAGTATCAGTACCCGCATACACCTTCCTTTGACATTAAAAATAATAAATCGCCATTATTTGAGATTTGTTAAGCCCTTAACTATAACCATCTTAACTGTCTCAACCTCCTCAACCCTCGAAACTACCTTATTTCACTAAGTATAAATAAAGGCCTTGGGGAGGGTATTAAAAGATGATACTTGGAGAGCAAAGTTATGCTGGTGGAGTTTATTCAAAAGTCTTTGGAGTAGTGGAAATGTAGAAGGAGCAAGTCGATAAGTTGACTTGAACGAGGACCAACTTAGTCGACCAGTCAACTAAGTCAATGGGCTGACTTAGTCGATCAGCCGACTAAGTCGGTCGGTAGACTAAACTAAAGAGATCAAGTCGGCTATATAAAGTCGCGTCGGGTCACCGAACCGATAGGTAGTTATTTTGTAACCATCTATAAATTGTATATATTAGGTTGTTGAGCCAAACGAGAACTCAGTTCAGTTCTCTACCTTGTATGAACTCATTGTATTAATATAATCTGTTTTATCCTATCTATTCTTGTCTCTTGTCTCTGTTCTATATTTATATATGTTTTAGTATGTATTATTGGTAACCTTATGTGATCTGTGAGATTACAACATTACTTCCATTGACGGTAGTACATGACTGAAATATATGCTCACATATGATACCAGAACAAGAGATTAAGGACTGGTGGGAACATAAAATTGCAAACTACTTGCAAAATTACGCACGAAGGAACATATTAACAGTTCCTAAGGAAAAAGAAAGAGTTTTTACAGAAATGCATGAAAAGTTTGTCGAATCAATGCCCCAACTCTTGAACCAACTCTTAGATGAGAAAGCCGGATGCAACTAAAGAACAATAGTTGCTGGAGAAATTGATCTGAGGAGGCAGAACAAATTTGTCGGAGTGGTTTGAAAAAATCACCGACGACTTCTGTGAGGAGAAGGCAGTCGAAGACAGAACTTCGGTAGAAACCGTCAAAGAGAAATTTTACACAGATTTCATAGAACAATTTTTGTGTTCCCTACCGACCTTGCTGTTCAAATTCCTGATCGAGAAAGGAGCAGGACACATTGTTGAACCTCGACCACCACTGTACAAACAACCATCAAACACTAATTGGGAGGAGAAGTAGAGGAAGTGGGAGAAATTCATTGCAGAAAGGGAGTGGGAATAATTCCTAAGCAAATAAATTGAACTATCTGGGCTTTCTAAAAGCGTCGGGTAGGCAATGGGGGGGTAGCTGGTCATGTGTCGCAGATAGAGTATAGTGGATCCTAGTCGACACAAACCAAATAGCAGTCACCAGTAATGAGAAGTCGACCAAAAGGGACCTCGAGAGGATAGATCGTATGAAAGTATGTCAGACATTTAGAAAGAAGAAAGAGACAAGAGACACAAGAGAAGGGAAGCACAACGAGAAAGGGCCTTAGAGCTGCACAAAGGAAAAAACCCTAGGGAGAACCACAAGGAAGAAAATCCGCCAGAGTCGGGTCATGACCGACAGGAAGAGGGCGTCAAGCAAGAAGCATCCCCCAAGGAGGAAGAAGTGTGGATAGAGCAGCCAGAAGCTCTCCAACTAAGAGCTCTCGATGAAGGCACAACCCTTTCCCCATTGAATCCATGTGCTAGAATACAGAGTATTGTCGAAGACAACCTCCGACTATGAGCTGGTGACTTCACTATATGGAGCCGACTAGGCGACGAACCAGACCCTGGATGACACCTTATTATACATCGACCAGTGGAAGGGAACTGGGTGACGTTCCAAGAGGCAGCCTCCCTCCGAAGTATCCACTTGCTCTTACTAACACATGAAGGAGCACCCCCCCCCCCACCAAATACAACTTTAGAAGAAATCAAACAATCAGACCTGCGAACCAATAGTTGCAGTAGACCATCGACAGTAGAAGTCGACATTAACCTACTGCAAGTTGACGAAGACCCGACAACCGACGAAAACAGAAGTTCCGTCGATCAGAATTCCATAAGCACGAATACACCAATAACCCCACAACCCTCATCCACACCCCCACCTCCACCGCCACCACCTTCTGAGAGCAGTGACAGTGATTCAGACATGGGTCATGGATCCGCTCACATTCCTCTTTATGAAGGAGATGAAGACCCCAGACGACATTGGTTCGTATGCGAGTAGACTTGGGAAGCCAACCAAGTTACAGATGAAGATCGACAAATGGCACAGTTTGCAGGATCCTTAAGGAAAAGGGAATTGACATGGTACATGACCTTTTCAGAAATACAACCCAGAGTGACAAAAGCCGAGATTAAGGTGCAATTTTTGTCATTCTTTAAAACTCCAGACGCTAAGCACCTGGCCGCGAAGAAGCTTAAAACCACATCACAAAAGTAAGGGGAGACCGTCTGCGACTACGATAAACATTGGAAATACCTACTAAGCTAGATGGATTATGTTATTGATGAAAAGATACTAATTCAATGGTTTCTTGCAGGCCTATCGCAAAAAGTATGCCGACACATTAGTCTGGAGACGTTCAAAATGTATGAGGATGCCCTAACAAAAGCTCTTCGGGTGGAGATGGACGAAGACATACCTGCTTACCCCACGGACCACAAATTGGAATAGCAACTTGAGAATGTACATAAGTCTCTAAAGGAGCTCAGCCTCAAGAATCAGGAGATCTGGTGCACCAAATTCTCAACTAACGGCTATTCGAAAGATAATTGTCGACAAGAGTATAGCCGACAAGACATCCTCTTTGTACAGACCAAATATTTTTGTGACATTTGCCAGGAACACAGATATCACTCCACAAAATACTGTCTGTTTAATATGAAGAACGACAAGGCTTCCTAGTGTGCCATCTGCGAAACCAAAAGTCATAACATTGCCAACTGTCAGTTAAACCTAAAGAACCAACAGAACTATCATGCGGTATACCAAACGAATGCAATGGCGCAACATAATGAGCAAAACAATCCAACAAACGATCAAAATGGGCAAAGATATGATGGCCGACGATAATCGACGCCAAGGCTACAGAGGAAGAGGTCGATTCCCTGGGAATCCCAACATACGCTCACGCCGACCAACCCAGTGCTTCACATGTTACAAACAAGGTCATCGGTATGAAGACTGTCCATACAAGGACAGGACCGATCTCAAATTATGTACCCACTGTGGAGTAGGTGATCACTCGTTAGAGGATTATCCTACTATGTTAGAAAAAAATAATACCAAGAAAAATGTTAATGTCTTGTCTTGCGTGCAAAAGAATGATGTAATAGCCACCAAAAATCTACATATTGTAACTCGATAAGGCACAAAAACAGGACTTGATAATCCCCGAATTAGTAAAATTAAAGACACAAATGTTTATCCTGACCCAATAAAGGAAAACCAAACATATAAACAAGCAACCCACGCCTTTCAAGACATTGCATGACAAAAAGACCTCCATAACAGTTGACCTAACACAATAAATCAACTACTCCAACTTGTTCAAACAGACAAAATAGTATCGCACTTCATTGACTTATTACATGAAATAAAAGGAACAAACCGAGAAAAACAAACCAAAAACATCTGCAGCTTGAATAAAAAATACAAAAGTGATGCCGACCCACTTGTCGACCTAGAAATCGAAGGTTACCACGTCCAACAAGTAGTACTTGACTTTAGCTCAGAGGTAAATATCATGACTCGGGATACTTGGGAACAGATGGGTAGACCTCGACTTTATGAGTCAGGCATATACCTAAAACTCGCCGACCAAGGCCTAATCGAACCCATTAGAGTCTGGAAAAACGTTGACATGACCATCAATGGCATCTCAACCAAAGTCGACTTTGAAATTATTGACCCAAAAGAAGGATCCAGCTCCTTCCCAGTGCTAGTCGATCGACCTTGGGGTCAGAAGATGAAAGAATCCATATCTTTAGACAAGGAATGCATCAAATTAAAAGGAAATGGTCAAAAGGTCATTGTACCCATTCATCCATCCCAAGGGGAGCCTTGGACTGAACCTATTGATGAAGAGGTCGATATCAGACAACTTTACCAAATCCACAATGATGCAGACTACACAGAACCAAACATCCATGGAGAACTTAACTTAGGTAACCAAGACTCAGTTGGTTATAACTCCGATGCTGAATTATACGACTGGGAGATTGAGAATTAAGAAACTCAAGCAAGAGGGTGCTGGACCATACAAAAAGTACAGAAAAAAACCACCCAATAGTGCTTCGTAGTATCCATTATCCCAAAAATCTTCGAAAGGAAAATCATGGAACACCCTACCTTACAACCAACTAACTTAAATGCTACACACCTACCAAGGTATAAGGAGAGGGACTCACCAGTCGGACATATTGAGCAAGTATCTAAAAATATTGGTGAACAGGGCTGACTTCAAATCCTGGTTGAAACGTTTATAGGTCAAGCAGCTAGATGGTGGGATACCCATCAGATGAAATTACAGACTTAGACAATTGCTTCGACTTACTTTGTTGAAAGGCTCGGCAGAAATAAATTGACCCATCAAGCTCAGATACCTATCTTTACCCAAGGACAAAACCCAGAAGAACATATCAAAACCTATGAAAAGGAGTGGAGAAGACTGGGATACAAGGATGAGTGAGTCTGGCCACATTTGTTCCCCTCAACCTTAGCCGACTTACCCAAAAAGTGGTATAAGATGGAAGAAGCTAGAGGTGAAACCTTCCTATGGCATGAACTCAGGGAGAATTTCATTAAAGACTTCAATTTCATACCGCAAAACAAAGCTCTGGTGGAGACAACAAAACAAATTAAACAATTCATCCAACCGACTGAAAATCAGCCCTTACAAGACCATCGACAGATAAAGGACTGTAACAATCTACAAACATGGTCAAAATCACAGTCGATCCATTTACAATTAGAAAATGAACACACCGAAGGCAAGAGCTTCAGATGGAAATCCAACCACATCGAAACAACAAAACCTCTCTGATCCATCTTGAAAATCGCAACAACAGACAAAGAAGATATCGACAGAATGATTGTAGCCGACTTCCCTGCCACATTTTCACAGTTCAAAGAAGGAAGTCGGCCGATTAATGAAGCTAAAGCGCCAGAATGGCTAGATTCCAAAGTAAAAACTAAAGAAGTCGACATCTCAAATGATGATCGACCAAAACTAGCAAAAATTGGTGATTATTGGAATGAACAACAGACTACAGAGATCGTGAACTTACTAAAAGAGTTCCAAGATGTCTTTGCCAGGGACTATAAAGATCTAAAAGGCTTAGTCCAAGAAATGGGAGAGATTAAAATTGATACTAAACCTGATGTTCGACCTGTTAAGAAAAGACCTTATAAACTAGCTCACAAGTACAAGGAAATAGTCAAAAAGGAAATCAATAACATGTTAGCAGCAGGGATCATTTACCCTATCGACCAGTTAGAATGGGCAAGTCCAATGGTCATACAGCCCAAGAAACATGACCCGACAAGGTTAAGAATTTGTGTCGACTTTCGTGAACTCAACAAAGTAACACTGACAGATCCATTCCCAACCCCTTATGCTGATGAAATATTGAATGAAGTTGCAGGACATGAATGCTACTCATTCACAGATGGATTCTCAGGCTATAACCAAGTACCAATCACTAAAGAGGATCAAAAGAAGACAACCTTTGTGTGTGAATTTGGTTCCTTTTCTTACAGAGGTATGCCTTTTCGATTAAAGAATGCATCTGCAGTGTTTTCTCGAATTGTTGTCAAGACATTCCAAGAATACATATAGAATACCATGGCAGTATACTTCGACGACTGGATAATATACTCCACCTTAAAAGACCACTGCAAATGGCTCAGACTTATGTTGGAGAGATGTTGACAGATTCAACTCTCCCTCAACATTAAGAAATGTATATTTATGACTCCCATAGGCATACTATTAGGGAATATTGTCTATAAAGAAGGTATCAAGGTCGACTTTGCAAAGATTAAAATTATCCTCGACTTGAAACCACCAGTAAACCCTAAGCAAGTCAGGGTGTTAGTTGTCCATACAGGCTATTATAGAAAATTCATAAGACACTATTCATATATGACCTATCCTTTGGAAGAAATCCTAAAGGAAGATCAAGAATTTAAATGGACAGAGGAATGCCACATCTCTTTTGAAAAATTGAAAAGAAAATTAGTCAAAGCCCCCATTCTAAAATTTCCAAACTGGTCGCTCAAATTCCATGTGCATATCGATGCATCAGGAATAGAAATAGGAGTAATCCTAACTCACCCAGGGGATGATGGGATGGATTACCCTATAGTTTATAGTAGTCGGAAATTAAATAAAGCTGAAAGAAACTACTCGACCACAGAAAGAGAATCCTTAGGTATGGTTTTTTCCCTCCAAAAGTATCGACATTACCTTTTAGCCAATCCCTTCATATTCTATACCGACCATCAAGCCCTGAAGTACCTTGTCAATAAACCACTCCATCATGGGAGGATTTTTCGATGGCTACTCCTCTTCCAAGAATTTGAGTTCGAAGTCGTTGTCCGACCAGGCAAGTTAAATGTCGGGCCCAACCATCTATCCCGCATAGACACAGGAGAGGAACCGACCGGATTCGACGATGACTTACTGGATGCACATTTATTTCACATAGAAGTAGTGCCAGAAGAACTAGCAGAAATAGCTCAGTTCTTAGAAAATGGTCAGGCACCAGAAGGTATGAATACCAAGAAGAAACAAATCTTAGCTATGAAGGCTGCACCATACAGCCTCATCAATGGATTTTTATACAAAATGGGATTAGACGACATTCTCAGAAGATGTGTACTTGAACATGAACAAGACCAAATCATGCATGAAGCACACTATGGACCTACAGGAGGACATTTCCAAGCAGACACAACTGCAAAGAAAATCCAACAGTCAGGATTATGGTGGCCGACACTCCACCGAGACTGCAAAAGTTTTGTTAGTCAATGTGACAGATTTCAGTGACTTGGTTGACCTTTGTCGAGCACAGAAATTCCCTTGATATCAGTAAATCCCAGTGTCACATTCGAAATCTGGGCTATAGACTTCATAGGACCATTTCCTATCCCCGCAAAAAGATCAAGTGCAAGATATATTATCACTACAGTAGAATACGTTACTAAATGGGCAGAAGCTAAACCTGTCGATACATGTTCGAGTGAGGTAGCCACAAAATTTATCTACAAAAATATCATCACTAGATTCAGATGCACATTGATTAGCAACCAAGGGACACACTTTGATTAGCGACCAAGGGACACACTTTGTTAATAAAACTATCAAAATTTTGACTGACCAATTCCACATCAACCACCGATGGAGTATAGCATATCATCCTCAGTCAAATGGGGTGATTGAAGCTTTCAATAAAACATTAACAAAAGGGTTAACCAAAATATGCAATACTGACAAAGATGACTGGGATGAGAAAATCCCTACAGTCTTATGGGCATACAAGACAGCCTATAGACGGTCGACCGACCAAACCCCCTTTCAACTAGTCTATGGACAAGAAGTTGTAGTCCCTCTACACTTCCGACAACAGATGCCTACTATTGCAAAAATCCTCCATGTCAATGTTGAATAGGCAAGGAAGAACCGACTAATTCAGCTCAGTAAGCTAGAAGAGCATCGACTCATCGCCATACAACACCAGGAAATTCAAAAGCAACAACAAAAAGCATGGCACGAACGCAATATCAAAAACAAAAGCCTAGCGGTCAATGACTTTGCTTTACTCTACAATAGTCAGATCAAAGGAAAACCTAAGAAACTCCACACCGAGTGGATGGGACCATACATTGTCGATGAAATACACCCCAATGGTTCAGTCTGACTAAGGATGCTGTAGGGCCTAGTATTTCGGAAGCTCGTTAATGGAGCCCAACTAAAACATTACAAAAGCTGAAAAAAAATCATATAACAACTGTAACCAGCAACCAAAATCCATAAAAAGATAAAAATTCCAAAAATCAAAACAAAATACTCCAGACACAAAACCTTGACAAGAAAACACCACTTCGACAACTGCCATCATGACCATCGACCATCTTCATCGCCCAGTCCTATCGACCACTCTTCACACCGACACCAGCCGATGACCTCGATAGTCCCATCGCACATTTATAACCTCGAGGGCCAAAAGCCATTTGCCATTAGTTCACACTCGCGTATTACAGCTGGAACGTCAAGTCTACCATTAATACATCCATTACCGCACATCACCACCCCAGCACCTATAAATAATGGACCGTTGAAGGTTCATTCACCACACCCTTTACACACAGAGCACTCGAACACTCAGTGGACCAAAAATCGAGAACCCTCTAGTAACCTCAACCAAACAGACATAATGGCCCCCAAACAGACCAGAGCATCGACCAAAGCAAAAGAGATACAGGCTGCGGATACACCTTTGGTCCGTAGACTAAAGAACATCAAAAACGCCAAAGTATAAGAGGGCCCATGGCAAAAACTATGGGCCGAGATCCAAGAATGGGCCTTTGTCGACAAGAAAATGACTCAAGCAGCCGAAAAAATCTGACGCAGCACCCTCTTTGGAAATGCCAATGCACCGCTGATGGCAAGCTTTGGTGGGACAAAAGAGGCTGCTGTGAAATTCATTATCAGTCGATATCACAACGGTCGGTTCTACTTTGACGAGCCGATCGACATTTCTGGGGACTACATCTCCAAACTGACTGGCCTATCCAACAAAGGAGACCCTGTACCAGTTGGAATCAAGGAAGGACTGGTCAAAGAGCTTATGGGATCATCATCTGGGAAAAATTCCAAGGGGTTGATGATCGGGCAAATCACAACTTGAACGCCACAGATTGTGGCCAAAATCATTGCAATCACACTCACATTGGCTGGTCGAGGCAGCGACCTCAAGTTGGAAATGCTGGAGGCCGTCGACACTATTGCCACCGACAGTCGAATCTACAGATGGGAATATTATGTCGCTGACATGATCAAAACCGTATGCGAGCGCTGGCAAGAGACGGGAGGAATCATCAAGTTCCCCTCCCTCATCCTATGGATTGTGATGTACCACATCTGTCCGGAAGGAAGCCCAGTCTTCTGAGAACAGTCAAGGTTCGACATGTATAGGTTTAAACCCTTTTCCCAGAAAGGAACCCCACATGAGCTAGAGCAAGGGAAAGTGTTTCTGGAAAACTGGTTCCAACAACTAAAGGTTCGCACAACTAGATGGAGGGTGCCTCAAAACATCCGATGAAATCTACCAATGAACTCCCACATCCAGCTGGAACTCGACCATACCTCGGTGTGGTATATGCAGGGTGAGGCCTCCAATGCCAAAGCCCTCGATTACTACCCAACTGTCGACCAAATTTTCTGAGAATTGTCTCAACAGACTAAGACAAAGATCCCAGTGCCCGAAGCAGCAAAATAGGTTGACTTCTCCATCAAGGTACCACTCACCGACCAAGAGAAAGAGGAATACTACGAGCTCAACCTCTACATCAACACATTTGTGTTGGAGGACATACCGGTCAAGCCCACTGGTCGGATACAAATAACAATCAAACCACCGACCACAAAGGCAGCCGACCCACAGCCATCAAAACCACAGCAGTAAAACACCCCTCCAGCTCCAGCAAGTGTCGCCCTGAATCAGGAACCAATGGGTGAAGTTGATCCCGACAACTCTGAGTACGCGTTGTCAAGAGGCATCATTCGAAAACTTGCCTATGAGATAGCAGCAGCAAGGAAGAAAATCCAAGCGCAAAAAGAACAACAAGGCAAAGGTAAGTGCAAACTTATCATTGCCGACTCATCCGATGATGACGAAGAACTGGTAGCTATGGCCCTTGACATTATAGAGGATGCCGCCACAAATAAAGTGTCGGTTGAAACTCAGTTCCAGCGGTTTGTGGAAGTAGGAGCCCCCGAAGGTCGACCAAAGAAGGCAAAAACAACGACGACGCCTGAAAACATCGTTGTTCTTGTGTCGACCTCTCCACCTCCATCACCGACAAAAATAGTCGAAGAGCAAGCACCAGCACAACAGTCGGTCAGCCCCCTCGACTTATACAAAAGTGCAATGACAGAGACGGTAAAAGAAAAAGTTGATAAAGACACCGACCTAAAAGCATTCTTCGAGACATTGCCTGCGCTATTTCAGTTGGCCCAGAAAATTACCACCCAGGCTCCCATGTACACAGCTAGTAGAACACAACCCATAGTATTCGCACACATCATGTCGACCTTCACCCGACAATCTGACCAAGAAGTCGACTTGAATGGAGAAGTATAGTCTACAATTGAACCGATCAAACCTGAACCCCAAGCCGACTTACCAACCACTACAACCCCAGAAGCAGACATACCTTCCAATGTAAGTCCACACCGTACTTCCCCCAAACCCACCAACCCCAACCATTCCCCCACTCCCTCACCACCGCCACAAGAATCCCCACCACCCCCACCACCGCCTGATTCACAGACAGACATACCCCAACCAACTACATGCACATAGCCAGAAGTGGTCATACCACCTCCCCAGTCAGAAAAACCTTCGACTTCCATCCTGCCAACCAAAGGCCCCACCACAACTATTGCAGGTACACAGGAGACAGAATCACAAAAGCACAAAAATAGGAAGGAGCATCATGGAAAGACTCTGAGACTTCGGATTAGCTTGAAGGATGCAAGCTCCTTGACCGACACAGAGGTAGGCTAACTCCTCAAAAATGTAGCCAAAGAAGCCAAGACACGGACTGAGCAAAAAACTAAAGAGCTCACAGACAAAAATACGGAACAGGTCGAGTTTCTCGACAAATGCAGGACTTTAGCTCAGTCTATCAAACCAATCCCCATAGAAGTTGACACCGATAGACCACTTGAAAGAGCATACTAGCTATTTGAGAGCATGGTGTCAACCATCTAGGTGCGCCTCCAGGAAACCAAGGAGGAACAGAAAGAGGAGACTGCCAGACTGCTACTGGCACAGTGCACTGCATTCTCCGAAGCATATAAAGTGCTATAGGACCATATGGAGGAGTCTGTCGTCACTGAAGAAGTCTTAAGAGACTGGCCTACTCATTATGGGAAATTTTATCAACAGACACGATAGACTCGGCAAGGAATTCAGGCTTTGGAGAGCAGGAAGACCATAGAGGCAGCACTTAGGCTGACAATAGAAGAACAGATAGTGTTGGAAACCAACAAACTACAGAAACTGGAATGGGAAGCACATCAGTGGGTGCAACAAGATCTTCCCAACTTAGAGAAAGTTGACATCATCTGCCCACAGATGAAATGACTCATCGACACAGCAAAAGAGCAGAACCAGTTCCTGGGCCCCAACATGGAAAAGATCGGGGAAGTCCCCATTTTAGAGAAGATGTCGGTGCTGTCAAGCTTAACCACATTAACCATCGACATCCAAAAAGCTTTGCAGAGTTGGACAGACTTCCAACATCACCTCGCCATCACAGCTCCAGCCATTGTTGAGGTCTGTGTGCAGAAAAGACCAACCATCTGTCTTCACAGCCCGCCACAGTAAAAATCTTGGAAACCAGACACACAAATTTTGTACCTCCCTGTTTCTTCGAGACAAAGAAATGTTTTGTTCATGGGGGAGATGTAGAAGGAGCAATTCGATAAGTCAACTTGAACGAGGACCGACTTAGTCAACCAGTCGACTAAGTCGATGGGCCGACTTAGTCGATCAGCCGACTAAGTCGGTCGGCCGTCTAAACTAAAGAGATCAAGTCGGCTATCTAAAGTCACATCGGTTCACCGAACCAACATGTAGTTATTATGTAACGATCTGTAAATTGTATATATTAGGCTGTTGAGCCAAACGAGAACTCAGTTCAGTTCTCTACCTTGTATGAACTCATTATATTAATATAATCGCTTTTATCCTATCTGTTCTTGTCTCTTGTCTCTGTTCTATATTTATATATGTTTTAGTATGTATTATTGGTAACCTTATGTGATCTGTGAGATTACAATAGGAACTCGACATCCTTTGGTTGCAGAGGATTCCTTGTCTCAGGCGTTGGGTTGTAATATGAACTTATTCACTATTGTTAATAAAGAGAATCCTTCTTTCATATGTGCTTTGAATGTCTTTCATGTATCATGGTTTGGTGAATACTTATGATTAAGCACTCTGTATATGATTTGTCTAACCTGTTTTATATACATGTATCATCTTGCACTTGGAGGATTTGTTCTTGATAGGTGAAGGAGAAGCATCCCTGAAGGCTATGAAGGAGAAGTACAATGGAAGAGGACAAAGCTAGGATCAACCACCGTATATCGGGTGAGTCTATTCTATCCTCTTATTTCATTTTCTATACTCTAGAGTCGATTTCCTGCAAGTCTTATGAGTATGTTGGTAACCCCATACCTTCGGTTATAAGGTGTTTTTTCCTGTACAACAGGCTCCCTAGGTTTATAAGACATATCATCATTTTTCATAGGGACAACTTTAGATTGATATTGAGTGATTGTGTAATTTCTATGCCCAACTTCCTTTATCCTACGAGGTTTCATTTGTTCATGTCGGGAATGAGGACCATCATATCCCCAATCTTCTTTACATTTTTGAGTTAAAAGGGAAAAATTTGAGATCATTTCACTCATCGCAGTTGTAAATTTCTCAGGGAGCACATAATCATAATTGAGTTCTTCATAGAAATCCATGTCTTTCAAAAAATCTAACAGGCTATTTCGAAGGTTGTAATCGTGGGTAGGTTCCTCAAAGGAGTTGCATTCTAGAGTCGCTATGTGAAGGAATTACTATGTTCACCAATGGATAATGTCGTAAAAGAGGTGAGTGAAACACATGAAGTGATTATAAAAATTAAACAAATAAAATGTAATCACTGAAATTAAACCAGTTGTGATATGAATGATAAGAATATAAATGCATTCACATACAGTGAAGGTAAATATGATGAGCCAAGATAAGCCTCTACCTCCCTGCAAATGGTGCCAAAAATGTTATCACACAACTTGTAGTTGCCCCATAAATGATATCCTATTCAGGACGGTAGACAGAACATGCAAATAAAGAGGTGAACTACGAGTATCCCAACCCCTATATATGGATTGGTTGTGATGTCGGTTAGGATGCCCTTCACTTTATGCCATTGATACACCAAGTGGCAAAGGGGGAGACCCTGATCTAACCTAAAAGGAAAGACCTAAAGCTAACACACCAGATCAAACTATAGCAACAAAGTATGTAAGGCGACTAGCTAAAAAACCCTAGATATGAGGAAGATAGCCATCGATAAGGATGTTTTGGACTATAAATATTTAGATAATGGAAATGTGGCCCAAAATTTTGAAGGTTTTAATTAAGGTTTTGATTATTCCTCGGGTGGGTTGGAAATTAAAACAAAAAAAATACTAACAAAAATACATGGAAGCCTTGTAGATTCCAATTTCAATGACACTTTACCTCGATTTGACGCCATTCCAAATGAATTTGATGAAGTTCCAAGCTAAATCAAATTTCCCAGGTTGAGTTGGTGCACCCCTCTTTCTGCAAGAGAAACTTACGTCAAGTTAGAATTGATCCAAAGAAAAATAAACTACATATGCAAGATAAATCGAGAAGCGTAACCAATAAATGCAAGATAAATGCAAGATAAATAAACTAGAAAAACCCCCTAGTTGCTAGGGTTTTTAGATGGAGTTGCATCTCTCACAAAAATGACCCAAGAGAAAACGCCTTCCTGTAGACAACATGACCCTCAAAAAACTATATTTGGAACAAGCATAAATTAACTGAAACACGTCCAGAAATAATTTTGCAATCAAGCACAAGAACAATCTATGACAAAGAATACACAGGAATTGTTTGAAAATATTTTCTCTATTCTAATAGCCAAGAGTCAAATTTCCTGATGAGATACAATGAGGGGGGTCTCTTCTTTATATATCTTTCGAGAGACACAAAACCTAACTTAATTTTTCATCCAACGATTGAGATTAAAACATCATCAATGGTGGAGATCACTTTTAAATGGATCAATACATAGATCAACATGACTAAGTCAAGAGGGGGTGAATTACCTCATAAAGCCCATTTTTACAACATGATAAATCATTATATTTGCATGTTTTACACTTAGGGGGCATGGAGAGTAGGCGCCCCCCCATACATATTTCTAAATATACAACTTGATTTACACACTTTTATTTTGGCCATTTTGACCAATTTTTCCCTATGGGGGACGCCCTCCCTAAGAGAGTCAAACTAATAATCCGGAGCATGAAAATGGATGAAATTGGTGTAGAAGTGTCCAGAGAGCCATAATAAATCATATGGAGAAATTCCCTTGTCATTTCCTTTATCACACAAGCCAAATTGATTTCTTTATTGATTTCCTAGTTCATTTTTTGTTGGTACATCCTTTGAAAATCATAAAAATCATTATAACTTCATTCAGGTTGAGAACTGGGGAAAACTAATTACACAAAAGTGTATGGAGTCATAGTAGAATGGTACCAGTGACTATTCATACCCCTTGGAGCATTGTGGAGCCCTAGGAGAACAATAATAACTGCAATTTGTAATAAAACAGAATCTGACCAATAATAAAATGATAATAATCACTGATCATGAAATATGGGGCCAAACTATGAAAACTGAAACCGCGGTATTGGTCCTAGGCATGTATGGAGCAAATATAAACACTATAAATATTTTAACAACTGCCTTGGGAATCATGTTTGACTTGGTCAACTGATTTGACCAGCTCAAAATACCCAAAGTGAAGGTGAGATACTGAACTAAGTTGAACCTGCTTGCATGCAAGGTAAGAACCGCTTCAAGATGTATATTAAAACCCAACTTAAATTATGCAATTTAGAATCATGGTGACAATAATAAACGTTAAGACATACCTATCTTTGAAAAATCATTGAATCCTTTTGAAGTCTCTTGTATATGCCATACTTACAAAGTTTAAACAATTTGCTAGTACTGGGTGAAGGTGGAAAACAAGGCTAAGGTAAAAGGGAAATGACTTATAGTTGATTTTTACCATATGATCTCTCTGAATGATGAAAAATACACATAGCCACAATGACATGTGCATGACATATAATCAATAGGGAATTATGGTGTCTCACAAGTGGACGAGTTGATCTAAAAAGGATTCCATCCAACTTTAACATGTCTACAACTCAGATCCAAGCTAACAATCAAGCTCCATGAGGATATTTTCTAGGAACCCTGCATTGAGTACACAAGAAACTAGAGTGAAGAGATCCTAGGGGTCACTTAGAATTAGTTGTCCCTTACTCCATCTCACATCACAACCTGCAAGCTCCATGAGAAATTAATCACTACATTTCAATAAGATGGCCAGTAGTCTTTAGATTTAGCATTTATTTATCCAATGTGTTATTTGGGCCTTTCATAATTTCACTTCATAGCCCTTTTGAGTTGTTTCTAAAGACACAGTTTCCAACTTTATTTGAGGGATTGCATTTCTCAGTGTATAGCATATAACACATAATGCATGTAATGATGGTAGACATATTGCTTCAATTTTTAGTTGACACTCTTCAAGAAACTAGGGGGTAATATCCACAATCGGCACCAAACATCGGGGGAAATTGATGAGAGAGGTCAAGGCTTCAAAACCCAACTCGCCTAAGGTCAAGAACTGTTGGAGACATTTACCTTCATACTCACTCCTTCGGTCAAATTGGCCTAGTTAAACCACTATCCTAAGTTTAATTGACATCAGTGGAGCATTAATTACCATCATCCTAGTCACTCCCACGCCTACCTACGGTCAAGGAGGCTAACTTAGCCTTCTCCTATATTCAAGGAGGCTAACTGGAGCACTCCAGGGGTGATCTGTGTGACATTCATGCACCTAATTGCTAATTGGTGGTTACTTTCAGTTCAACCAATTAGTTACAGTCAGTTAAGGCACCTCCATTCATTAAATATATTATTTAATGATTATTTATTATTATTTTAATGAACTGGAGTGAACAAGGTGCCTTTACCAACTTCTGATGGTCAGTTCAGCTTCAGTTAACCTCACCAGGGTTTCTTGGAGTCATGCAGTACTAGCACTTGACGATTGGATTGCTATGACATGTGTTTGATCTCCTTCAGTTGAGATTCAGTCATTTATTGCACTCCAACTTCAGTTAGGGTTTGGTGAGTCAATTAGGGTTTTGGTCAAGTGGTTAACTGAGCGAGATTGCATGGAAAAAAGTCAGTTAAGCTAGACTCACTCATTGAATTCAAATTGTCCCTTAGGTATTCGAATTCTTCATTTAGTTAAGCCATTGCTCATGCATGGTATTGTAATCCTTTATTGTTTATATAATATACAAAGAGGAAACCTATTTGGTATTCCAATTATTTCCAATTCATGAGTATTTGTTAATTATTCTTTGATGATTTTGATTCCTAGTTCCTAGATCATGTGCAAGAATTAATATGGTATCAGAGCTCACGGCGGGACGAAGAACAATCTCTCAAGAACAAGCTTTTTGACAGATTTCTCCATGAAATTTGAGCAATAGCTCAAAAATCCAGCACTGCACCAGAAGCCAAGGCTTACCACTCAATATCCCAAGTAAAGAACTTGTTGATCAAGCTTGCTTGATTGACTATGCTGGGTGTGATGAAATCCTAAATGTGCAGTCTGTCCAACCTTACGGTGCCCCTTTTGTTTTGATTTGCAGGTATTAATAGGTACAACTTCGAATGGACTCATCAATCCCTCCTCTCACCCCATTCACAAGCTATTCGGAATGGAAGCTGAAGATGATTGCATCTCTGAAGAGACGAGGTCTCTATGAGGTGTCTATTGGAATTGGAAAATATTCTTATGAGAATGAGAATGACTGGTTAAATGACCGTGATAGAGCTTATGGAACAATAGCTTTGGCCCTTGATGATAGCTTGTACTACCTTATTTATTCTGTTGAATACCCAAAGGAAGTCTGGACAATATTGGACAGAACCTTTGGAAACAATGAGGATCATAATAGTACTTTGGAGATCACAGCCAGCACCACAAGAGTTCTTCACTCAAAAGTCTCAGCCACTACTCTCTCTGATGAAGTTGTTCAAGATGAAGATGAAGCAGAATCTTCTACACATTCAATTCGAATTGAAGAAAGTCTCCATGAAGTGACTCCTTCTCCTGATGCTCCAGAAGTTCATGAGATCTCTGATATCTCATCTTCTCATATTGCTGAAATGGAAGAATACATTCGAATCTCTGATATTGAATAAAAATACTGCTGCACTTCCATGCAAACATTCACTGGTGATTTTCCTTTGAATTCTGTGCAAAATTTACCAGTAATTGCTTCCGAAAGTGTGGAGAAATTTGAATTTTCTTCCTCTAATGTTGCTGCTGGTGTGAAAATATGTAAAAAATTGGATATTTTGGAATAAATATCATATTATAAGAGTGACACATTCACTCCCCATGATCTAGACCTTTCAGCAAATTCCTGCAGGATTGCATGCACCAAAATTCAGAATTTTGAAGAAGAAGAAAACTGCGCATCTACCGTCTCGGTTGACCATAATTTTGGATGTGATATGAACCTTATTAGGTCTGATATGATATTATTTGGATCTTATCTGATATTTCTTGGTTCAAAATCTCAGGTTCATAAACCTTCAGTACTGCTTGTAGCTGTTCTCATCAACGGTGTGAAGAAACAAGTACCGCAAGTCTCCTTCGAAACTGCTGCTGGGGATTTGATTTCATTTAATAGTTTTGGATATGTTATGAAATTATTTAGATATGATTTAAATTCTGATATGATATTATTTTGTTCATATTTTAAAATCCAAGAGCTTTCAGTCATGCTTGTAGCTGCTCTCACCAATTCCGGTGTGAAAAATCAAGTACCGCAGTTCTTCTTCAATTTTGCTGCTGGGGATTTGGTGTTAGTTTCCTCTTATGAGGTTGCTGATATTTTACTTTGTGATTCATTATCTATTTCAGAATCTATATCAGATTATGGATCTCAATCATTCGCTCTCTAGAGTCCCAGGGATTCTCTACCTTTGGTCACAAGCTCATCTCCTCACAGAACTAGTAAAGAGGAAGACATTCTACACCCGCATGGACACTTGCTCCTAAGATTTGGGGCTGATTTTACCACTCATGGTTTTCTGTTCAAGGCTGCAACATATCAGTTTCTTGATTTTTCCACACATGGTTTGAATCCTCAAGAACCTTTTCTCTCTCTTCAGATGATTTCAGTTGCTCTACATCGGTCCAGTCTTCACCGTGCAACTGTTTGTATTTCTGATCCAGTTGAGTGCATTGTTATTCTTCCAAAGTGGAAGATTCCTCCAGACATCTTCACCAAGAGATTTTCAGAAAAGAAGTTCAATTACCTCCGTTCACTGTTGGGGGTGAGTTCATCAGGGTGATCCAGACTACTTTTAATGTTCAGCTTGAGGGGGGGGTTTTTCCCACTAGGTTTTCCCTCTTTTCCTCACTTAGTTTGTTTTGAAAATTGTTTCAGTTGCTTTATTGTATAGGGTGACCTATGGCCTTAGTTTCCAGGGCCCTAGCATTTTATGCATCTATGTTTTCTAACTCTTCCTGAGTATAGCTTAAGGGGGGGTGTTGGAGACATTTACCTTCATACTCACTCCTTCGGTCAAATTGGCCTAGTTAAACCACTATCCTAAGTTTAATTGACATCAGTGGAGCATTAATTACCATCATCCCAGTCACTCCCATGCCTACCTACGGTCAAGGAGGATAACTTAGCCTTCTCCTATAGTCAAGGAGGCTAACTGGAGCACTCCAAGGGTGATCTGTGTGACATTCATGCACCTAATTGCTAACTGGTGGTTACTTTCAGTTCAACCAATCAGTTACAGTCAGTTAAGGCACCTCCATTCATTAAATATATTATTTAATGATTATTTATTATTATTTTAATGAACTGGAGTGAACAAGGCGCCTTTACCAACTTTTGATGGTCAGTTCAGCTTCAGTTAACCTCATCAGGGTTTCTTGGAGTCATGCAGTACTAGCACTTGATGATTGGATTGCTATGACATGTGTTTGATCTCCTTCAGTTGAGATTCAGTCATTTATTGCACTCCAACTTCAGTTAGGGTTTGGTGAGTCAATTAGGGTTTTGGTCAAGTGGTTAACTGAGTGAGATTGCATGGAAAAGAGTCAGTTAAGCTAGACTCACTCATTGAATTCGAATTGTCCCTTAGGTATTAGAATTCTTCATTGAGTTAAGCCATTGCTCATGCATGGTATTGTAATCCTTTATTGTTTATATAATATACAGAGAGGAAACCTATTTGGTATTCTAGTTATTTCCAATTCATGAGTATTTGTTAATTATTCTTTGATGATTTTGATTCCTAGTTCCTAGATCATGTGCAAGAATTAATAAGAACCAACACCAACGGGTTCTCCTACTGTTATCTCCCAAAATAAATTTATTTTGATAGTAGGAAGAATCAAACTCATGTAATGAAAGATATGAGTATGACTAACAATTTGAAAGCCTCTGTTTTTTATTTGGATGAAAATTTTAAAATTTATAGCTTTCGATGGCTTAGGCGAGGCCTATTATAGCTCATTATCCACCAAAAAGCTATGTTTCAGCGGCTAAACAGTTGAATGTGGAGCAAAAGTGAACCACTGAAAGTAGTCTGAGCAAGCAGAATCAAAGTAACACTTTCGGTGGCTTAGGCGAGACTCTAGAAGACTCATTAGCCACCGAAAAGGGTTGCTTTCGACAGATTAGAGAGAGGAACAAGAAGGGTTTTAACCTCCGAAAGAAAGCAGCGAGCAGCATTTGGAAAAGTACATTTGGTGGCTTAGGCGAGGCTCGGAACAACTCATTAGCCACTGAAAAGGATTGCTTTCAGCAGATTAGAGAAAGATTCAATGCGTATGCTAACCACCAAAAGTAGGAAGATAAGAATCAGGTGAAGAGAAATTTTGGTGGTTTAGGAAAAAGCTAGGGCATTTCATTAACCACCAAAAGGGTAGGTTTTCGGTAGTTAAAAAGGTTTTCTGTCGAGGTCATTATTTTCCGAAAGCAGGAGTTCACCACGACGATGGGGTCAAATTTTTGGCGGCTTAAGCAGGAAAGACAACACTTCGTTAGCCACCAAAATCTAGCTTTTTGGTAGCTAGTTGACCAACTCTCGGAGGCTATTAATCACCAAAAGGTAAAAATAAGGAAACTGTTAGGAAACCATCACATCTGACCCCGTCAGGAAGATAAATGATCATTTGTGAGCATGATTAACCACTGAAATGATCTGGAGCTGCATGACTGCATGGGGAAATGAGTAAAAAGGGTCATGATGCAATTGGAAAAGGACTGATCTAACTAGAAACCCTCAATATCCCTCCACCTATCCAAAATATCATCAAAAATCCCATCGAATAATCTGGCTGATGTAGGTTATGATTACGTGGGAAAGGATATCTAGAGGATTAATATGTTGCCATCATTTTGTGATCTCAGCCTCCATAATGACAGAAAAAACCCTCATAATCAGTGCTAAGAGACTCCATCTGATCTCATTATCGAAATTAACATTTTCTCCACCAGGGGAAAATAAAAAACTAGCTCTAAAAGAGCAGCCTGCTAAGCATACTGTATACAAGACTGAAAACTGTTTTGCAGGTACCCAGGAGATACACCCATCAATATGAAGAGGAGTGGGATAGCTCTTAGGAAGGAGCTAGGTGATATCAATTATTTAGAAGCACATCCAAAGGACTGCATACTTTTCCAAGAGGTGGGATGCTACAAGTTCTATGAAAAAATACAAAGCTTTCATCAACAGGTGGCTGAAGCCTTTGCCCTCTCATTTGATGGTTCAAAAGTAGTCATAGGAAAAGAGGATTTTCTCATAGATGAAAGACTAATCACTGAGGTGACAGAACTCCCTTCCACAGGAGAGAAATGGTTCAAGACCACCATACCAAAAGATGTGGAATTCGGGTCTTACCTTAAACCTAAGCATAGAGGAATGGTATGGAAGAAGAGTGTGCCATCATCATGGATGGAAGAGAACTAGAAATAGTTACTGAAGGCCATTGTGGTCTACTTAACCTGTGAAGGGAGATATAACAGAGCCATGATCTACCATTTCAAGCTCATGAATCACTTCACAAGTTATATCCCTCTCAATCTGCCCTTTTATTTACACAGAAGTCTAGGGAATATGGCACAAAAAGTTAAATCCCAACCATCCAAGATTGCTGGTAGGCTGTCCCACCATGGTCTTATCCAGCTACTGGTCCAGGAGTTCTTGAAGAGAAGAAATATGGCTTGGCCTTATTTTCTATTCTAGAATGGACTTGAGACAGGCCTTCAGCCAGAGGAGAAAGGGAAGTCTCATGCCAAGAATTCCAGCACACCAAGGAGTGGGAGAAGAAGGAGGAGGGCCATTTCCCCAGCTGCAGCAATAGAATAGACTCCCTCTTCTTCCAAGACCAAAAAGGAAAAAGGAATTTGGACTTTAGTGAGAAGGATCAGGAGGCAGAAGCACACCATGAGAATATCTTAAATCTACCCTGTTCAGATTCTGAGGAAGAGAAAGAAGAGGATGCAGTCCTAGCTCTGCAAATTGTACTAGTGTCTGAAGCATTTCCATTCCCCACACCACATGAGCAAGAGGAACCAGCAGAAAGGGCCTCCTCCAGTAAGCCTAAAAGTCAAAAGATCAATCAGCTACTGAGGCAGGTTTATGAAATGGAGGTTTTGGAAAGAGAACTAAAGAGAAATAATGAAACCTTGACTAGTAGAAACAAGTTACTGCATAAGTCCTACCTAGAGCAGAGAGAAAGATACATTTTCTTGAAAAGGTTGAACACAAGGTACCTGAAGGACAATACTAGATTATATAGGATGGTTAGGCTCCAAAGGCTGCAACTAAAGGAATCCAAAGAAAACCCTAGTAGTCATCCTACCTTAGAAACCCTAGCTGAAGAAGTGGTTAGTCTCCAGCCTCCTGAAGCTAGCCAAGGCACTGTTAACACTCATAGCATGAAGCCTGCAGAAGAGAAAAACTGAGCAAACAAGATTGAAAAGACATTTTTGAAGAAAACCTAATAATTTTTGCAAAACAGGGTTTTTGGTGGCTTGGGCAGATGCTAGGGCAGTTCATTACCCACCGAAAGTGCCACTTTCGGCAGCTAACGGCTTCGATAGACTATCCTCTTAACCATCGAAAGTAGATAGAGGCTTAAAATTAGGTTTTGGTAGACAAGACCGATTTTGGGAAACTGCAGATGGTTCAAAGATGTGATCTAAATATGAGAGACATTGATGGAAGCATTAGAAAGGGGTCTGTTTAAGGTCTAATATGACATAACAACACAAAAGGCCACCAACCCTAACTGTCAAAGAAAAATAAGTGGCTTAACTGGCAGAGGAACAGTAGCAGTAATCATCAACAGTTACTTCAGTTATTTAAATGTTCATTTAGTGGACTAAATCTTCATTCTAGTTAGACAAGTAGTTAGGTAGGGTTTCAAACCCTAATTTGCAAAAACTATTACTTTTGTTTATTTTTGTAAAAAAAAAGATCCAATTTTTAGGATCTGTATATTTTGTAAAAGGCTATAAATCCTAAGACTGATTTTATAAAAAGGGTTCGACTTCGGGGATTTATAAGCCTATACTATTTTTAGCTTCTCATTTTGCTCATTCTTGAATATAAGCCCTTTTGTTATGATTTGTTCAACCTTCATCTCTGTCTTTGCTGTACTTATGTCTGAATGTGTATTTAGGTTACTTTCAATTTGATTAATAACTAATAGTTTTCATCCTATTGGTGTGTTAATGTGACTTGATTTATAAGTTCCAGCCTTATCATGATTTAGCTATTTATATGCATCTGTTTTGTATGTAAATCTGCCAGCCTGATGAGTTCTCCATCTTTGCACCTTATTGTCAACTTCTAAAAAGTTGTAACTAAAAGCGTTGTAATTGAGTGAGTTTCATGCATGTCCTGAGAGTGGAAGGTTATATAGGTCACCTGACTTGATCCATATCACAAAACCCTAAAAACATTTTAAGTTACCAGGCATCCTCGAGCTACAACCTAGAGTAGTTTCCTGGAGTGATAACAAATCGGTGCTGTTGTCAGGGAAAGAAGACTAAAGCTCAGCTTCCCTGGGAGATGACATAGATCCTTACTTTGATGATAGACAAAGCTTGGACATTATTCTGGTTGTAATCATCTATCTGGCGACTCCATTGAAATAAGGTGGCTTCAAGAAGACCAAGTACCAGAGAAAACCCTAAGGGACCACCAAAAACACCAGTTTCAGATCTAGAATAAATTTTGAGAAGAGCTAGGGATTTACTAAGACAGACCAACAGTGCTGCACAAGAAGCCACATCAAGTATTTCAAGAAATTTTTCTACTATTATTTCTTCTGCTGAAACACTTAATTCTCAGAAATTTATAAATACATCAGAAAATCCTAGGGTTTGGGCATCTTCAAGCACCACTGCTTGTGAAGATCAAATCCCCGGTGAATCCACTAGGACAAGTATACCACCGCCACCTTCTCAGCAAGTACCTTCATCAGTGTTTCCTTCCTCAACCCTATCCATACCCATTTCCAAAATGGCTACCCCTAAATTGACCAAAATGGAAAGGATCCTGGTAGCTAGGTATGCCCCCCTAAATTTTCCAAATCCCCTCTCTACCATGCCTACTGGAGATTACCTCAAGTATATGTCTAAGTTCACAGGAGAATGGGATCTCACAGCTGAAGAACATCTAGAGGCATTTTACAGCTATGCTGAGAATATCAACATAGAGCAAGAAGATGTATGGACTAGGGTTTTTGTGCAAAGCGTAGATGGTCATGCTAGGAAATGGTTTAAGGAACTGCCTCCTAGATCAATCACAGGAATTGAGGCCCTAGATGACATCTTCCTAAAGCATTGGGGAGAGAGGAGAGACCACCTCTACTATATCACAATGTTCAGCAACCTGAAAAGAGAAAATGGGGAGTCTGTCTCCAACTTCACCAAGAGATTAAACAATATGTACAGCAAGATCCCCACTTAAATCAAACCCACTGATACCTCAACTAGGATAACTTATGTAAATGCCTTTGGATTTGATTTATGGCTACTTCTCAGAAAAATGAGGTCTGCCTCCTTATCACTCATGCAGGATGCTTCCCTAGAGGTAGAATCAAACATTTTAGCATCTCAGAAGGTCAAAGGAAAGTTAGACAGGAAGAAGCATCCAGCAGACCCTATTGGGTCTTCTTCATTAGAGAATAAGATTGACAAAATGACAAAATTATTAGATAACCTAACTACTGAAATGTCTAAATTGAAGGACCAAGGACAGATACCTGTGAGGGGTAAAGGGCCAAGTGACTTTGCTCCTTGAAACCCTAATTTTGTCCCTTACCGAAGAGGAAACTCCCCAGTTCAGATTCTCGGAAGGGAAAGGAATCAAGGGGAAGATCAGAGAATAATAACTACATTTCATAATGTTGTATTAGAAGAAGAGCCAGAATTCATTGAAGAAGAAGGAGAAGCTGAAGACAACATCCACTGCATGGAGGATGAGGTGGACTATTCTTTTCTTACACAGGTAGAATACGAGGAAGCCCTAATTGATGAGCAGATCACTGAAGAGGCTGTATATTAGGCTAATGGTCAAGGAGGGTACAATATAAGGTCTACGTTGGTTTCTCCTCTCAAGAAGAATGTTGGGCCTGTCAAACAGCCTGCTGCCCCAGCTAAAAAGGTCGTTGTTTTACCAAAGAAAGGGGTTGTCATATCCAAAGTATTACAGAAACCAGCACCTTCAGCCATTCCTGATTAGGTCCAAATCAAATTTCCAGGGCATGAGCTAAGATTTCCAGAAAGGCTGTATTATTCTTTCAACCTTGATTCAGAAATTCAAAAATTAAAGATCCCTTTCCCATTAATTGAGCTAATGAAAAATGATGCATTCAAGTCTTCCATTTTGAATTCCCTCCAGACAAAGATGCATATTGACACTGACTTTGTGAATCTGCAAGATGAAAAACCTGTTGTAACCCTAGGCCCCATGATCGAAGACCTAAAGGACTCATGCCCTCCTTTCTACATATCCTTGAATATCCATGATAAAATCCTCCATAACTGTTTGCTGGATTCAAGAGCCTCTTGTAACCTAATGCCAAAGGATGTGATGGATGAGCTTGGTCTCAGCATCACAAAGCCTTACCATGATTTATTCTCCTTTGACTCCAGAAAAGTCAAGTGCTTGGGCCTCATCAAATACCTCATTGTGAACCTAACTTAGCTACCTTCGAAAAGCATCATGATGGACATTGTAGTGGCTGATATCCCTCCAAAATTTTGTCTCTTGCTGTCTCGATCATGGAGCAAAAATCTAGGTGGCACCCTTCAGATGGATCTCAAATATGCCACCATCCCCATGTTTGGAGGAGAGACTAAGAGGTTGTACCAGGAAAATTAGTTGGCCTACATCATAAGAAAGGAGAGAAATTCAGTGAATCACCCCATCTATGCAGTGGACACTGATTTTGGGTCATGCATTCTGCAAATAGATGATTCTCAGCAAACATCAGTCCAGCTCACTAAGCCCACCTGTCAGCATCCCGAAGAAGTGACCACAGCAATCTGCAGCATGTATTTTGATGGGGCTATCACTCAAAGCTCGATAGGTGCAAGTGTAGTATTGATCTCCCCATCCAAGGAAAACATTCATTTGTCTTATAAGCTTGATTTTAAAATCACTAACAATATAGTAGAATATGAAGCCTTACTACTAGGAGTTAAAGCTTCCAAGGAGATGGGGATCATGTGCATGAGGATTTTTGGAGATGCAAACCTCATTATATAGCAGTTCAACAACACTTTTCAAACAAAAAACATCAGACTAAAAGCCTATAGGGATGAGGTATGGAAACTCAGAGAATCCTTTATGTTTTTTGAACTGTCATGTATACCTAGGGCTTTGAATCACCTGGTTGATTCCCTGGCTATCTCTGTAAGTCTTTTTATTCCTCTTTTACCTCCTAAGCTTAGCTATGATGTTCAGGTTAAGTACAGACCTTCCCTTCCAGATAATGTCAAATTTTGGAAAGTGTTTGAGAATGATGAAGAGCTTAGTAAATTCCTTCAACTAGTAGATGAATTCTCTAATATGCACATAGACCAGGAAAACCTAAACATGGAGGAATCCGAGCAGCTCAAGTTGAAAGATAAAGTGGTTGATCATAACATTGTACAATTACCCAGTAACTACATACCTAGAGGTATAATACCACTAGAAGAGATGTTTCATCACAATGACATCCCTTTTAAGCCTGCCAAAAAGGAGCTAGATCCTGTTGTCCAAGAGCAAAACATAGGTAGCCAAAGCCATCCAAAACTGATAAATCTGTCCACTAAATTGACTGCTGATCAGAAATCAAAGTTGTGCAGCCTAATAAAAGAGTTTGTTGGTGTCTTTGCATGGGATTACAGTGACCTAAAAACCTATGACACCAACATCATCTAGCACAGGATTCCTTTGGAGAAGGACACCATCCCTTTCAAGCAGAAGTTGAGATCCATTAGTCCTCTCCTATTACTAGTAATTGAAAACGAAATCCATAAGCTCCTCAAATCCACGATCATAATCCCCCTCATCTATTCCAAGTGTATTGCAAACGTAGTAGTGGTAAGGAATAAAAAAGGGGAAATCAGGTTGTGTGTGGATTTTAGAAACTTGAACAAGTGTTCCAAGAAATACAACTATCCACTGCCCAATATGGAACACCTGTTGCAAAAAGTCTCAGGGGCTAGTGTTATGTCCTTCCTGGATGGCTTCTCTGGATACAACCAAGTTGCTGTGCACCCTGATGACTAAGAGAATACTACCTTTACCACCGCCTGGGGCAACTTCATGTATGCTAAAATGCCATTTGGGCTAATAAATGTTGGGTCTACTTTTTAGAGAGCCATGGACCTAGCTTTTGCAGGGCTAAAAGATAAATTTGTGCTCATATATTTGGATGACCTAACAGTTTACTCTCACAGCCATCATGACCACTTGCAACATTTGAGGAAGGTATTTCTGAAGTGCAGAAGGTATGGAATATCACTGAACCCTAAGAAGTCCCAATTTGCACTCAGTGAAGGAAAAATCCTAGGCCACATAGTCTCAGATGAAGGTGTAAAGATAGATCCAGTAAGGGTGGAAGCAATCCAGAAGCTGTCAATACCAAGGTCAAAAAGAGACATTCAGTCCTTTTTAGTAAAGATAAACTTTGTCAAAAGGTTCATCCCTAATTTCTCTAAGCTGGTAAAGCATATAATAGTCATGCTGAAAAAAGATGCAGAAATAAAATGGACTAACCAAGTAAGAAACTTTTTTGAGGAAATTAAGAAGGCTATCATGGAGGCCCCAACCCTAATTAGTCCCGATTACACCAAGAGTTTTTACATTTTCTCTTTTGCATCCTATGACAAAGTGGCAGCTATACTATTACAAAAAAATGATGAGGGTCTTGATCATCCAATTGCATTCTTCAGCAAAACCTTGAGAGATGTTGAGCTGAAGTATGGTCCAATTGAGAAACAGGCTTATGCTCTCATAAAATCTTTGAATACTTTCAGAATTTACATTCTCCATGCAGAGGTCCTTGCATATGTCCCTTCAGCTACTATGAAGGATGTTTTGACTCAACCTGACATTGATGGGAAGAGAGCTAAGTGGATTTCCAAGCTCATTGAGTTTGATATAGAGGTGAAACCCACTAAGATGGTGAAGGGACTAGGTCTGGCCAAACTCATGGCTAAAGAAAATTGTGAACTGATAGGAATAAACTTCACATGTGTCAAATCAGCAAAGGTACAGACTATGGTAGCAGCAGAAGTAGATCAAGATCAAAATGACATTCCATTAGTAGCTGAAAAAATATCTTCATGTGAGTGGTACTCAGGTATTATTCAATTTTTGCAAAAATTAGGAGTTCCTCCTTATCTCACTCCTAACCAAGCACGAGCTCTTAAGTTAAAATCTGTTAAGTTTGCATAATTGACAAACTGCTATACTGGAAAGATTAGTCTGGAGTTTTGCTAAGGTGTCTAGATAAAGAAGAAGAAGAACATGTCATGCATCACTTTCATTCCAACACATGTGGGGGCCACCACTATTGGAAAACTACAGCCCACAAGATCTTAAGAGAAGGATACTATTGGCCATTCCTTTTGTTGATGTATGCACTTTTGTAAGGGCCTGTGACCAATGCCAAAGATTTATAGGGAAGCAGTAGCTCAAATCCTTGCCCCTTAGGCCTATTGTGGTGAATGGGCCTTTCCAGCAATGGGGTCTAGATTTCATAGGTGAAATAAATCCATCTTCCAGTGGACAACATAAATGGATCGTAGTAGCCACTAATTAATTTACCAAATGGATAGAGGCAGTACCCACCAGGAATGCCACTCATCAAGTCATCATGAGATTTTTATATGAGAATATCTTTAGTAGGTTTGGTTTCCCAGTAAGGTTGGTAACTGATAATGCACCAGATTTTAAACCCAGGGCATTAGTTAACATGTGTGAGTCAATGGGCATTCAACTAGTGCATTCCACCTCCTATTATCCACAAGGCAATGGCCTGGCTGAGTCATCCAACAAAATCTTAGTCAAGATCATCAAGAAATTGCTAGAGACAAATCATAAAAGCTGGGATTCAAAGCTTAAGTTTGCTTTATGGGCTGATAGGGTAATAGACAAAAGATCCATAGGGACTTCTCCATTCAAGCTAGTTTATGGTACTGAGGCCATTTTTCCTATCCAGCTCATTCTTCCAGTGGCAAAGTTCTTTCAAGAAGAAGAAGATGAACCAAATGATGTGGTGAGGAGGATGATGGACTTGGTGGAGTTATAGCAAATCAGAGAGCAATTTATAGGAAAATTAGAAGCCCATCAATAGAGGATAAAGGGCATGTTTGACAATAGATAAAAAGTAGACAACTTCCAGGTTGGAGATTGGATCCTTAAGTGGGATGCTGTCAGATAGGACAAGGGAAAACATGGAAAATTTGACTCTTTGTGGATTGGGCCTTTTGTGATAGCCCAGATACATAAGAATAACACCTTCAAATTACATAATCTGGAAGGGGAAGAGATATTTGATGGCCCAGTGATTGGGAATTTTTTGAAATTCTACCTTATTTAAGGCTCTAAGGCCTTATTATTGTAAATTAGTAGATAGTAGGTTGTTTTGGCTTACAAAATAAACTCCATGCCTAATGGAACAGTAAATGATAGTGTTAAGTTATTTATTTTCTTGTAGCAAAAGGCATTTTGGTCTGGGATTCTTGGGACCTCAATGGGAGGTTCCCATCCCCAAGTAGGAGCTAGATGTTATCTCCCAAAATAAATTTATTTTGATAGTAGGAAGAATTGAACTCGTGTAATGAAAGATATGAGTATGACTGACAATTTGAAAGCCTCTGTTTTTTATTTGGATGAAAATTTTAAAATTTAAAGCTTTCGATAGCTTAGGCGAGGCCTATTATAGCTCATTAGCCACCGAAATCTATGTTTTGGTGGCTAAATAGTTGAACATGGGGCAAAAGTGAACCACTGAAAGCGGTCCGAGCAAGCAGAATCAAAGTAACACTTTCAGTGGCTTAGGAGAGACTCCAGAAGACTCATTAACCACTGAAAAGGGTCTCTTTTGGTATATTATAGAGAGGAACAAGAAAGGTTTGAACCACCGAAAGCAAGCAGCGAGCAGCATTTGGAAAAGTACATTCGGTGGCTTAGGTGAGACTCAGAACAACTCATTAGCCATCGAAAAGGATTACTTTTGGCAGACTAGAGAAATATTCAATGCATATGCTAACCATCGAAAGTAGGAAGATATGCATCGGGTGAAAAGCACTTTCAGTGGTTTAGGTGAAAGCTAGGGTATTTCATTAACCACCTAAAGGACAAGTTTTCAGTAGTAAAAAAGGTATTTCGGCGAGGTCATTATCTGCCGAAAGCAGGAGTTCACCACGATGACGGGGTAAAAGTTTCGGTGGCTTAAGCAGGAAAGACAACACTTCATTAGCCACCAAAATCTGGCTTTTCGGCAGCTAGCTGACAAACTCCCAAAGGCTATTAACCATCGAAAGGGAAAAATAAGGAAACGGCTAGGAAACCGTCACATCTAACCCTGTCAGCAAGATAAATGATCATTTGTGAGCATGATTAACCACCAAAAATATCTGGAGCCGCATGAATGCATGGGGAAATGAGTGAAAAGGGTCGTGATGCAATTGGAAAAGCACTGATCTGACTAGAAACCCTCAATCTCCCTCCACCTGTCCAAAAGATCATAAAAAATCCCATTGAATACTCTGGTTGATATAGGTTATCATTACGTGGGAAAGGAGATCTAGAGGATCAAGCTACTCCCATCATTTGTGATCTCAGCCTCCATAATGACAAAAAAACCCTCATAATCAGTTCTAAGAGATTCCGTCAGATCTCATTTTCAAAATTAACATTTTCTCCACCAAAAAAAAAAACTAGCTCTGAAAGAGCATCCTACTAAGCATATTGTATACAAGACTGAGAATGGTTTTGTAGGTACCCAGGAGATACACCCATCAAGATGAAGAGGAGTGGGCCAGCTCTTAGGCAGGAGCTAGGTGATATCAGTTATTTAGAAGCACATCCAGAGGTTTACAGACTTTTCTAAGAGGTGGGTTGCTACAAGTTCTATGAAAAAATACAAAGCTTCCATCAGCAAGTGGTTTAGACTTGTTCCCTCTCATTCGATCATTCAAAAGAAGCCATAGGAAAAGAGGATTTTCTCATAGATGAAACACTAATCACTTAGGTGATAGAACTCCCTTCCATAGGAGAGAAATTGGGTTCAATACCACCATACCAAAAGATGTGGAATTCAGGTCTTACCTTAAGCCTGAGCATAGAGGAATGGTATGGAAGAAGAGTGTGCCATCTTCATGGCTGGAAGAGAACTAGAAACAGCTGTTGAAGGGCATTGTGGTCTACTTAACCTGTGAAGGGATATATAACAGAGAAATGATCTACCATTTCAAGCTCATGAATCACTTCATAGGTAAAAGCCCTCTTAATTTGCCCTTTTATTTGCACAAAATTCTAGGGAAGATGGCACATCAAGTTAAAACCCAGCCATCCAAGATTGCTGGTAGGCTATCCCACCACGGTCTTATCTAGCTATTGGTCCAGGAGTTGTTGAACAGAAGAAATATGGCTTGGCCTTATTTTCTATTCTGGAATGCCTTTCAGACAGGCCTTTATCCAAAGGAGAAATGGAAGTCTCATGCTAAGAATTCTAGCACACCAAGGATTGGGAGAAGAAAGAGGAGGTCCATTTCCCTAGCAGCAGCCACAGAATAGCCTCCCTCCTCTTCCAAGACCAATAAGGCAAAAAGGAACTTGGACTTCAGTGAGAAAGGTCAAGAGGCAGAAGCACACCATGAGAATATCTTAAATCTACCCTATTCAAGTTTTGAGGAAGAGCAAGAAGACAATGCATCCCTAGCTCTGCAAATTGTACCAGTGTTTGAAGCATTGCTATTCCCCACACCACATGAGCAAGAGGAACCAGCAGAAAGGGCCTCCTCCAGCAAGCCTAAATGTCAAAAGATCAATAAGATATTGAGGCAAGTTTATGAAATGGAGGTTTTGGAAAGAGAACTAAAGAGAAATAATGAAACCTTGACCAGCAGAAACAAGTTACTGCACAAGTCCTACCTGAAGCAGAGAGAAAGATACATTTTCTTGAAAAGGCTGAACACAAGGTACCTGAAGGACAATACTAGATTATATAGGATGGTTAGGCTCCAAAGGATGCAACTGAAGGAATCCAAAGCAAACCCTAGCATCCATCCTACCTTAGAAACCCTAGCTAAAGCAGCAATTACTCTCCAACCTCCTGAAGCTAGCCAAGGCGATGTTAACACTCCTAGAAAGAAGCTTGCAAAAGAGGAAAACTGAGCAAACAGGCTTGAAAAGACATTTTTGAAGAAAACTAATATTTTTTGCAAAACAGGGCTTTCGGTGGCTTAGGTGGACACTAGGGCAGTTCATTAGCCACTGAAAGCACCACTTTCGATAGCTAACGGTTCCGATAGACTGGCCTCTTAACCACCGAAAGCGGACAGAGGCTTAAAAGCAAGTTTTGGCAGATAAGACTGGTTTTGGGCGACTCCAGATGGTTCAAGGACATGATCTAAATATGAGAGACATTGAGGGAAGCATCAGAAAGGGGTCTATTTAAGGTCTACTATGACATAATAGCACAAAAGGCCACCAACCCTAACTGTCAAAGAGAAATCAGTGGCTTAACTGGCAGAGGACCAGTAGCAGTAATCATCAGCAGTTACTTCAGTTATTTAAATGTTCATTTAGTGGAATAAATATTCATTCTAGTTAGACAAGTAGTTAGTTAGGGTTTCAAACCCTAATTTGCAAAAACTGTTACTTTTGTTTATTTTTGTAAAAAACATATCCAAGTTTTAGGATCTGTATATTTTGTAAAAGGCTATAAATCCTAAGAATTATTTTATAAAAAGGGTTTGACTTCGGGGATTTATAATCCTATACTATTGTCAGCTTCTCATTTTGCTCATTCTTGAATATAAGCTCTTTTGTTATGATTTGTTCAGCCTTCATCTCTATCTTTGTTGTACTTATGCCTGAATGTGTATTTAGGTTACTTTCAAGTTGATTAATAACTAATAGTTGCCATCCTATTGGTGTGTTAATGTGATTTGATTTATAAGTACCATCCTTATCATGATTTATCCATTTATATGCATCTGTTTTGTATGTAAATCTACCATCTTGATGAGTTCTCCATCCCTGCACCTTATTGTCAACTTCTGAACAATTGTAACTAAAAGCCTTATAATTGAGTGAGTTTCATCCATGTCTTGAGAGTGGAAGGTTATATAGGTCACCTGACTTGATCCATATCAGAAAACCCTAAAAACATTTTAAGTTACCAGGCATCCTCGAGCTACAAACTAGAGGAGTTTCCTGGAGTGATAACACCTACCCTAGAAGGACCAAGGCTTCGACAATTGTTTTTGCATAACTCGGAGCCAGGACACAAAACAACACGGGATCCATCATGTATAGGGGTCAAAGTGGGGATATTATCTTCAATCTCTTAGGTATCAATCAATCACAAGTCATGGGAGGAAAATTAATTATGGATGAACTAGATGGATGGGGAAAATTTATACTTGGAACCAACATATCACGATTTAAAATTTGTGTAAATCATGGCATAAGAAATAGTCTTCTATATCATATTCTTTTATCATTCTCAACACAATTTTAAGCATGAATATAATATAAGCATAGGTCACCATAATCATCATAGCACAACAAGTCCAAGGTGTTAGTATACATCAGAGAGAAAAATCCTACCAATAAACCATATACCTAATCTATACCTATCTTTATTTGATATGCCCATCTGTATGTGTACCATATCTGCTACTATGCTCGAATGAACTAGGTCGCCATTGAAGTCATCTCAAAGGACAAGGAGATCTCAGTCCTAGACAGGAAATAATCATTATTTATTGTTGAACAAAGGCTTTGAATGGCTCATGCTACAAAAATTATCCATGTTGTATCCCCATCAATAAATCTGGCCTAGAGGAAAAGAGAAAATCTAAATGCTGCATCATGGTATCCTAGCTACAATATATGTGATAATAGCTCTTTTTTTTTTCTTTCTTTTCTCTTTCTTTTCTTTTCTCTTTTCTCATTCTTTAGTTGATTGATGACTAAAAGGTACCAACCCTGGATTCCTTCTGGGAACTAGTGATGTCACGACCTTATATCCACTCCTAGCCATCGTCCATAGTATAACAAATTTGCCACAATAATGCTTGTTTGTAGAAAATAGGCTTAACCTCTTAAATTAAGGAGTACCTACCCCTCCAGGTACCAACCAATTTCAAGGCTAGGGGAACTTGTTTTGAGTCTTGGAGTACACCTTTGGAAACTATGCCAACCGTAACTCATTGCCCAAGATCAGTGGTAATCTGACAGGAATAGAACATGGGGTCATAAGGCAGTGATCCTAGGATTAGAGCCAAATATCAGTGGCAATCTGATAGGAATCACTGAGGCTTTAGAAAACCAACTCTTCTAGGTTTAGAGCCAAACATCGATTGTGATCTGACAAGAATCACTAATAATTTGAGAAATTTGTTGCACACATCAAAGTTAAGACACCAGGGGACAACATGGATTCCATCCTAACAAAGAGGTTACAGAGGGTGAGGTTCTTCAATTACTAATTAGTCATATCCATATCAATGGGATTTTATGTAAGCAAAGGTAAAATGGGTGCAAGGTGGAAAGGAAAAAATGAAACCAAGGGAGAGTTTGTGATCCATGCAATTCTCTAAATGCTATTCCAAATAATGATATGCATAAAAAACAAAGACTACTACTAGATGTAATGTTATATGAAAATCCTACTCACCATGCTCATCAGAAGATCACAAGTGTAAACTAGAATTTACAAGTAGTAAATTAGTCAATATAAATCAAACATTTCATACAAAATATCCTCTGGGCATGCATCTGATCTAAAATTGAAGTACAAGGATCCATCATAGGCGAATTTTACATAAGTGGCAACCAATACCCAAGCCTAGAAATATCAAGGCATCAATGCTTCATAAAACTACTTTGCTCAACAAAATTGATACAACTATGATATGCTCACGGGGGCTTCACTTGTTGACCAATATCCTATCACGTTAGTTCATATTGTGGGTTTTAAAATTATCAAAAATTGAACCAATATATTGCAGGTATTNGATAGGGTGGTTTATAAGGATTCAGGTATAAAAATGGGTGGGGAGGGGGTTTCAACAAAAAGAGTTTTGGTCAATATCTCTAGAAATTAAGGGTATTCTTCAATATCCCATGATCGCACGTGCTATGTGACAGGTTCACTAAGTGAAGTCCCCATGGATATGCTCTGGTAAAAATGAGGTATAACACCCCCATAAAATTGGTGGTAAAACTAGTACATCACTCCATTTTTTTCATGCTAATCATCCTTGGAAAGTTCAATGAGCCACTTTGCTTACTTTTGATGTCTGGCATAGTAAAATCTAATATGGCGTCATCTATGGACATTGATATGATATATTTCTTATACATTGTCAGCTTCTTTTATCATAGGCCTATTTGCTAGCTTAATATAGATAGAAACTTGAAACATCCATAATCATTGCTATGATTTATTTCTTATACCTTTGAAACTTCTTTAAATTCCTCATACCTATTTGTCTTCTCAATATGAACATAGAAACTCAAAACATAAGTACTTGATTAGAAAACTAAGAATACTACATTATGAAGAGGACAAAACAATTTAATCATCGAGCAGGGTTATGTTGGATTCACAAAGTTTAGCATTTGGTATTCCACATGTTCCAAGCATATAGAAATGTGAATATACATGTACATTAAATAAATATTTGTGTACCTTGTAACTATGGTGAGAATAAGTTTCTCCCTTTGCCTGTCTTTTTTCTATGGTGAGAATAAGTTTCTCCCTTTGCATGTCTTTTTTCTATGGTGAATTGCAATATGCAACTACCATTTGGCAAGGCACAATGAATAGAATTGAGATGTTTGTTATAATGATGAATATCCCGGTTGTTTTTAAGTACTTTTGCATAGTAGGAGGTCTAGATATTCCTTGCCCTACTTCATGAGATTCTCCAGCACTAGAAGAGAACTCTTAGAGATAGATCTTCTCGTATTGCTAATTTCAGACTCATCACCTCTTACTTCCAGATTCTATGTGATTCCTATGATATGAGGAATGTTGGGAAATTACCTAATACTTGGCTAGTTAGTCAATCCGGGACTCACAACTAGTGTATGTCAGCAATCTAATCACCCTCTCTTCTCATCTATGAATGTTAGGGGAGCTACTGGTTACCACCATTGTTAACTAAGACATTTTCCTTGACGCCCTTTGTATGTTCTCCTAATTGCTTTTTGTTGTTCTTCCGCTTCTACTACTCTTTTGGCATCACTATGTAGTCTTTAATTTCTTTTATGGTTCTCCATTAGATGCTTAGGCACTCCAGTGTTCACTGCTCTTTGTACTCTTTGATAATCCCATTTGCGAATTATGGCCAATAGTGGACATTAAGATGAAAATAAAAATAAAAATAAACATTCTCATGTTTCATAATTAGCAATGCACTTTTTGTCAACATATATGCAAAATAGAAGTTTAGTTTGGTCAATTTCTGGTATGTTGTTATTCTCCAACACAATATAATGTTGATGTTGCTTTTTAAGTTTGATTGTTTTGTGCAGTAGAATGGGAAAATGTAGATAAATCAAAATTGGAATTTGAGGCTAGATCTTCAAAGGACAGAGCTTGGTAAGTAGGTTTTGGTGTTTCTATTGTAGTGTTAACAAGTGGACATTCTTGAGAGCATTTGCTTGTATTCTAGTATTTCATTTCATTTAGATTTTCTCTTTTAATGGTCACTATATCAATTTTAATACATACAAATTTTTAGAATTTAGTTGGTTGTACATGTTTTAATCATCCCAAGTGGAACATAGCTTCAAATATTGATAAATATTGATATTTTATGGTTAGTAATTATTTTGTTGTTGCAAGTGGGGAAATAGAATTTGAAGAAAAAAAATAGTGTATTATAGATGTTTAATGAAGGAAGAAATACTATACATATGGTTTATGGTTTTCCCCTTGTTCAACAAGGGAACAAGCAAAGGAAGAATTTAGAGATAAGAAAAGAATGAAGTTGAATATGCTTCATGGTTTGATCCTTGTTCAACAAGAAATAAGTGTATAGTTTGTGTGTTAGGAAACCAACACAGTGAAATTTTTTCCAAGATACATCACGTATCTTCATGCCTCATCACTTATCATTTATCACTTATCTTGAAAATTAGCATGCCTCATCACTTATCTTCTTCAATTTGTCTCTTTCAATGTGGTTTCTAGAGAGGACATGTGGCTTCCAGAGGGACGTGGTCACTTCTGGCATGGTTCACATGTCATACTACTTCATTGTACCTTGATGATATATCTTATATGTTGATGCATAGAGGGTGCCTAGGGTGATTTAGGCCCCTAGATCCCCCCTTTCTCATGTATCATTTAATGATCATTTTATTTCACCTTCCTAAGGTGTCTTAGGAAAAAGTGTGCCCCCTCTATTATTGATCCATGTAAAAGTGAAATTGTAATATCCATTGTTGATAATGTTTTAATCTCAACCGTTGGATGGATGTTAGTTAAAATGTGGAGACACTCTTTATTTATTTAAGAGTTGTGAGCCCTCATTGTATCCCATCATGAATTTTGTCTCTTGGCTTATTAGAATAGAGAAATTATTTTGTGAGAAACACTCGTGTTCTTGTGGATCAATTGTTGGCAATTGTGATTGAAACTACTTTTCCTCTGCACTGAAATATATTTAGGATGAATCGAGCATTGTTTTTCTTGGATTAAGCTACAAGAAAAGGTCATTAGGGAGGGGCACATCACTTGGGAAGACCCACTATATGTTTTCTTCTGGATTTGTTCCGAATAGGGAGTGATTTTGTATATGACCAATTATTTCTCATATCATTTATCTCTCGTTTGCATTAGCTCATTTTTCTTATTGATCTGATTGATTCTCCCTTGACTTGGAAAGAGTAGGGGCGCACTTGTCTACTGGGGCATTTTCATTGAGCTCGATCTTCAACCAAAACTTTCATTTGATCTTAGTAATCTTCACTCTTTTGACATCCATCTACAATTTCTAAGCACGTTTTCGCAAGGTACTTTTTTTTCTTTCTATTTCCATTATTTCAATCCACCCGGGCTTAACAATAACCAACATACATCCATCTTAAACTCAGTTCTACCAAGCATCGAGAGGGATCCAATTTCTTAAGGTGTAAATTTTTTTATCTTAATTTTTTTACATGCTTAAAAAAGAACACACCTCAAGAATTGTGATCCCTTGTTTGTCGCAAATAATTGCATAAAGATTTTCCACACATTGAAATTATTTTGTTGATTGAATTTTTTTTATTTTGCAAAGATTTTATAATATAGATATATCAAAAAAGACATATTTTTAGTTTAAGACATTATTTTTTAGTTTTTAGTTTAGGTTGACATGAATATATATATATTATGTTAGGAACATCGGGAACACATCTTTCCCATACTGGGATGTAGAGAGCCTCACCACTCTCGGTGCAATAAAAAATTGCTAGCACAGATCCATTTTAAACCCGGATCTACCAAGCACCAAGACGGATCCAATTTCTTGAGGTGTAATTTTTTTTTTATCTTAAATTTTTTACATGCTTAAAAAATTTACACAAGAATTTTGATCCATGGTTGTCGCAAATAAATGCATGAAGATTCTCTGCAATTTGAAATTGTTTTTTTTATTGAATATATTTTTTGAGTGTGTGGAGATTATATAATATATATATATATATAAAAACATGACCTTTTAGTTTTTAGTTTAGGCCGACATGATTTTTATTTTTATTTCTTATATTATGTTAGGAACGTTAGGAATGTTAGGAACACATCTCCCCCATACTCAGTTGTAGATCACTGAGAGTAGCGAGGCGCAATGAAACCCTTTATCTTAGAATCCTCAAATTTTAGATTTGTAGTTTTTATATTTTAGGTGCCCTCCTTAGGTAAAGTGGAAATTTTTTTAAACCACAAAATAGGTATTGCTAGAATCACCCTTAATTGACATATATACTACCTATTCATGTGCCTAATTTCATTTAGTTTCACCTTTTTTCCATTAGATTAAATTTTCATAGCTAAACCCTAGGGGAAAATTTAGGGCTTTTTACATAGGAACAATTCATCAATTAGAATTTGATCAAATCTCTAATTAACCGTAAGAACTAAGGTATTTCATTCAGATACCTTCACTAATCCTCTCTGATTATCAATTTCTAAGATTATCTTGGATATAGGGATGCCCCTAGGCTTAACTTTCCGCTTGGTCTAAAGTGTCGGTATCCTTGACCAAAGTGACAACTGAATTCTTTCAGAAGTCTTGGGTATCATAGGTCAACTTTGGTTGTCTTCCCTCTACCATTCTGAATAGGATCAACTTAAGGTGCAACTACAATATTTGTGATAACACTTCCCAAAGTGTCACTACCGGAAGGAGTTCAACTTTTAGGTTTTAGGTCCAACAATGAACAAACCTAAACTAACTAGAGGAGAGACCGTAGCCAAGATTTTTCTAAGGATAATTAGAAGACTTAACTAACCCCAAATATTTGCCTAGCTCTGTATTTTAGAGGAAAGGTGTCTAACAAGGATATTCAATTTAAATACAAGAGACCCTTCAAATTAATATTTAAATGATATATGAAAGATAACCATGAGCAATAAATACATGATAAAAATAATTATTTCAATAAATAGACAATTAGAGATTCTTGAAATAACAAACCCCAAATCCCAAAAGGATTTATAGTCACGGGGATTGTCAAGCTACTATAGCACTTTGATCCACCCACGAGATCCAGTGATCATGCTCGACCCAATCTATAACCAAGGAGGATTGACCGTACCCTTGGCCACACCACTCGATCTCTGAAATGAATGAAGAGTAATCTTCCCAAATGTTGTGTTCATTTCACTATAGTAAAAAAACAACCAATAGGTTGGTTTCAGGTTGCCTAGAGGGTCCTTAATATACACAAGTTGTGTGGGATCCAAGTTCATTCTCAATGTTGTCTAATGTGGTATATTTTAAAGAAGGGTACTAGACTGGAGTCAAAGGGGATGTCTAACATCTTGCACCTTGTAGTGTCTTTTGAATAGGTGATGGAGAGACTTGGAGATCTGTGCTAATATCCAACTAGGGCAATAAGGTGAATCAAATGGAAAGTGATGCCAAGAAGGATGGTCATGTTATCACAATTATTGTAGCAACCCAAACAATTGATCCTATTCAGGACAACAAAGAATGATGGTTGCTAAAGTTGTGACCCTCAAGAATCCTACACCCCAATATAAGCTTTGGTTGTCACTTCGGATAAGTTCTCGTTAATTTAAATGCCTAAGACACTTAGGGTGACTAGATAAGATATGGGGGGAACCCAATCCCATCAAGTTTTCTAGACCTTTTTATAGAAACAAGATACCTATTAATGATGAATAATAATAAAAACATCAAGTATCTTAAGGATAACACTTCCTTAATTGATGAAAAGTGTAAATGAGCTAGGATTCAGGTGAATCGAGCTCAATTTTCAAGTTTTATATATGGATCAAGGAAGAAATGTGCTAAGGTAAGAACACACCTCAACACCAATTCGAATTGCTAAAATGAAAAATCACACCAACAATAAACATAAGCAAGTCATCAAGGATCACCAATTCGTTTTGGATTCTAACCTTGAGGAAAAACTGATAGATTAATAGATTAGTGCATTTGAAAGAGAAATGGAGTCACAATGAATTTATGAAGCCCAAAGAAGATAATTGCCAAAGAAATTCGACCCCTTTCCAAGCTATTCAACCTCCAAAACCCTAGATAAATTCATTTGAGATAAACAAGTGGATGGATAAGTTTGGGAGTAAAATCCCTATGGTTGTAGAGTAGCATCCTAGGTCAAAAAATCATAACCCAATAGAAAAACGACCCTTCTCTAAGAGATTCAACTCTTCAACAATTAACACGAAATTTGTGTTTAAAATATGCCCCAGGACGAAGATATTGATTCAAAAAGGAGATCATTATTTTCTTTTAGAGCGAGGCCTAAGGGAAAATACAATCAAACCACTGGGAATCGGTTCTTCTACCATTGAATTCGGTTTCTCTAACATAAAATTGAAATATTTTTGGTAAATTCATGCCAAATGAGAGAGAAATTGTAGAAATGGGTTTGATTTGGCTATTAAAGGGATTCCTCAAGCAAAACAAGATGAGAACCCGTTGAAATCGGCCTTTCCAAACTCAAAATGAAAATGATTTTAGCCAAACTAACTTATAAATGAAATTGCTAAGGTTTGCAGTGAATTAGTGAGGGTTTAGTGACACCCAATGCAAACAAAATGAAAACCAGAACAATAATAAAGTGATCATAATCATAATCATTGGTACTAAAAACTATGGCCAAGACCTAAAAATTGAGATTACATTCTGTCTATTGGGCATGTCTAGAGAAAATATAGTCAATGTTGATTTTTGTATTCATTGCCTTAGGAACCATGTTTGACTTGGTCAACTGGGTTGACCTACTCAAATTTGTAACACCTCGGTTTTGACCCCGTTTGCATTGAATGTATATGATGTACATATTGTAATTAATCATGGTGTGGAGCTACAAGAAAGAGCCCCACCATGGATTATCGTTTTATTTTCTAGCGATTAAATCGGTGCCGATGGTATTTTGTGCTAGCCAAGCACATTGCAATTTTAAATCATAATGTAAATATGTAATTAATTAAAAACCCACAACCAGCTATGTCTATGCCATAATAATGAGAAGTAAAATGATTTCCTAAGGATAGGGGGGGGGTATTCAAACCTTTGGGGACAATGGGAAAAATCCAAATGTCAGAGGGAGAACCCATCAAACTGTCAACTACCTTTCTTGTCTCATTCACCCAATCATTTATTACTGTCATAAATTGGTTGGGTTGGTTATTGCATGGGATGGGCAAGGTATGACAGCCCAAATTCAAATTGGAGAAGCCATCAGTTTTTGGGAAACATGTTGACTCCTTGGGCAAGAAAAAACCCAAAAACGTAGGCCATTCTACCATGCTTTTCATGTTGGCATGTTTTCCTCACCATTTTCCTTCACGTGAGCTCTCTCAGGCATCCAAAACTTCCTGTGTGTGTTTTCATTCCACTTTTTTGTTGTTGTCTTCATTTTCCCATGGATGGGAGGTCCTTTTTGTAATGTCAGGGATTGGGTTGGTTTTCCTCACGTTTTTGGAGTTGTTGGTGCATTTTCCACTCTCACGCAACTGTTTTTGTCTTCCTCAAGCATGAGAAGTGTTACCACCTAAGTTGTACTTAGTGGTGTTCTATCAAGTGATCCTGGTGAACCGGACAGGGATAACTTGTTCGAACTTTAGAGAACTTTAGGGATAACTTGTAAAATACTCGGTCTCTTAGACTTCATTTGTCAATCTGATCATCCCAGGGTGTTTTTTCCCTTGGTTATTATTGGTTGTTGAATAAACGACTGATAATTTCTGAGTTTTTCACTCCATACCTCCAAAGTTGGGGTGGTCGGCTTGGAATTTAGGCCTATTGAAGTTATTAGAGTCTATGTGTCAATGTATAAGCATGCTAGACATCATTTTTGAGTCATATGAACATGTCTAAGTCCCCCTAGGTGTTTTTCAATTTTTCAATTTTTCAGTTTTTTCAGTGTTTTTTATTAAATTTTAATTTTTCCAAAACTTAGGCTATTTTTTAATAGTTTAATTGGAAAAATTGATTTTGTAATAAAAGTGGGCCAAATAATCAGTTTCAGTCATGTAGGTACTCATTTTCAAGCTAAGAGCACCATGTAAACCCATGGACCCACTATTTCCTAGTTTTGAGTGATTTTCCGTCACTCAGGTCAGAAAGCCCCAAAAATCAATTATTGATTATTGTAATTAATAAATTGATGAATAATGGAGCAAATCCAAAATCAATAAATCAATGGATTCTCAGCCGATTTGATTGAAATCAGTCAGATCTGAAGCAGATTGACTAGATCTGACAAATCCTTAATTAAAGGAGGTGATCAAATCAGATACAGAGTTGATCTTGAGCATCCTTTATGGGGAATTTCACCCTCTCTCTCTCCTCAACACGTTTTTGGCTCAACTGGATGATTTTTGGTGGATTCTTTAGTCAACAGGTTGAGGTGTCAGTCAGATCAGCCCCCCGATTGACAGTTGCACTCAGTGAGACTTAGATCTGGCTCAGCTAGACACAGATCAGGCATTGATGGACTCTCCATCCGTTGATTTCACTTGATTCCATGTGTAATTGCACCCCCCTGGGCTGGATGGCTTGTAAATTGTATATATCCAGGCACAGCCTCCTCTTCCAAGCTAGTTAGAACTGGGATTGAGGTGTTGTTGCTCTTGTACTGTATTGTTTTTTCATTCTGGAATAAAGAAGCTTTGGAGGCAAGATCTATGGTGTAATGCTCTTCATGTGTGGATGTTGATTGTCAAATGCTTATGAGGTATAATCTGCTTTTGTTTATCATTGCTTTGCTGGTTAATTGTTGGCCTTGAAGGAGAGAGATCCCTCCTGTTAGGGTAAGAGTTTATTCTAGTTTTATTTATGCTCTTACTACTGCTTGTTCCAGATCTATTGGATTCGTATGTATTTTAAGTTTAATTGCATGCTTTCCAATCATCTCTTTCGGCAGCACCTATGTTTTAACCATCTGTTTGTGCAAGGATTTTTAAGTTGCAGGTGATCTCGCTGGTAGAAGAGGTTGAGCTGGTTTGAATCTTCCTCATCTTCAGTATCTTATGAATTACATAGTCCCTCGGTGTTCGACCAAAGAAGAATCCAAAGCCCAACATTCCCAGGCTTCAAACACTCTTTCTCTCTCTTCCTCTAAAAATTTTTAAACTTTCCTCAAACTGTTACTTTAAGGTTTCTTTTTAAATCTGATCTATCTCATCAATAAAATCATACATAGATATAATTAGCAAGATCCCTTCTAATTTCTAGATCTTAGTTTCATTGTGCACATAAAGTTCAAATTCAAGAGATCTAGCTAAAATTGCCTTAGTTTCGCAAGTAGTTTATTGAAAAATTCATAGCTTGCTGTTAAGGTAGTTTCATTTTCTGTACGATAAATTCAATATTCTGCAATATCAGTGTGTTTTAATTGGCTTCACAACAGAAAGCCAAGATCCCAAGGAAATTTTTCTTTCCTTGGTTCTTTTTTCGTTGGTTTAGCTAGTTTAACTTCATTAATTTTTTGAGATAAAGTAGGCTGACCGAAAGGTACTCTTAAAGTGCTTTGGGACATTTGTTATTCTAATTCACTCACTGTCATTTATCAGGTCTGACAGAGAAGAAATGAATCTTCTTTCCAAAGTGGCTTTGGGAGCGCTCAAATCCCCCTAGGGGTCTCTCTTTTGTCACATAATTTGTAAATTTTTTGTATAAACTGTAAGATCTTGGTTTCAGCCTATATAAGGACCAAGAAAGCTCTGTTTTATCAGTGCTTTGATATTGTAACCTCTGTAGTAAAATCATCCTTTGAATAGGCTCTTTCGATCCCATTCTCCATTCCCCCTGGGGGGATTCGCGTCGATGCCATTTTCGTCATTTTTTGCTTATTTACTTTTACTAGAATTGATCTGATTTGTAGGGTAGTATATTTGATCTTGGTTTTAATTCCATATTCCATATCTTACTTTCAAAATTAATCATAATACTTACCCCACGATTTCCCGAGTGACCCAAAAGGGGAAAGAGATTCGTGGTAGGATTAATCAGAAAACCAGATTTGTGTAGTTGTTTTATTTTTTCTATATTTTGTTTATCAGAAGCTTTAAAATTAACCCCTCCTCGATTCCCCGATTGAGATCCACTTGGATCGAAAGAGGTGCTTGGAGGCTTTTCTTTTAAACAAGAACACATCTCTTAAAAACTTATTAAAATTTACAAGACTCCAGTGTGTATGCTCTACACTTGGCTGCAGTTCATCTGATCAGTCAAGCTGTATCAAAAGCACTTGGGTGACTAGCATAATTAGGACTCACCCTCCCCAATTAACAAACCATCAGGTGAAAATCCAACACCTCAATCAAACCTTTACGGTGGCAAAATACCCAAAGGAAGTGGAAACCTACTGAAAAGTGACCTCGGGGCGCCGATTTCTGTCACACCCTAATGGGTGTGTTACGAACATAGCCCCAGAGACTCCATTTCATCCCACATATTCCTTGTGGGTAGCTATGTAGGTTTTGCTTTGGACATACTCCAAGTACTCTCAGGTATATCTGGAGTCCCCCTTTTAGTCTAATTTAAACAACTCATACTCCAATTTTAACTTAAAACATACCAAGATGCAATCGCAAAACATTCACTCCAAGCACACGCAAGCATATTGATCTCTTTGATTTGACTCCATTATTAAGGAACTGGTCATTTTTGCATCATATATATATTATTTATCAGCTTTGTGCTTCCGTGTGTTATTTTCATATCTTGTCATCTTCAATTGTTATAGTTAAAATATTCAAACTCCTAAATAACTATTTTAGTTTAACATCACCACACTAAGAAATCATCCTTAGTAACTCAATAGGGTCTACCCCCCTTGGCTCCATTAGGAGTTGAGCCTAAACGGAGGAGTCAAGAACAAGGTGACAGCCTTGACTCGAGACTTGCCCCCAAGGACACACCGAGTGGCTTGAATATTTCTGCCACGTGATCCAGGTGTGTGAAAAGGTGGCAACACTTTTTGGCGCCGTTGCCGAGGATAAATCTTTTTATTTTCGAGTACGACTTAGCTTAACTTTTTTCTAAACAACCAAAAAGATAAAAACTTTTGATTGATCTAGTCTTTAAAAAACATAAAAATTAAAACTCGATCCATCTGGTGACTCCACTGTCTAAACATCCCTTCAATAATTTATACCCAAAGAAACCTCCAACAATTATTCAATCCTCTCCCTGATCCTGAAAGGTTTATTAGGGAAAGATTGAATAGGAAGACTTCTCGTAGAAACCTTGAGGATTTAGGAGACCAATCCCTCTCAGATATCCATCACATATTTGTAGAGAGTCATGTTCACTAATATCAAGAAGTGATGGAATTTTACAAACCCCTTGACTTTTCTCAGATAGTAGGTGCCCCTCATAATATTCCAAATGATGCGACCAAGAAGCTCCCCAAGTTCGAGGGCAATAATTCCATCTCTGCCAAGTCTCACCTTCGGAAGTTTGAAAAGTACCTAGCCAGTTATTGCAATGATGCTGCCCATGACCATGATGATGTCAAAATGATGCTCTTTGTTTTATCCTTGGAAGATGATGCTGAAGAATGGTACTACAACCTAGATGATGATTCATATAAAACCCTTAATGAGTTCCTAGCAGGATTTAAGAAGAAGTGGGGGGGAAATAAAGAACCAAGACATTTGCTTGCTGCCCTGCACAATATAAAGAAGATGGAGAATGAAACCATAGATGAATTTAATACTAAGTTCGGGCGTGTGGTTGCGAATCTCCCTAGAGACATCAGGCCAAGCGATGCCTCCATCTTGATATCCTACATCGAAGCTTTCACTGGTGATTTGAGATACCAATTAAGCGATAAAGAGACGGTCGATCTAAAAACTGCTCAAGATCTGGCTGAGAAAATAGAAAGGAATATGCAATCTTCGGGTAAGTCCAACATTCCAGGTTACACTAGGGAAAACACTTCGTACAACAAAGAAAAGGGAAAGGCCATTGAGTTAGAGGAAAAGGAAACCTCTAAAGACCCCATGGAAAAGATAGCTAGCATGTTGGAAGAGGTGATGACTACTCAGAACCAATTCAGGGTAGAACAATCTATGCAAATGAATAAAATCCAAAACAGAATAGTCACACAGTACAATCCTGAGGATGAAACCATTGCAGAATCTTATAGTGAAACTTATGATGAAAACTGTAATATACATGATGGAAGTCCTATGTGTTCTCCATATAATGATGATAGTCCTGAAGGTTCACTACCTTGTGACCTTTTCTCTAAAGAAGATGAGTATGAAAATGAGGACAAGAATAGCTTGGAGCATGATACAAGTGACGAAGACTCCCTTATCCCCGACAAAGATGTTGATGAGGAGTCCTTGACATTCATGGAAAATCCAGTCTGTGACATTGTTAGAATATAATCCGTTAGGGATTATAATATTGTAAATAAATAGATAGGAATAGTTGGAAGCCGAAAAGGCTGAGCGGAAGGTGAAACCCAACTGCCATGAGATTTGTGTAAGTATAGGATTTTTCATTGGAATAGTTAATTAATCGGGAGTTATTACCAACAAGTGGTAATAACTCGCTCCACCATTTGCTTGCTGGCCATCACACGATCTTTTCCTATTCTTTCCTTTGGCCATGTTGTTTAAAGACTTGAAACAAATTCACGTATAACTGTTAAGCGAGCTTCCAGTGGACACGACCTGCGCACAGAACGCCTTAACAATCTATTATGTGATTGCAGCAGCACGAAATGAAGAGGCCACGAAGTGGTTGCCTCCACCTGCAAAGATTTGCAGGAACTACGTTGAAGACAGCGTTTGTAAGAATGCATTGATAGACTGCGTGGAGATTAAAGACTGTGTGGAGAGTCTGAAGACTGATATATATTGATATATATTGTGACTCATATATTTTTTTTGAGCTAGCTGCTTTTTGAGCTAGCTATATAATACTGTGTTGAGTTTATATCTGCGGGGACTGATTTGCTTTCACTAATATATGTTGAGCATGGACTGCATCTTGTATTGGAGATGATGTTTTTTTTGGGGGAATGCACAAACCCTAGACTGATTTTTTATGAAGACTGCGCACTATTGTATCACTATGGGAGACTGCCTATTGATAAATGAGGTAGGATTGGTGTGACTGCGTTGAGCATGGAGACTGTTTACTGGTGGCTGCATTGAAGAGAGTCTGGCGACTATTTTGAAGGCTGCCTTGGAAGAATAATTAAATCTTCTGGTTTTATTCTATTGATTGATATAAAAGCTGCTTGGAAACTTTTATATGTTGCTGGTGTTTTGAGCTTTGTAAACCTAGACTGCTGAAAACCTATTGAAGGCCGAGTTGTATGCTGCTGAAGGAGCGTTGTAAGCAAGTGAGACCAGCTTTATAATTTGAGGTATATATTGAATTTACATGCTGCATTGAAGAGCTGCATAATATTTTTATGTATTGCCTGTGACCATTGGAAGTGCACAAAAACCCTAATTTGTGCCCTAATTCCTCTCGTGATTGATATCACTGAGTTATGGAGCTGAGTATATTGAAATAATATATGCTGCGTGAGGTTTGGATTTATATTCCAATAATATATGCTACAGTTTTGGAGCTGAGTATATATTGAAAGTTGTTATCCTTTTTGCTGGTTTCACCATTTGCATTGCTGCCTTTTGGAAGACCCTGTACTGAATTTCTTCTCCCTGAAATTGCTGCAAATTGAAGCTGCGATACTGTTATTGTATCTCTTTAAAACCTGAAGTTGAGATTGTAAAACACCTTGGCAGAGACTGTAGACCTGGAAGGTTCTTATTTTTTCTACCTGTCATATTAGTTTATTATTGTAAATTACACTAACAGTTGTAAAGATGCACTCTTTGGCATCTAGTATTGGTGTTGCCCTTGCCGGTAAAGACCAATCCAAAGACCCTTCCAAGGGAGATTGCGACAAAGAGAGAGGCAGAAGCAGAAGAAATTTCAGAGGCAGAGGGAGCAGAAGCAAAAGATCAGATTTGCAGTGCAAGTGTTGCGAAAAGACTGGGCACACATCAGATCAGTGTTGGGCTTCATGGGATTCCATCAAAGATAAGCATAACCAGAAGAAAGATGACCAAGATGCTAGTAAATTTTCTGATTCTTGTATTGTTGCACATTGTAATCTTGGATTTAATGAAATGACTTCACTTTCATCTTACAAAGATTGTTGGCTGCTTGATACTGGTGCAACATCACACATGACATTCAGAAAAGATTGTTTTGAAGAACTTAATGAATCAATAGATGGCATAGTTTACTTTGCAGATAAGTCAAGTATTAAACCAAAAGGAATGGGCACCATTCAACTGAAGATTCCTGGATTCCCTGATTTCTTGTTGAAGAACGTTCTCTATCTTCCAGAGTTGCAGAGAAGCCTACTATCCTTGGTGGAGATTCGACAGCAAGGCCATTCCATCCACATGTTTGATGGAATAGTTTAAATAAGAAAGTCCTCTGACAACCAAGTCATCATGACTGGATACAAAGATGGAAAGCTACTGAAGCTCAAGGGTTCATCCGCAAGATTTCAGAACTATGCCTACCTCTCTCAGCATGGAGAAGGTAATATGTCATCTAGCTCATTGTGGCATGCAAGATTTGGTCATCTAAATTATAACAGTCTTCGTTTGTTGAGAAAGAATGATGTATTTGGCTTTCCCACCATTCCTAAAGAGAAGAATAAATGTGATGCATGTATTTTAGGGAAACATAGTAAGCTTCCATTCCATGAATCTAATTTCAGAGCAAGTAGGAAATTAGAACTAGTGCATTCTGATTTGTGTGGCCCAATGCCAACTCCTTCAGCAAATGGGAACAAGTATTTTATGACATTTGTTGATTACTACTCTAGAATGTGCTGGACATACTGTTTAAAGACAAAATCAGAAGCATTTCAAACATTCAAAGACTTTCATGCATTGATTGAAAAACAAGCACAATA
>LPNX010343855.1:258734-295513 GCA_001517045.1 Pseudotsuga menziesii
ATTGCCTCAAAAGACCAGATCGAGCACACGTCCCACAGTTGGAGCCAGAATGTTACCACCTAAGTTGTACTTAGTGGTGTTCTATCAAGTGAGCCTAGTGAACCGAACAGGGATAACTTGTTCGAACTTCAGAGAACTTTCAGTCTTGCTTCCGGGAAGCTTTGTTGTATCATATCACATGTTCATACCCCATGGGGGAATTGTAATAATTTTTCTAGAATGATAGTGTCTGTAAAAGACTCGTTCTCTTAGACTTCATTTGTCAATCCAATCAACCCAGGGTGTTTTTTCCCTTGGTTATTATTGGTTGTTGAATAAACGACTGATAATTTCTGAGTTTTTCACTCCATACCTCCAAAGTTGGGGTGGTTGGCTTGGAATTTAGGCCTATTGAGGTTATTAGAGTCTATGTGTCAATGTATAATCATGCTAGACATCATTTTTGAGTCATATGAACATGTCTAAGTCCCCCTAGGTGTTTTTCAATTTTTCAATTTTTCAGTTTTTTCAGTGTTTTTTATTAAATTTTAATTTTTCCAAAACTTAGGCTATTTTTTAATAGTTTAATTGGAAATTTTGATTTTGTAATAAAAGTGGGCCAAATAATCGGTTTCAGTCATGTAGGTGCTCATTTTCAAGCTAAGAGCACCATGTAAACCCATGGACCCACTACTTCCTAGTTTTGAGTGATTTTCCATCACTCGGGTCAGAAAGCCCTAAAAATCAATTATTGATTATTTTAATTAATAAATTGATGAATAATGGAGCAAATCCAAAATCAATAAATTAATGGATTCTCAGCCGATTTGATTGAAATTAGTCAGATCTGAAGCAGATTGACTGGATCTGACAAATCCTTGACTGAAGGAGGTGATCAAATCAGATCCAGAGTTGATCTTGAGCATCCTTTATGGGGAATTTCACCCTCTCTCTCTCCTCAACATGTTTTTGGCTCAACTGGATGATTTTTGGTGGATTCTTCAGTCAACAGGTTGAGGTGTCAGTCAGATCAGCCCCCCGATTGATAGTTGCACTCAGTGAGACTTAGATCTGGCTCAGCTAGACACAGATCAGGCATTGATGGACTCTCCATCCATTGATTTCACTTGATTCCATGAGTAATTGCGCCCCCCCTAGGTTGGATGGCTTGTAAATTGTATATATCCAGGCACAGCCTCCTCTTCCAAGCTAGTTAGAACTGGGATTGAGGTGTTGTTGCTCTTGTACTGTATTTTTTTTTCATTCTGGAATAAAGAAGCTTTGGAGGCAAGATCTATGGTGTAATGCTCTTCATGTGTGGATGTTGATTGTCAAATGCTTATGAGGTATAATCTGCTTTTGTTTATCATTGCTTTGCTGGTTAATTGTTGGCCTTGAAGGAGAGAGATCCCTCCTGTTAGGGTAAGAGTTTATTCTAGTTTGATTTATGCTCTTACTACTACTCGTTCTAGATCTATTGGATTCGTATGTATTTTAAGTTTAATTGCATGCTTTCCAATCATCTCTTTCGGCAGCACCTATGTTTTAACCATCTGTTTGTGCAAGGATTTTTAAGTTGCAGGTGATCTCGCTGGTAGAAGAGGTTGAGCTGGTTTCAATATTCCTAATCTTCAGTATATTATGAATGACATATTCCCTTGGTGTTCCACCAAAGCAGAATCCAAAGCCCAACATTCCCAGGATTCAAACACTCTTTCTCTCTCTTCCTCCTTTAAAAATTATTAAAATTTCCTCAAACTGTTACTTTAAGGTTTCTTTCTAAATCTGATCTATCTCATCAAGAAAAGCATACATAGATATAATTAGCAAGATCCCTTCTAATTTCTAGATCTTAGTTTCATTGTGCACATAAAGTTCAAATTCAAGAGATCTAGCTAAAATTGCCTTAGTTTCGCAAGTAGTTTATTGAAAAATTCATAGCTTGCTGTTAAGGTAGTTTCATTTGCTGTATGATAAATTAAATATTCTGCAATATAAGTGCATTTTAATTGGCTGCACAACAGAAAGGCAAGATCCCAAGGAAATCTTTCTTTCCTTGGTTCCTTTTTCGTCGGTTTAGCTAGTTTAATTTCATTAATTTTTTGAGATAAAGTAGGCTGACCCAAAGGTACTCTTAAAGTTATTTGGGCCATTTTTTATTCTAATTCACTTGCTTTCATTTATCAGGTCTTAAAGAGAAGAAAGGAATATGCTGTCCAAAGTGGCTTTGAGAGCGCTCAAATCCCCCCAGGGGTCTCTCTTTTGTCACATAATTTGTAAATTTTTTGTATAAACTGTAAGATATTGGTTTCATCCTATATAAGGACCAAGAAATCTCTATTTTATCAGTTCTTTAATATTGTAACCTCTGTAATAAAATAATCCTTTGAATAGGCTCTTTCGAGCCCATTCCCCATTCCCCCTGGGGGATTCGCGTCAGTGCCATTTTCGTCATTTTTTGCTTATTTTCTTTTACTAGAATTGATCTGATTTGCAGGGTAGTATATTTGATCTTGTTGTTAATTCCATATTCCATATCTTACTTTCAAAAGTAATCATAATACTTACCCCACGATTTCCCGAGTGACCCGAAAGGGGAAAGAGATTCATGGTAGGATTAATCAGAAAACCAGATTTGTGTAGTTGTTTTATTTTTTCTATATTTTGTTTATCAGAAGCTTTAAAATTAACCCCTCCTTGATTCCCCGATTGAGATTCACTTGGATCGAAAGAGGTGCTTGGAGGCTTTTCTTTTAAACAAGAACACATCTCTTAAAAACTTATTAAAATTTACAAGACTCCAGTGTGTATGCTCTGCACTTGGCTGCGGTTCATCCGATCAGTAAAGATATATCAAAAGCACTTGGGTGACTAGCATAATTAGGACTCACCCTCCCCAATTAACAAACCATCAGGTGAAAATCCAACACCTCGATCAAACCTTTACGGTGGCAAAATACCCAAAGGAAGCGGGAACCTACTGAAAAGTGACCTCGGGGCGCCGATCTCTGTCACACCCTAACGGGTGTGTTATGAACATAGCCCTAGAGACTCCATTTCAGCCCACATATTCCTTGCGGGTAGCCGTGTAGGTTTTGCTTTGGACATACTCCAAGTACTCTCGGGTATATCTGGAGTCCCCCTTTTAGCCTAATTTAAACAACTCATACTCCAATTTTAACTTAAAACATACCAAGATGCAATCGCAAAACATTCACTCCAAGCACACGCAAGCATATTGATCTCTTTGATTTGACTCCATTATTAAGGCACTGGTCATTTTTGCTTCATATATATATTATTTATCAGCTTTGTGCTTCCGTGTGTTATTTTCGTATCTTATCATCTTCAATTGTTATAGTTAAAATATTCAAACTCCTAAATAACTATTTCAGTTTAACATCAGCACACTAAGAAATCATCCTTAGTAACTCAATGGGGTCTACCCCCCTTGGCTCTGTTAGGAGTTGAGCCTAAACGGAGGAGTCAAGAACAAGGTGACAGCCTTGACTCGAGACTTGCTCCCAAGGACACACCTAGTGGCTTGAATATTTCTGCCACGTGATCTAGGTGTGTGAAAAGGTGGCAACAAGAAGCTTGGCTTCAGGAATATATTGGTTTTCTGCATTTTCCCTTTCACGATTTGGTTCTGTGTGAAGATTTTCCTTCACATTGGGGTCGTTTTCATCATTCTATGTAGGTTGGGAAAATACTTGTTGTTTTCTCCACAAATTTTGGGTGTTGTGAGTCGTTTTGGCCACATTAGGGCCATAAACGACTCTGGAATTTGTGTTGCTCAGTCTGAGTCATTTTAATCAATTTCCATACCCAAATTGGCCTCTGTGGTGTGTTTCCCTTCAGATTCCAGAGCTATGAATTGTTGTATATTCTGTGGTTGTTGGCCTTTGGACTTCCTAGGATTGGAATGGATCCTGAGTGTGCTTGATAAACCTAGTGTGTGTAGGATCCTCACAGAAAAATCTAGAGGGTTGTCTTCCTTCTCTACACCCCCTGAATAGCACTGGAAGGGAATTCATGGCCCGAGGGACTGTGCAACAGAGAAGGGGATGGTTGCTTGTGTTTGGTGTGTGTGGATGTTATAGAATCCAAGATAGCTATGGTGCAGGTGTCCTCAACTCTTAATTGAGCCCACTAGCTTAGCAGCCAACATTTCCATCTCCTGATAGCCTGATAAACCCAACTACGTTGGCTTGGCTATGTATTGTTGTGTATCCTTGGCTACGTATGAGCCTACTAGTTTCCCCTTATCCCTTGTGGAATCATGCCCATCTCGGGGGTGGCAATGTTGCTGAGAAATTGATGAGCGCACTGGCCTATGGTTGGGTGGAACGTTGCAGTGATATAGCTGGTTGTGGGACAAGATTCTTCTAAGATAAGTATTCTTGTGCTTAAATCCTTGCAACCATGTTTTTTTTTATAAATCCATATTAACATGTTAATTTTTGTGAATGAATGAATGTGCTTCCACTATTTGATAGTGATTTATGTATCTGTGTATGTTTATTTCCAATGCATTTTAATTTGTGTTCATGGGGCTTAGTTTTGCCGAAATGTTAGTTGTTAGTTGCATCCTCTCACCGGTAGAAGGGTGGGGACGTGACAAAAGTACTCAAAATAAAGGTGGAGCAATAATTTGGATCATCATGAGTACATCATGAATAAATGAAGCTCACATGATTATGTTAGCATCTAAACTTAAAACATTAATAGCATGATAGTGGTAGAAAACATAAATAAATATCAGACTTAAATCAGAGCAACCATTCAATCTTTTATAAAGCACCTTAAGTATGCTCACTTACAAGCTTAGACAATTAGCTAATGATGGGTGAGGTGATGAAACAAATGCTAAAGACAAAGGGAAATACTTGTTGAATTTGACATAGTGATCTTTTAGATGTGGGCATCAATAATCCACTTGCATTTATGATAAATAGAGAACACATTAGGGACTGGAAGTGTTTCACAAATGGATGAGTTTATTTGAAGAATGCCAATTCAATTTTAACAAATGTCTACAACTCACATCCAAGATTGAATCAAGCTATGTGGGGATATTTTCTAGGACCCTTGCGTTGAGTACACAAGAAACTGTAGTGAAGAGATTCTAAGGGACACTTAGAATTAGTTGTCCCTTACTCCATCTCACATCACAACCTGTAGGCTTTGTGAGGATATAATAATTACATTTTCATAAAATATGGCTAGTAGTATTTATATTTAGAATTTATTTATCCACTTCTTTTTAGGCCTTTAACATTTCATTTCTTATCCCTTCTCAGGTGTTTCTACAAACAATTTGCAAATTTATTTATGGGATTGCATTTCATAAGTTAAAACATATATAACATAATGCATGTAATGATGGTAGAACATATTGCTTCAAGTTTTAGCTGACAACTCTTTAGGAAACTAGGGATAATATCCATAATCAAGACCAAATATCGAGGGAAACCAACCAGAGAGGTCAAGGCTTCAGAACCCAACTCACCTATGTTATATTTTTATCATTCAAGCTAGAATTATATTAGGATATTTAACTAAGAGAATAACAAGAACAGCAATCAAACACAAGATACAATGAACACAATGTTTTTCCTCGGGGAAACCATAAAGGAGAAAACCCCGCAACTTCCTCAGAGATAGAATCATCACTGAAATAAAAACCCCAAAAAATAGTAAGATGATATCCCAACCACAATAGTCTCTTTCTTTCTAGTCCCAGTAACTTCTTCTCCCTCAGCTATGTACTACAACTGAGTGTGAGTGAGTGTGTGATAAATAGAGAGGCTCACTCTCTATTTATACTAATTCCAAACTTGACAATAACTCACTAGGGACGACTTCTCTAGGAGAGTCTAATAACCCTAGGGCCCCACAATTGCAGGAATTTAACCCTTGATCAATAGGAGCATTACCCACAATGACTTGACATGACTTGTTTACATTATTGAATCTCCTGATAAGAACATCGGGGGGCATGACATGACTCAAATACATTACAGACACTTCCTAGAATAAACATCAGGGTACAATACATAAGATATACAAGTGAATACATTTTGAAGTTACAAATACATCAACACTCCCTCTCAACTAGGAAGGTATTCTCTCGACACAATTTGTCAGCACTAGACTTCTTCTTTGTATCAACTATATCATCTCGTCATCTTCATCTTGCATCTGTATCATCACTTGATCTAGATCATCATCACTAGATCTGGATCATCACTCGATCTGGATCATCATCACTAGATCTGGATCATCACTCGATCTGGAACATTATCACTGTATCTGGATCATCACTCGATATGGATCATCACAGGAACATCATCACTGGATCTGGATCATCACTCAATCTGGATCATCACAGGAACATCATCACTAGATCTGGATCATCACTCTATCTAGAACATCATCACTGTATCTGGATCATCACTCGATATGGATCATCACGGAAACATCATCACTCAATCCGGATCATCATGGGAACATCATCACTCGATCTGGATCATCATCACAGGTGTTATCTCATGATTTTTCTAGTTGTAAGCATAGCCTCCATGTAGGTATTCTTCAGCGCTTATATCTGAACCTAAGTCAGAATGGCCAGCACTCACATCTGACCATGAGAGGAACACATCCAACACCATGTTAGAAAGGCACAACACTTACATTCACTAGCATGTTAGGACACAACAACTATCATCTATGAAAATGCACAGCACTCACATCCACCAGCATGATAGGACACAACTACTATCATCTGTGGAAAGGCATAGCACTTACAATCACCAGCATGATAAGACACAACTACTATCATCTATGAAAAGGCACAGCACTCACATCCACCAGCATTGTATGACACACCTACTACCATCTATGGAAAGGCACAGCACTCACAATCACCAACATGATAGGACACAACTATTATCATCTGTATAAAGGCATAGCACCCACATCCACTGGAATGATAGTAAACATCATCTATCATCCATGGAAAGGAACAGCACTTATATTCGACCATGAAAGGAACCAATCCATCCTACATGTCGAAAGGGATCTCAACCCCAGGCTAAGGATTCCTGGTAATTGACCATGTTCCTCCATTCTCCCAGAGAATGGCATCTGTCCTTATATTTGATCAAGTGGGAACACATCCCTCAATCACATCAGAATGGCCCTGCACTTATATCTGATCATGTGAGAACACATCCCACAATCATATTAGAATGGCCCTCAGCCTCAGACTGAGTATTCCTGGTAACTGACCAGGTGCCTCCATTCAGAGAATGGCATTCAACACTTATATCTGACATGGAATGAACCAATCCTCTCACCATGATAGAATGGCTCATCCCTTACATCTGACCATGGAAGGAACCAATCCTCTCACCATGTCAGAATGGCTCATGGATTCATCACTTCCCCTTGGGGGAAACCTCGATCTGGAGAACACCAAGCTTCTCCTTGAAGTAGTCAAACTTCACTCTGGCCAATGGCTTCGTCAACACATCAGCTATCTGTTCATCCGTCGCAACATACTAGAGCTTCACTGCTCCTCTCTGCACCATATCCTTGATATAGTGATATTTGATCTCAATATGCTTTGACTTGTCATGGAACATCAGGTTCTCTGAAAACTTCACACAACTCTGGTTGTCACAATATATACAAGTAGCATCCAACTTAAGATCAAATAAATCATACAGTAGCTTCCTCAACCATACTACCTCACAACTATCTGAACAAGCTGCGACATACTCTGCTTCAACTATACTCAGTTCCATGCAAGACTGTTTCCTGCTAAACCAAGAGATCACGCCTGATCCCATACTGAAGTAGCACCCTAAAGTGCTCTTCCTATTGATGGCATTGCCTACCCAATTTGAATCAACATAACCCTCTAGTTTAACCTTCTGATTCGCCTCATACTTAATCCCATAATCAACTGTACCCCTCAGGTACCTCAGAATATGCTTTGCAGCAATCAAGTGAACATGTCTTGGATCTGTCAGGAACTGGCTCAAGATGTTCACAGCAAAGCAAATATCCAGTCTCAGCTGATGATACATCGTAGCATCAACCGATTCTGATGAATCATCGCTCAATAGATTCAAGTTTGATACCATAGGTGTGGTCATGGACTTGCAGTCCATCATCCTGAATCTATTCAAGATCTCTACTGCATACTTCCCTTGTCTGAGGAAGATTCCATCTACATTCTACCACACCTCCATGCCTAGAAAATAGTGCATCATACCCAAGTCTTTCAGTTCAAACTCGGTAGCAAGCTTCCTCTTTGTATCAGCAATCAACCCATCCACACCTATTACAAATAGATCATCTACATACATTAGGAGTATCACTGGGTTACCATATTCAACCTTGTAGTAAAGGTTGGAATCTACTTTACTCTTGGTAAATCCCAAACTGGATAGAAAGTTGTCAATGCTATCGTGCCATGTCCTGGGTGCCTGTTTCAAACCATACAGGGCTTTCTTTAATTTACACACATGAGATTCCCTGTCATGTGTCTCAAAACCAAGTGGCTGCTTCACATACACTTCCTCTTCCACTACACCATTCAAGAAAGCAGTCTTTACATCCATCTAGTGTATCTTCCATTTCATTACTGCAGCCAAAGAAAGTACTGATCTGATGGAAGTGTATCTGGATACAGGTGCAAAAATTTCTTCATAATCTATTCCTTCTTTCTGGGAGAAGCCATGAGCCACAAATCTTGCTTTATATTTCTCTATGTTGCCATTTGCAGCATGCTTGATCTTGTATATCCATTTGGAAGTTATAACAGACTTCCCTTCTGTTCTTGGGACAATATCCTAGACATCATTCTTCATGATCGGTTGATACTCTTCAATCATAGCATCCTTCCATTCTTTCCTTTATGCCGCTTCTTCATAGTTGGAAGGTTCTTTATCGATGAAGTCACATAATAAGGCTACATACCTGGAGCAGGACCTGGTCCTTTTTATTTTTCCGTAATTTACTTCTGGAGCCCCATATCTTTCTGCACCTTTGATAGCTTCTCATACCCAAGCAGGTTTCCTCTTGTGAGGATTCTTCTTCTGAGGTGGATCTACAGGTTCTTGAGGTTCTTCTAATTCTCGATCTTCTTCTTGAATTTCTTTGTTCATGGTTGTGACATGAATTCCGGGTGCTTCTATTTCTTCAGGATCTTCAATAGGTCTCTTTCTGGATTTGTTGTAAGCTGAGTCTTCATCAAATGTTACATCCTTGCTGATGTTGATCTTCTTGAATCCTAGGAAGTATATTTTGTAAGCCTTCGAGCTTTCAGAGTATCCCACAAATATACCCTTCCTTCTTGAAGGATCTAACTTTGTCCTCTTTTATTTCAGAATGTGTATGTATACTGGTCATCCGAATATTCTTAGATGGCTTACTTCTAGTTTCTTGCCGAAGAAGACTTCTTCAGGGGTCTTGTTCTCAAGTAATTTTTGTGGACTATGATTCTGTACATATACCACAGTTATGGCATCTTCTACCCATATATGCATGGGAATATCTTGATCATGAATCACGACCATTGCTACTTCCATGAAGGTTCTATTCTTCCTTTCAGCAACTCCATTCTGTTGTGGATTATATGGAGTGGTTAACTCCCTCTTAATCCCTGAATCTTTGCATAATTATTTTAATTCATTTGATGTGAATTCTCCACCATTATCTGATCGAAAGGTCTTGATCTTCTTTTTAGTGTGGTTCTCAATCAAGGCTTTGAATTCCTTGAACTTGCTGAATACTTCATCTTTGTTCTTCAAGAAGTATATCCATGTCTTCCTCGAAAAATCATCAATAAAAGAAACATAGTATACATACCTGCTTAATGAATTGGATGACATCGGACCTCATACATTGGGGTGAATGATTTCCAAGATTCCTTTTTCCTTGCTCTCGCTACCTGTAAATGTTTTCTTTGTGTTCTTTCCTTTCACACATCTTTTGTAGACACCGTCATGTTTTGACTGGATTTATGGAAGTCCTTCAACAACTTTGCTTGCAAGAGGTAGTACTCTGTAGTGCACATGTGCAAGCCTTCTATGCCAAAGTTCATTTGGTTCTACTATGTCATGGATCAAGGCTTGTTCTGGATGGCCCTTCAATTTGCATAGACCTCCCTCTTGTTCCCCAATTACTACTACATCATGAATAGTCTTTCCCTTTGGCCAAATGAGAACTTGGCCATCTACAAATGCAACCCTCATGCCTTTTGCATCCAATGTAGATATGGAGAGGAGGTTCTTATTTAGTCTTGGTACAAACACTACATCCTTCATTGTCATAGACTTTCCAGAGTCTAGCTTATAGGAGGAATCCCCACACAACTTTTTATTGGATACTGGTAGTCATCTCCAAGTTTCACCTAGTGGGGTGATTCACCTTCTGATAGTTTCACAAAGGATTCTTTGAATCCTGTCATATGTTTGGAGGCCCCACTGTCTATAAGCCAATCATTGCTTCCATGTGTGATGTCTCCCGTGAGAGCAAAAATCAAGACATATTCCTCATCATTTGAGGAATCATCACTTTCTTGTCTGATTCTCTTTATGGAAGGTTCATCATCCTCTACAACATGAGCATGATGTCTTCTCTTTGTAACACCCCGGTTTTGACCCCGATACATTAATATACATGATATATATATATACATTGTAAATAATCATGGTGCGGAGCTAAAGGCCAAGGCCCACCATCAATTTGGTTATGTTATGTTCGGATTGGAAGTGTCACCGATGGTATATCGGGACATATGGCACGGATTAAATTGTGGCATCATGTAAATGTGCATTTTAATTAAATGAACCCAACCATCTATGTTCACTACAACCAAATTGAGAATGGGCATGATTTCCTAAGGTTAAGGGTGGGAATGTTAAACCTTGAACCTATGGGCGAAAAGCCATGTGTCACCACCCTGTTTGACTACTCGCCTTCCCTTGTCTCATTCAATCACCATTTTAATGTTCTACTATTGGTTAGGGTAGTTAATGCTGGAAGTGGAATGTGGCAGGAATTCCATGCCTTTCCCACACGCACACTCCACCAGGATGACCCTCATGCTGGCAAGGAAAACCACTATGCCATGATCCCACTCTTTCCACGACTGCACTCTCTCCAACGCCGACGGTTCAGTTTCCTCACGCGGGATAAGTTAAAAGGATCCACGATCCATTGTTTGGGGGTTGGTTCTTCCTTATCTCACACTGATTGCCGGTCTGTGGATATGTTTTTTCTTCCGTTCACGCAAACAATCGATTCTCCTTGGGTATTATTGGACTGTGCATTGTTCTGTCCTTTAGGGTGGATCGCTGGCTGTAGTCTCCTCCATGTATTGTTGATTGTGTTCTTCCTTTACAAAGTAGTATCTGATGTAGATTGAGGGGGTTTTCTCCTATGGTTCATTGGATGTTGTTTCCCCACTTTTGTTGGCTAGGTTTCCTTTGTGATTGGGTTGTTGTACATCGGTGTGAAATCATTTTGGCCACAATAGGGCCAAGAACGATTCAAGGACTTATTTCCCCTATCAAAGCTTTAATTGTGGGTTTGCTGCAAGCATGCAGTGATTGGTCTTCAAACTGCATTGGAGTGGTGATGAGGGCCTGATGTGCTTGACGAAATTGGTGTGTTTGGGAACCACACAAATAGAACTAGAGGGCTAGTTTTCTTCTCCACAACCCCTGAATAGAACTGGAAGGGAGGTTAGGGTCTGAGGGACTGCGTTGTAGAGAAAGGATTGATTTCCTTGTGTGTGGGTGTCCTAGGAGCCAGGCTGGTTCTGGTGTAGGTGTCTGTAGCTCTTTAAATGAGTTCACCAGTTTAGCATTTAGCCCTTCCTAGCTCCTGGATGGCCTGATAAATCCAACGTTGTTGGCTTGGATGATCTGAGGTTTTCCTAATAAACCCAACTGTGTTGGCTTAGCTGAATTGCGTACCCTTGTGGTGTTGTTATCCTTGGCTATGTGTAAGCCTGTTAGTTCCTTATTCATTGGGGAATCATTCCCGGATCAGGGGTGGCAGCGTTGCTGAGATATTAAGGAGCACGTGGGCCTATGGTTGGGTGGAACGTTGCAGCGACATCGCTGGTTGGAAGACAAGTTCTCATTAAGATAAGTATTCTTGACTAATATGTTTTGCAATCATATTTATTGTTGATGAATAATGATGATGTACATGTTGAATACTAAATTATATATGAATGCATGTTGTTTGCTTCTGCTATGTTTATGAATGATTAACGCATCATAGTAGGTTTTGCATTTTTGGGCATTTTGCTTCAGCATTATATGTATGTATATGCTCATGAGGCTAGATGCCCGAATGTTTGATGAATGGTAGCGTCCTCTTCGCTGGTCGGAGGGTCGGGGACGTTACAGTGTGGTATCAGAGCTCTAGTTGCAGCATGGGCATGAATGGGCTGTGAAGATGCAGTGACAGAACTTATGTTGCAGCAATTGGGCCTCAGAGGGCCATGAGAAGATCAGTCAGTAGAGGTAGGTTGCTTACTGCCTAGAACAAAACCAAGAGAAATGGGTGATGACAAGAAAATTCACAAAAAATTTCTAAGTGCTTGGCTGTCGGCACATCGGAGAACTTAGTGCGAAGTTCCTCCGACATGGTGGAAGTGTTAGTTTGAAGCCCCCCCATGGTGGAAGGCTTTGCGAAATTTTTCTTAAGTCATAAAATCGTCAGCGATCAACGATGATTAGTTGATTGCATCACCGATGCCTAGAGGATCATGTTGCTGACGTGGCAAAAGGTTTGGTGACTACATTGGAAGAGGTTAGATGATCTTGCAATGCTGTTGCAGATGGCTAGACAACTATGCTTCCGATAGGTAGAGCCTCCAACAGCTGATGCCGTAGAAGATAGTTGATTCGACAGCTGATGCAGCAGAAGACAGAGGAGGAAAGTTCCAAAAATTTTCTAAGGCATGAGATCATCGGTGCTTAGAAAATGTTAGTAGTTGGGATCACTGATAACTAGAGTATGGGATCGCTGACAGGGAAGAAGAAGAAAATTTTCAAAATTTTTGTAAGTGTGGAAAACCATCAGCGATCGGTGAAAGATAGATGATTGGAGCATCGATCGGCGGAAATTAGTTTTTTGAGTGTCTATCGTTGTAGCTGGTTAGTGAAATATCCCGCCGATGCATTAGTCCTTCCACTCGCCGATGCCGAGGTGTTTAGTGAATAGTAGTTTTGGGTTCCGACACATAACTACGGCGGCGACAAACAGTTGATTTGATCAGTGACATATAGGGGAAGATGGAGCCGACAAATTCGGCGGAATATAAAGGAAGCTTTCGCCGACAGATAGTTAAATGGATCGACGGAGAATAAGAGATCGTTGAGCCGATGAAGTGGCAAAAGAAAGAGAAAGAGAAGCTTTGAAACTTTCTCTAAGTATGGGAATCGTCGACGAAATTTAGATGACGGAACAGCCGATGTGACAGCAGACACTGAAATAAATTAGTTGTTTTGACCGTCGATGCCGTCGACAAAAAATAGTTGTTGGGATCGCCGACACGTAGCGCTTAGTGGTTTCGACCGTAGATAGATGTTATGGCCCACGAGAAGAAGAAGAAATTTCAGAAATTTTTCTAAGTGTTGACTTCACCAGTGATCGGCAGAAGTTAGTTGTATTGGTCATCGATGACATTGGAAGAAGTTAGTGGTTCATGCGCCCGCCGTTGCAGAAGTCTAGTGCACTTATATTCTAATGGATACAGGTTCCAACTGTCGATGTCGATTAAGTTGTGCTTCAGATCGCCGATCGAAAATCATTAGGGGCTCGGGCCATCAATTGGAAAAGGATCTAAGTTGATGAACTGCCATTGCGGCCACCTAAGCGACTACCCGTCCGATGTAATAAAGGATCTGATCGCTAACGTATCAAATATGTATTGCCGCTTGGGTCACCGATGCACAGTGGTTAGGCCTTTCGACGGTCGATGGGGTATAAGGTATGCAGAGACCGTAGTGAGAGTGCCACCCACTGTTGTAGCTTCTGAGGGAACTATCTCGCCGATGCTGCAAATATTAGTAGCTCCAATCGCTAACAAGATGTGATCTGCGGAAACCCTTGAAGGTTTGTTGGTAACCATTATGGAAGCCGAGAGGACTAACCATCTGACGTACAGCACGCCCGACCGCTGATGTAGTGGATTAGTTGGGTTCCCTACCGATAAATTTCGTACTGTTATACAATTACAAACCTGACACCATAGAGAAAACTAAGGGTTCTGGACGCCAAAACGCTGGAAGGCTAGTGGGAAGGGGACCCGATGAACAGTCCAGAAGCTTAGAGGACTGAAGGTCCGACACAGTGGAGGAAATTAGAGAAATCACCTGCCAATACAGCGAAGAGAATTAGATGTTCTAGATACTGACACACCAGAAGGTTAGTGAAGAAAGGACTTGGTAAACAGTCCTTGACATCACCAATGCAGATTGGAAGTTTAGGTGATTTGCTTGCCGAAACATAGGAAAATTTGTAAGGAAGAGACCCGATGAGGAGAAGGAAATTTTGGGTTTTTCAAAGTGGAATTTTTCTCAACAAATTCCAACCGTTTAAGCAGATTTCAGTAGACTATCAGTGGATTACAGGGCTGAACAAGGGAGAGAGAAAATTTTGTGTCTTAGCAAAACTGTTGTTTTATAAATTTCCAGAAGAGGAAGGTAAGTAGTTTTGATTTATATTGATGATATGCATCTAACAGTTTGCTACTAACACATTTGCAAAATTATAGATCACTTCCAAGAGCAGTATTCCAAGAAGAACAATGTGGAAAGCAAGAGGTGGTTCAGTCATGAGAACCCATGATGGGTATGATGCTCGAGATTCTTACGAGCGTGCAGGAGATGCCATGGGAGAAAATGTTTGTAATGGAAGGAGATTCCAAGAGACACCATCAGAGGTTGCAGCCACCATGAGAAGCTTGATTAAAGCCCAGGAAGAGTAGCATCAGTTGAATGTTGTCATGTTGCAGAGTTTGACAGACTTGCAGAAGAAGATAGATTCTGGATGAGGTACATCAAGACCAGAAGGCAGTAAGAGTAGCACTAGGAAGAGGAGAAGAACTTCCAGTGGTTCATCTGACTCTGAAGAATCCAATGGAGATACAAGTTCATTTTCCTGTAAAATGAAAAGAAGAAGATACCATAGGGATCGCTCTTGGGATGAATTTAAGAAATCTAAACCTCCTACCTTTGATGGTGAGATAAAGACTGGACAAGAGGTTGAAGCTTGGCTTCTTGGGATAAAGAAGTACTTTCAATTGTAGGATTATTTAGGAAACATGAAGGCAAGAGTTACCATATTCAATCTGAATGGAAGAGCATCCATTTGGTGGGAACACTTCAAGCAAGTAAATAAGATCAGTGAAAGGAAACTGAAGTGGAAGCAGTTCAAGAAGTATTTCAGGCAGAAATACCTCTTCGATAGGTATTATGATGACAGGATTAAGGAGTTCCATGAGCTGAGATTGGAACAGTAGACCATAGATGAATATGCAAATAATTTTTTGGAATTGTTGAGGTATGTCCGGTACATCAAAGATGAAAAAGTGAAGGTCCAATGGTTTCTAAGTGGATTGCCTCAAGATTATAGAGACAGAATTGAGTTTTATGAACCTAGAACTCTTGAAGAAGCAATAAGGAAGGCTAAGTATTGCTATGAGCAAAGCAAAGGTAAACTTGATTACCATAAGGCATGGAAGGACAAGAAAAATGAAAAGTTTGATCAAAGAAAGAAAGGTTTCAAACCTTCTAGATTCAGGAATCAGCAGAAGCAGCCATCCTAGGCTGCAAGTAATCCAGTTGGAGTGATAGGTGGAAATCCTAAAGAGCCACCACAGAATAAAGGTCCACTCAAATGTTGGAAATGTGAAGGACCCCACTTACACAGATATTGTCCACTTGAGAATGGAAGTGCAAGGCTAGCTTATAACATTCATGAAGCAGAAATAGTGGGTCAGGTAGCAAGAGCAGTCCCTAGAATTTATGCAACACTGGAGGACCACTAGGTAGATCACCAGTCAACTGTGGTTGAAGTTGCAGGTAAGATTGTTGAACAATCTGTTTCTATTTTGATTGACCCTAGTTCTACTCACATTTACATTACTCCTAGAGTAGTGGAGATTTGTGCTTTTAAGAAGGTAAAGCATAGAAAATATTGGTTAGTTCAGCTAGCCACAGGGAATAAGAGAAAGGTCAGTGAAATAGTGGAGAAATGTCCATTGGTTATGAATGGATTGATCACTTGTGTAGATCTGAATGTTCTGCTGCTTGGTTCCTATGATGTCTTCATTGGAATGGATTGGTTAGAAGCTCACAGAGTGAAACTTAACTGTTATAACAAGACTTTTGAATGCACTAATGAAGAAGCAAACCCAGTAGTTATGACAGGTATTCCGAAGGTGATTTCAGTAAGACAGGTTTCAGCAATGCAGTTGAAGAAGTTATGTAGGAAGGGTTTCCAGTTGTATGCAACTCATATTCTGGAACTAACAAGAGATAAAACTCCTAGGTTGGAGGACTTTCAGGTGTTACAGGAATTCAAGGATGTGTTTCCTAATGATATTCTAGGGATTCCTCAAAAGAGGGACATTGATTTCACCATTGAACTTGTGCCAGGGGCAGCACCAGTGTCTAAGACACCCTACAGGATGAGCACACCAGAGATGCTAGAGTTGAATATGCAACTGCAAGAGTTGTTGGAAAAGAAGTATATCTGATCGAGTGTGTCTCCTTGGGGAGAACCGGTTTTGTTTGTAAAGAAGAAAGATCATACACTTAGGTTATGTATTGATTACAGACAGTTGAATAAGGTTACTGTGAAGAATAAATATCCTTTTCCTAGGATTGATGACCTCTTTGATCAAATGAGAGGGGCAAAGGTATTTTCCAAGATTGACTTGAGGTCTGGTTACCATCAAGTGAGAATCAAGGACGAAGACATTCATAAGACAACGTTCAGGACAAGGTATGGGAATTATGAGTTTGTACTGGTACCATTTGGTCTCACCAATGCACCAGCTACATTTATGTGCCTTATGAACAATGTATTCAGTGATTATTTTGACAAGTTTGTTCTTGTTTTTCTTGATGACATTCTTTTTTATTCTAAGAATGAGGAAGAACATGAAGAGCATTTGAGATTGACATTGCAATTGCTTAGGGAGAATCAACTGTAAGCAAAACTGAGCAAGTGTGACTTCTGCAGAAATAGAATTCAGTATTTGGGTCACATTATCTCAGAGGAGGGTATATCTATGGATCCTGAAAAGATTGAAGCCATTATGAATTGGCCTACTCCAGGAAATGTGACAAATTTAATATCTTTTATGGGACTTGTAGGATAGTGCAAGAGATTCATTGAGGGATTTTCCAAGGTTGCACATGCCGTCACTTCCTTACAAAAGAAGGGGTTAAAGTTTGAATGGACTTTGAAGTGTGAAGAAAGCTTCCAGCGGTTGAAGAATCTTCTCGCCAGTGCACCAGTATTAAAAGTTGCAGATCCAAATAATATGTACCGATGCATGCAGACAAGGGTTGGGAGGAGTCCTTATGCAAGATAACCACGTGATATGTTATGAGTCAAGAAAGCTGAAGGAGCATGAGAAGAACTATGCCACTCATGATCTCGAGCTTGCAGCCATAGCACATGCTCTCAAGATGTGGAGGCATTACTTGATGGGTAGAATATTTGAACTCAGACCAGATCATTGTGGACTGAATTATTTGTTTGATCAACCTACTCTAAATGCTAGGAAAGCGAGATGGCTGGAATTTTTATGTGATTTTGATTTTGAAATCAAGCACATAAAGGGAAAAGAAAATAAGGTAGCTGATGCGCTTAGCAGGAAGGTACAAGAAATGCATGTGGCGTTCCTTACTGTTTTCCAATCAGATTTGAGGCAGCAGATTGTTAATCATGTTACTGGAGATGAATTGTATGAGTAGGTAAAAGACAAATTACAGTAGCAAAGTCTTGAGAAGAGGTATGAGGGATATAAATTGGAAGAAGATGGAATTCTTACTTATAAAGGCAAAATTTATATTCTGAATGTAGCAGATTTGAGGAGAGTTGTTATGGATGAAATCCATCAAGCTCCATATTCTAGTCACCCAGGATACCAGAAGATAATTGCTACAGCTAGAAAGTAGTAATTTTGGCCAGGAATGAAAAAGGACATGGATGAATACATTTCAAGGTGCATGAAATGTCAACAGGTAAAGGTTGAGCATCAATATCCAGCAGGCTTGTTGCATCCTTTGCCAATTCCTGAATAGAAATGGGAAGTTATTTCCATGGATTTTATTATGGGATTGCCGATGACTTGGAGACAACATGATTCCATCATGGTTGTGGTAGAGAAGTTGACAAAGGTAGCACATTTTATATCGGTAAAGTCCACGCATAAGACTGATGACATTGCAAAGATCTTCATGAAGGATATTTTCAAATTGCATGGATTTCCGAAGGCAATAGTTTTTGACAGAGATGTCAAGTTCATTTCCAATTTTTGGAAGGGATTGTTTGAAGATTTGGGTACAAAGCTAAACTTCAGCACTACATACCATCCTCAGATAGATGGACAGACAGAAAGAGTTAGTCAAGTGCTTGAAGATATGCTTCGCATGTATGTGATGGACAAACCAACCAAGTGGGAAGATTACTTACACTTGGTAAAGTTTGCTTACAACAATGGACAGCAGGAATCCTTGGGGATCAGTCTGGAAGAATCTTTGTATGGCAGAAGGTGTAGGACACCAGTGACTTGGGATAACCTAGTGAACAAGGTTGTGCTTGGACCAAAATTGATCAAGGAAATGGAGCAAGAAGTTGTGAAGATCAGGCAGAATCTGAAAGCAGCACAGGACAGACAGAAAAGCTATGCAGATAAGCGTAGGATGAACAGAGAGTTCAGTGTTGGGGATCATGTTTACCTCAGAGTGAAAGCAAAGAAGAGTTCCTTGAAGCTTGGAAGTTGTGCCAAGTTGTCACCTAGATATTGTGGGTCGTTTGAAGTGCTTGAAAGAATAGGGCCTGTTGCATATAGACTTGCATTGCCTGCTAGTACTAGAGCTCATAATGTTTTTCATGTTTCTTTGCTTAAGAAATATGTACATTGTTAACACTCAGAATGTACCCAGGTTGTGAAAGGTAAATTCCAAGGTAACAACAAAAACCACTTTAGAATGTATTTCTGACCTAATACAGTAAGAGAGGGATCTCTCACTATTTACAAAGTTTTTATACTCAAGATATTCAATCAAAGACAATCAGAAGGTCAGATTTCTGATGGGACAAATAGGACAAGTTTTTTTTAAAAGACTTGGTAGGACAGTAATGGAGGAGACCATTGGGCAATGGAGTCAACAATCAGATCTAAAATAGGTTGCAGGAGGTAAGGTTTTGAAGGTTTATGATCAGAGGAAAGGTAGGCACCATTTCCTCAGTCTTGAGGTATTAGCAGGTTGATTAGTAGACAAAGAGAGACATTCCATCAAACAGAACACCTTTAGGGTGAATTCTACAAGACTTTAGAAGAAAATATTTTGAAAATGCTTGAACAATGGACATAGAGCATGCAGGATGAATTCTAGCCCATAAAAACTAATTCTCAAGCATGAAAGAACATACAAAATGGAGTGCGAAACAGGATAAACAATCACATAAAGAAATTACTTACTAAAGAAAAAGATGGCACAAGAATCTCTCACATGAAAAAGATTTTACATTCCTCCTCTGCAAATTTCATTCATTTACTGAAAATGTGAAGCCATTACAATGTAGAGTCTCTCCACTCTTGAAAATCCTCTCTTAACTATCAATTACGTTTTAATTTATATAAGAATAATCTTTACCTAACTTTGAATTCAAAACCTAACTGAACTCTAAAAATAGAAACAGTTACAACAAAGTTTCTCCTGCATATCTCCAATGGTGATAGCTGTGTGAAATATGGGAGAGGTTTTTATAACTGGAGATGTGCATGAAAAAACCCATGTCTTCATTTATCCAAAATCATCTCAATATCCTCAAAATATTCCTTTGAAGCTGATGACTCAAATAATAAAATTGTAGATTTCTGGAAAAATGACTTGTGAAGATATTTTAAATTCTCCCAACCTGTGATTACTGTGTAAAAAATGAAGGAGATTTTTGATTACACGCCTATTAGAAATAAAAACCTGTCTCATTTTTGTCAAATTAAATTCCATTTTCCCAAAACAATTCTTTGAATTTGATGGCTGAAATAGTCCTTTGGAAAACATGAAAAATGGCCTGTACAACTGACATTGTTTCTACTAAACCATAGCACCTGTGTGAAAAATGAAAGAGTTTATTGTGGATAGGTATGTTTTGAAGAAAATCCTCTCTCAGTTTTGGAAAATTCATCTTAATTTGATGTAAACAACTATTTTAATTGGATGACTAGAACAGTCATTTCGAAATATGAACATTTTCCCTCTGAAGACGACTTTGTTGCTCCCAATATGTAGCACCTAGGTAAAACATGAGAGAGTTTATTGTATATCATAATGTTATTATGAAAAACCTCTTTGTTTTTTTGAAAAATCTTCTTTGTTTGCTGGAAACATGTCGTTGAATAAAATGACTAAAACAATCATTTTCAGAAGAAGAAAAAAATATGCTAAGTTGCTTCTAAACCTTGAATTGTTTAACTGTAATTCATAAACAGATAACATATAGTATCTATCCTTGTAAGATCATCTATTGTAATAGAAATCCCATGAATTTATTGATCAAGATAGCCATATTTGTTAATAGTGTCTCCAAACACTTGAATAATCCCAAGCTTTGGCATACTCTCCACTGTAAATTATGTTTGTAAGACTTTAAACACATACCAATACCTTCACGAATGCTATCATTGTATATATTTCTACAACACTTCTGGGTTGATGTTCTTTTTGGGCTTCCCTTCTGCATTGTTGAGTGGTGGCTTCCCTTTTCTTGTTCTATAAAAATCAATTTCCAGCTTCTTGATCACACTCTTTATCTCCTCCATTTTCCCTGTGATTGAAAACAAGTAAAAGTTGAGTTTGGAAATATGGTGGACTGTCTCCTTCCTTTCGCGCGCAGCACACAAATGAAATTATTTTTTTAAAAACCAAGTCAAATTTATTTTTAAATAATGGTCTATTCCGGAGCCTCCACTGAGTTGTTTTTCCAAAACCACTTTTTTCCGCGAAATTCACCAAAAGTTACCACGTGGAAAGTGGTTTAAATTCTGCTACAAGATTTCCAATTTAACCACAGTGCAACTCTATCCTCTGGATATGATGATGACTGTCGATGCATTTTCACTTTATTTTCCAACCATTGGATAAGCTTACACGTACACATTTCGCTGAGCCCTTTTGTTTTAATTAACACGCAACTTTACTCTCTGAAAACAATAATACCTGTTGATGTGTTTTCACTTTTTACATTAGCCGTCGGATTATTTTATGTGCTAGTGGTTTGATTATACCTTAAGAAAGGTAATAAACCTTGTTTAGCACTTAAACCTTCATTAAGACTTGGTTTGGTGAATAAAGTTCACTTTTTGACTTTGAAAAAATATCCAAAACTATATAAGTTTGAATATGAATAAAATAATAACTTTATAAAACCCATTTTTTAAATTTCATTCAAAAATGAATAAAACTTTTTGCCCCACTTGTGAAAAAATTATTTCTCTTTTTATCTAAAATTCTTTTAACTTCTCTTCATTTCCAACTTGGAAATAACTTAATGAGAAAACTTTGAAAACCATCTCAATCACCCATGAAAACTTAAAATTTTGAAGGCAATAAGACCAATTTTGACAAAAATAAATTTAGTGCTAACAACTAGCTCCAACTAGGGATGCTATCCTCCCTGCGAGGTAGCAAAGAACACCGTAGACCAGGTGCCAAATCCATTGGGTTTCTCTTAATTTTCCTCTGAAATCCTCAACCTGTTTTGAACTGAACCATCAACTGAAACCATTTTGCAAACAAATCCCACTCTGTCAACCTATAACCTGTAACTGAATTGCACTTGAAACTAAAACCAAACTAAAAACTGCTGAAAGAAATGGTCATCGTGATGAGCTTATTCATGCCTACCTATCCTACTTAACTAAGCACAAATGCCCAATCAAGCAAAATCTGACTTCCAATGAATCCAATCAATCAATTTATCCAATAATTCCATTTCTTCTTCATGCTTGATCGAAATTAGGACATAAGAACAAAATAGCAATAGGTTATGATGAAAGATTTGTCCTTTGCTGCAAACATATAACCAACTACTCCATCTGAAAAATTTGTCCATGTACTCTGCTATTGGATCATAAAAAACATGACAAATTTCAAAATACTCAATCACTTGTTTGTCATGACAAGGCTGTCCAAAAAGTAACTCCTCTTGCATACTGTCAAAACTGATCTTTAGAAGAGCTTTGAAAGGAATTCTCATGATTGTTTTTCAATGATATATCAGCAACTTCATTTAATATTTCTACGTTTACAACTCCGTTATTCTCAAGCACTTCAAGAGGAATATCATTTTGTTCTTCAACAAGATTAAGCAGAAAGATGTCTTCTTGACAAAATGTTTCTGAATTGGAAAGATTTAAAGAAACATCCCATTTAGAGTTCTCATCTCCTCCTTTATGATCCCCTGGTTTATTGTACACTGTTGGTTCTTTCACATACTGAGATTGATGGAATGATTGCTCTTCCTGTTCATTATATATAAGTAGACTAAAATTTTCTTTAAAACCATCACTGACATAATTTTTAACAAGCTGACCGCAATCATTAGAAAAACCATCAAGAGTATAACCTTCTTCTTTCACATCACTATGCTGATCATCTTCATGCTCATATATTTTTTCCAATTCTAATCCAAGGGCTGATTTATCTTTAATTGTATTTTCAGAAAATAAATATGTGGAGGGACTGTAAGACTAAAAATTTGTAGAATCAGAATTCTTTATGTAATCAACAACAGAAGCATTAGAATTTAGAGGAAATTGCTGCTGCAAAAAGCAATTTTCTGATTGGGAATAAGCAGCCTCATCTTGAAACAAAACTTCAAAAGTTGAATAATATGAAGAAGGGTTTGATTGAACATCCCAACTTCCTTCTTGGTCACACAAAGAATGACAAGACTGTTGCAAATTAGCATCTACTTTAGGAAAATAAATGTAGCTGGTTGAATCAGAGTTTTGGCTCATGTCTTTTTCAGTAGAGGAATAAATTATTAACTGCTGAGATTTTTCTTGAATGTGAAGACAACTAATTTGTATTTCTTTTTTCTGAGATGGGTTCTCATATAAAATTTATAAAATCTCTTCATCCACTAACTCATCATCACTATACAATTTTTCCAAATCTTCAATGAAACCTTTAGCATGCATACAACAATCTTGAACTAGCAACAAGGAGGGGTATTTGTTTTTGTAATGTTCATGAAATACTGTAAGAAAATCAGTAAAAGAAAATAAACTTTCTGATGGTAACCCTTCATACCATGACCTTGCATCTCCTTCTAAAGTAGCCATGAACATTTTCATTAAAGAATCCTCATGCAATTTAACTCCCAGCTCAGGGCGGCATCATCATTCTTTTGATCTTTAAACTTTGGAAGACCTGTTTGCCAATCCACTTTAGGTATTCGATTTGGAAAACCATGAATGTGAGCATGATTCATAGGAGGATACCTTGTAGACAAAGAACTCATCTTGACAAATGAATATACTGAATCAGCTCTTCAAACTTCATGATCTTTCCCCAGTGGAGTCGCCATAGGAATTCTGAAAACTGGATTCTTCAAAGATGGAGTCACCAGGTGAAAGATGCACAACCTTGTTGATATCTGACTATTGTTCACCATCAACAATCAAATCTGAAACTATGTTGTTCATACCCAGGGAAGATTTGATCCTTCGTTCCCCGGCAACAGCGTCAATTTGTTAACACTCCGAATGTACCCAGGTTGTGAAAGATAAATTCCAAGGTAACCGCAAAAACCACTTTAGAATGTATTTCTGACCTAATACAATCAAATAGGGATCTCTCACTATTTACAAAGTTTTTATACTCAAGATATTCAATCAAAGAAAATCAGAAGGTCAGATTTCTGATGGGACAAATAGGACAAGTTTGTTTTAAAAGACTTGGTAGGACAGTCATGGAGGAGACCATTGGGCAATGGAGTCAACAATCAGATCTAAAATAGGTTGCAGGAGGTAAGGTTTTGAAGGTTTATGATCAAAGGCAAGGTAGGCACCATTTCCTCAGTCTTGAGGTATTAGCAGGTTGATTAGTAGACAAAGAGAGACATTCCATCAAACAGAGCACCTTTAGGGTGAATTCTACAAGACTTTAGAAGAAAATATTTTGAAAATGCTTGAACAATGGACGTAGAGCATGCAGGATGAATTCTAGCCCATAAAAACTAATGCTCAAGAATGAAAGAACATACAAAATGGAGTGGGAAACAGGATAAACAATCACATAAAGAAATTACTTACTGAAGAAAAAGATGGCACAAGAATCTCTGACATGAAAAAGATTTTACATTCCTCCTCTGCAAATTTCATTCATTTACTGAAAACGTGAAGCCATTACAATGTAGAGTCTCTCTGCTCTTGAAAATCCTCTTTTAACTATCAATTACATTTTAATTTATATAAGAATAATCTTTACCTAACTTTGAATTCAAAACCTAACTGAACTCTAAAAATAGAAACAGTTACAACAAAGTTTCTCCTGCATATCTCCAATGGTGATAGATGTGTGAAATATGGGAGAGGTTTTTATAACTGGATATGTGCATGACAAAACCCATGTCTTAATTTCTACAAAATAATCTCAGTATCCTCGAAATATTCCTTTGAAGCGGATGACTCAAATAATAAAATTGTAGATTTCTGGAAAAATGACTTGTGAAGATATTTTAAATTCTCCCAACCTATGATTACTGTGTAAAAAATGAAGGAGGTTTGTGATTATAATCCGGTTAGAAATAAAAACCTATCTCATTTTTGTCAAATTAAATTCCATTTTCCCAAAACAATGCTTTGAATTTGATGGCTGAAATAGTCCTTTGGAAAACATGAAAAATGGCCTATACAACTGACTTTGTTTCTACTAAACCACAGCACCTGTGTGAAAACAAAAAGAGGTTATTATGGATAGGTGTGTTTATAAGAAACTTCTCTCCCATTTTTTGAAAATTCATCTTAATTTGATGTAAAAAATTATTTTAATTGGATGACTAGAACAGTCATTTCGAAATCTGAACATTTTCCCTCTAAAGACGACTTTACTGCTCCCAATATGTAGCACCTGGGTAAAACCTAAGAGAGGTTATTGTATATAATAATGTTATGATGAAAAACCTCTTTTATTTTTTGAAAAATCTTCTTTGTTTGCTGGAAACACGTCGTTGAATAAAATGACTAAAACAGTCATTTTCAGAAGAAGAGAAAAAATATGCTAAGCTGCTTCTAAACCTTGAATTGTTTAACTATAATTCATAAACAGAGAACATATACTATCTATCCTTGTAATATCATCTACTGTAAGAGAAATCCCATGAATTGATTGATCAAGGTAGCCATATTTATTAATAGTGTCTCCAAACACTTGAATAATCCCAAGCTTTGGCATACTCTCCACTGTAAATTCTGTTTGTAAGACTTTAAACACATACTAATACCTTCACGAATGCTGTCATTGTATATATTTCTAAAACACTTCTAGGTTGATGTTCTTTTTGGGATTCTTTTCTGCATTGTTGAGTGGTGGCTTCCCTTTTCTTGTTCTATAAAAATCAATTTCCAGCTTCTTGATCACACTCTTTTATCTCTGCCATTTTCCCTGTGATTGAAAACAAGTAAAAGTTGAGTTTGGAAATATGGTGGACTGTCTCCTTCCTTTCGCGCGCAGCACACAAATGAAATTATTTTTTTTAAAACCAAGTCAACTTTATTTTTAAATAATGGTCTATTCCGGAGCCTCCACTGAGTTGTTTTTCCCAAACCACTTTTCTCCGCGGAATTCACCAAAAGTTACCACGTGGAAAGTGGTTTAAATTCCGCTACCACCTTTCCACTTTAACCACCGTGCAACTCTATCCTCCGGATCTGATGATGACCGTCGATGCATTTTCACTTTATTTTCCAGCCGTTGGATAAGCTTACACGTACACATTCCGCTGAGCCCTTTTCTTTTAATTAATGCCAAACTTTACTCTCCGGAAACAATAATACCCGTTGATGAGTTTTCACTTTTTACATTAGCCGTCGGATTATTTTATGTGCTAGTGGTTTGATTATACCTTAAGAAAGGCAATAAACCTTTTTTAGCGCTTAAACCTTCATTAAGACTTGGTTTGGTGAATAAAGTTCACTTTTTGACTTTGGAAAAATATCCAAAACTATATAAGTTTGAATATGAATAAAATAATAACTTTATAAAACCCATTTTTTAAATTTCATTCAAAAATGAATAAAACCTTTTGCCCCACTTGTGAAAAAATTATTTCTCTTTTTATCTAAAATTCTTTTAACTTCTCTTCGTTTCCAACTTGGAAATAGCTTAATGAGAAAACTTTGGAAACCATCTCAATCACCCATGAAAATTTAAAATTTTGAAGGCAATAAGACCAATTCTGACAAAAATAAATTTAGTGCTAACAACTAGCTCCAACTAGGGATGCTATCCTCCCTGCGAGGTAGCAAAGAACCCCATAGACCAGGTGCCAAATCCATTGGGTTTCTCTTAATTTTTCTCTGAAATCCTCAACCTGTTTTGAATTGAACCATCAACTGAAACCATTTTGCAAACAAATCCCACTCTGTCAACCTGTAACCTGTAACTGAATTGCACTTGAAACTAAAACCAAACTGAAAACTGCTGAAAGAAATTCTCACCATGTCGAGCTTATTCATGCCTACCTATCCTACTTAACTAAGCACAAATGCCCAATCAAGCAAAATCTGACTTCCAATGAAGCCAATCAAGCAATTTATCCAATAATTCCATTTCTTCTTCATGCTTAATCGAAATTAGAACATAAGAAAAAAATAGCAATAGGTTATGATGAAATATTTGTCCTTTGCTGCAAACATATAACCAACTACTCCATCTGAAAAATTTGTCCATGTACTCTACTATTGGATCATAAAAAACATGACAAATTTCAAAATACTGAATCACTTGTTTGTCATGACAAGGCTGTCCAAAAACTAACTCCTCTTGCGTACTGTCAAACCGATCTTTAGAAGAGCTTTGAAAGGAATTATCATGATTGTTTTTCAATGATATATCAGCAACTTCATTTAATATTTCTACGTTTACAACTCCATTATTCTCAAGCACTTCAAGAGGAATATCATTTTGTTCTTCAACAAGATTAAGTAGAAAGATGTCTTCTTGACAAAATGTTTCTGAATTGGAAAGATTTAAAGAAACATCCCATTTAGAGTTTTCATCTCCTCCTTTATGATCCCTTGTTTTATTGTACATTGTTGCTTCTTTCACATACTGAGATTGATGGCATGATGGCATGATTGCTCTTCCTGTTCATTATATATAGGTAGACTAAAATTTTCTTTAAAACCATCACTAACATAATTTTTAACAAGATGACCCCAATCATCAGAAAAACCATCAAGAGTATAACCTTCTTCTTTCACATCACTATGCTGATCATCTTCATGCTCATATCTTTTTTCCAATTCTAATCCAAGGGATGATTTCTCTTTAATTGTATTTTCAGAAAATAAATATGTGGAGGGACTGTAAGACTGAAAATTTGCATAATCAGAATTCTTTATGTAATCACCAACATAAGCATTAGAATTTAGAGGAAATTGCTGCTACAAAAAGCAATTTTCTGATTGGGAATAAGCAGCCTCATCTTGAAACAAAACTTCAGAAGTTGAATAATATGAAGAAGGGTTTGATTGAACATCCCAACTTCCTTCTTGGTCACACAAAGAATGACAAGACTGCTACAAATTATCATCTACTTCAGGAAAAGAAATGTAGCTGGTTGAATCAGAGTTTTGGCTCATGTCTTTTTCAGTAGAGGAAGAAATTATTAACTGCTGAGATTTTTCTTGAATGTGAAGACAACTAATTTGTATTTCTTTTTTCTAAAATCGGTTCTCATATAAAATTTCTAAAATCTCTTCATCCACTAACTCATCATCACTATACATTTTTTCCAAATCTTCAATGAAACCTTTAGCATGCATACAACAATCTTGAACCAACAACAAGGAGGGGTATTGGTTTTTGTAATGTTCATGAAATACTGTATGAAAATCAGTAAGGGAAAATAAACTTTCTGATGGTAACCCTTCATACCATGACCTTGCATCTCCTTCTAAAGTAGCCATGAACATTTTCATTAAAGAATCCTCATGCAATTTAACTCCCGGCTTATGTATATGCATATGAAATCTAACAAAATGAAGGGAAGCATCATCATTCTTTTGATCTTTAAACTTTGGAAGACCCATTTGCCAATCCACTTTAGGTATTCGATTTGGAAAACCATGAATGTGAGCATGATTCATAGGAGCATACCTTGCAGACAAAGAACTCATCTTAACAAATGAATATACTGAATCAGCTCTTCAAACTTCACAATCTTTCCCCAGTGGAGTCGCCATAGGAATTCTGAAAACTGGATTCTTCGAAGATGGAGTCGCCAGGTGAAAGATGCACAACCTTGCTGATACCTGACTATTGTTCACCATCAACAATCAAATCTGAAACTATGTCGTTCATACCCAGGGAAGATTTGAGCCTTCGTTCACCGGCAACTGCGCCAATTTATTAACACTCAGAATGTACCCACATTATGAAAGGTAAATTCCAAGGTAACAGCAAAAACCACTTTAGAATGTATTTCTAACCTAATGCAGTCAAAGAGGGATCTCTCACTATTTACAAAGTTTTTATACTCAAGATATTCAATCAAAGACAATCAGAAGGTCAGATTTATGATGGGACAAATAGGACAAGTTTTTTTTAAAAGACTTGATAGGATAGTCATGGAGGAGACCATTGGGCAATGGAGTCAACAATCAGATCTAAAATAGGTTGCAGGAGGTAAGGTTTTGAACGTTTATGATCAGAGGCAAGGTAGGCACCATTTCCTCAGTCTTGAGGTATTAGCACATTGATTAGTAGACAAAGAGAGACATTCCATTAAACAGAGCATCTTTAGGGTGAATTCTACAAGACTTTAGAAGAAAATAGTTTGAAAATGCTTGAACAATGGACGTAGAGCATGCAGGATGAATTATAGCCCATAAAAACTAATGCTCAAGCATGAAATAACATACAAAATGGAGTGGGAAACAGGATAAACAATCACATAAAGAAATTACTTACTGAAGAAAAAGATGGCACAAGAATATCTAACATGAAAAAGATTTTACATTCCTCCTCTGCAAATTTCATTCATTTACTGAAAATGTGAAGCCATTACAATGTAGAGTCTCTCTGCTCTTGAAAATCCTCTCTTAACTATCAATTACATTTTAATTTATATAAGAATAATCTTTACCTAACTTTGAATTCAAAACCTAACTGAACTCTAAAAATAAAAATAGTTACAACAAAGTTTCTCCTGCATATCTCCAATGGTGATAGTTGTGTGAAATATGGGAGAGGTTTGTATAATTGGACATGTGCATGACAACACCCATGTCTTCATTTCTCCAAAATCATCTCAATATCCTCGAAATATTCCTTTGAAACTGATGACTCAAATAATAAAATTGTAGATTTCTGGAAAAATGACTTGTGAAGATATTTTAAATTCTCCCAACCTGTGATTACTATCTAAGAAATGAAGGAGTTTTGTCATTATAATCCTGTTAGAAATAAAAACCTCTCTCATTTTTTTCAAATTAAATTCCATTTTCCCAAAACAATTCTTTGAATTTGATGGCTGAAATAGTCCTTTGGAAAACATGAAAAATGGCCTGTATAACTGACTTTGTTTCTGCTAAACCGCAGCACTTGTGTGAAAAATAAATGATTTTGTTGTGGATAGGTATGTTTTGAATAAAATCCTCTCTCAGTTTTGGAAAATTCATCTTAATTTGATGTAAACAATTATTTTAATTGGATGACTAGAACAGTCATTTCAAAATCTGAACATTTTCCCTCTGAAGATGACTTTACTACTCACAATTTGTAGCCCTTCGGTAAAAACTGAGAGAGGTTATTGTATATCATAATGTTATTATGAAAACCCTCTTTTTGTTTTTGAAAAATCTTCTTTTTTGCTGGAAACATGTCGTTGAATAAAATGACTAAAACAGTCATTTTCAGAAGAAAAAAAAATATGCTAAGTTGCTTCTAAACCTTGAATTGTTTAACTGTAATTCATAAACAGAGAACATATAGTATCTATCCTTGTATTATCATCTACTGTAAGATAAATCCCATGAATTTATTAATCAAGGTAGTCATATATGTTAATAGTGTCTACAAACACTTGAATAATCCCAAGCTTTGGCATACTCTCCACTATAAATTATGTTTGTAAGACTTTCAACACATACCAATACCTTCACGAATGTTGTCACTGTATATATTTCTGCAACACTTCTAGGTTGATGTTCTTTTTGGTCTTCCCTTCTGCATTGTTGAGTGGTGGCTTCCCTTTTCTTGTTTTATAAAAATCAATTTCCAACTTCTTGATCAGACTCTTTATCTCTGCCATTTTCCCTGTGATTGAAAACAAGTAAAAGTTGAGTTTGGAAATATGGTGGACTGTCTCCTTCCTTTCGCGCGCAGCACACAAATGAAATTATTTTTTTAAAAACCAAGTCAACTTTATTTTTAAATAATGGTCTATTCTGGAGCCTCCACTGAGTTGTTTTTCCCAAACCACTTTTCTCCGCGGAATTCACCAAAAGTTGCCACGTGGAAAGTGGTTTAAATTCCGCTACCACCTTTCCAATTTAACCACCATGCAACTCTATCCTCCAAATCTGATGATGACCGTCGATGCATTTTCACTTTATTTTCCAACCGTTGGATAAGCTTACACGTACACATTCTGCTGAGCCCTTTTCTTTTAATTAATGCACAACTTTACTCTCCGGAAACAATAATACCCGTTGATGAGTTTTCACTTTTTACATTAGCCGTCGGATTATTTTATGTGCTAGTGGTTTGATTATACCTTAAGAAAGGCAATAAACCTTTTTTAGGGCTTAAACCTTCATTAAGACTTGGTTTGGTGAATAAAGTTCACTTTTTGACTTTGAAAAAATATCCAAAACTATATAAGTTTGAATATGAATAAAATAATAACTTTATAAAACCCATTTTTTAAATTTCATTTAAAAATGAATAAAACCTTTTGCCCCACTTGTGAAAAATGTATTTCTCTTTTTATCTAAAATTCTTTTAACTTCTCTTCATTTCCAACTTGGAAATAGCTTAATGAGAAAACTTTGGAAACCATCTCAATCACCCATGAAAACTTAAAATTTTGAAGGCAATAAGACCAATTCTGACAAAAATAAATTTAGTGCTAACAACTAGCTCCGACTAGGGATGCTATCCTCCCTGCGAGGTAGTAAAGAACCCCATAGACCAGGTGCCAAATCCATTGGGTTTCTCTTAATTTTTCTCTGAAATCCTCAACCTATTTTGAACTGAACCATCAACTGAAACCATTTTGCAAACAAATCCCACTCTGTCAACCTGTAACCTGTAACTGAATTGCACTTGAAACTAAAACCAAACTAAAAATGGCTGAAAGAAATGCTCGCCATGTCGAGCTTATTCATGCCTACCTATCCTACTTAACTAAGCACAAATTCCCAATCAAGCAAAATCTGACTTCCAATGAAGCAAATCAAGCAATTTATCAAATAATTCCATTTCTTCTTCATGCTTGATCGAAATTAGAACATAAGAACAAAAGAGCAATAGGTTATGATGAAAGATTTGTCCTTTGCTACAAACATATAACCAACTAATCCATCTGAAAAATTTGTCCATGTACTCTGCTATTGGATCATAAAAAACATGACAAATTTTAAAATACTGAATCACTTGTTTGTCATGACAAGGCTGTCCAAAAAGTAACTCCTCTTGCATACTCTCAAACCGATCTTTAGAAGAGCTTTGAAAGGAATTCTCATGATTGTTTTTCAATGCTACATTAGCAACTTATTTTAATATTTCTATGTTTACAACTCCATTATTATGAAGCACTTCAAGAGGAATATCATTTTGTTCTTCAACAAGATTAAGAAGAAAGATGTCTTCTTGATAAAATGTTTCTGAATTGGAAAGATTTAAAGAAACATCCCATTTAGAGTTCTCATCTCCTCCTTTATGATCCCTTGGTTTATTGTACACTGTTGGTTCTTTCACATACTGGGATTGATGGCATGATTTCTCTTCCTGTTCATTATATATAAGTAGACTAAAATTTTCTTTAAAACCATCACTAACATAATTTTTAACAAGCTGACCGCAATCATCAGAAAAACCATCAAGAGTATAACCTTCTTCTTTCACATCACTATGCTGATCATCTTCGTGCTCATATCTTTTTTCCAATTCTAATCCAAGGGCTGATTTCTCTTTAATTGTATTTTCAGAAAATAAATATGTGGAGGGACTGTAAGACTGAAAATTTGCAGAATCAGAATTCTTTATGTAATCACCAACAGAAGCATTAGAATTTAGAGGAAATTGCTACTGCAAAAAGCAATTTTCTGATTGGGAATAAGCAGCCTCATCTTGAAACAAAACTTCAGAAGTTGAATAATATGAAGAAGGGTTTGATTGAACATCCCAACTTCCTTCTTGGTCACACAAAGAATGACAAGACTGCTGCAAATTAGCATCTACTTCAGGAAAAGAAATGTAGTTGGTTGAATCAGAGTTTTGGCTCATGTCTTTTTCAGTAGAGGAAGAAATTATTAACTGCTGAGATTTTTCTTGAATGTGAAGACAACTAATTTGTATTTCTTTTTTCTGAAATGGGTTCTCATATAAAATTTCTAAAATCTCTTCATCCACTAACTCATCATCACTATACAATTTTTCCAAATCTTCAATGAAACCTTTAGCATGCATACAACAATCTTGAACCAGCAACAAGGAGGGGTATTGGTTTTTGTAATGTTCATGAAATACTGTATGAAAATCAGTAAGGGAAAATAAAATTTATGATGGTAACCCTTCATACCATGACCTTGCATCTCCTTCTAAAGTAGCCATGAACATTTTCATTAAAGAATCCTCGTGCAATTTAACTCCTAGCTTATGTATATGCATATGAAATCTAACCAAATGAAGGGCAGCATCATCATTCTTTTGATCTTTAAACTTTGGAAGACCTATTTTCCAATCCACTTTAGGTATTCGATTTGGAAAACCATGAATGTGAGCATGATTCATAGGAGCATACCTTGCAGACAAAGAACTAATCTTGACAAATGAATATACTGAATCAGCTCTTCAAACTTCACAATCTTTCCCCAGTGGAGTCACCATAGGATTTCTAAAAAATGGATTCTTTGAAGATGGAGTCGTCAGGTGAAAGATGCACAACCTTTCTGATATCTAACTGTTGTTCACCATCAACAATAAAATCTGAAACTATGTCGTTCATACCCAGGGAAGATTTGAGCCTTCGTTCCCCGGTAACAACTCCAATTTGTTAACACTAAGAATGTACCCAGGTTGTGAAAGGTAAATTCCAATGTAACAGCAAAAACCACTTTAGAATGTATTTCTAACCTAATACAGTCAGAGAGGGATCTCTCACTATTTACAAAGTTTTTATACTCAAGATATTCAATCAAAGACAATCAAAAGGTCAGATTTTTGATGGGACAAATAGGACATGTTTGTTTTAAAAGACTTGGTAGGAGAGTCATGGAGGAGAGAATTGGGCAATGGAGTGAACAATTAGATATAAAATAGGTTGCAGGAGGTAAGGTTTTGAAGGTTTATGATCAGAGGCAAGGTAGGAACCATTTCCTCAGTCTTGAGGTATTAGCACGTTGATTAGTAGACAAAGAGAGACATTCCATCAAACATAGCACCTTTAGGGTGAATTCTACAGTAATTTAGAAGAAAATATTTTGAAAATGCTTGAACAATGGACATAGAGCATGTAGGATGAATTCTATCCCATAAAAACTAATGCTCAAGCATGAAAAAACATACAAAATGGAGTGGGAAACAGGATAATCAATCACATAAAGAAATTACTTACTGAAGAAAAAGATGGCACAAGAATCTCTGACATGAAAAAGATTGTGCATTCCTCTTCTGCAAATTTCATTCATTTACTAAAAACGTGAAGCCATTACAATGTAGAGTCTCGCCGCTCTTGAAAATCCTCTCTTAACTATCAATTACATTTTAATTTATATAAAAATAATCTTTACCTAACTTTGAATTCAAAACCTAACTGAACTCTAAAAATAGAAACAGTTACAACAAAGTTTCTCCTGCATATCTCCAATGGTGACAGCTATGTGAAATTTGGGAGAGGTTTTTATAACTGGACATGTACATGACAAAACCCATGTCTTAATTTCTTCAAAATCATCTCAATATCCTTGAAATATTCCTTTGAAGATGACGACTCAAATAATAAAATTGTAGATTTCTGGAAAAATGACTTGTGAAGATATTTTAAATTCTCCCAACCTGTGATTATTGTGTAAAAAATGAAGGAGGTTTGTGATTATAAGCCTGTTAGAAATAAAAACCTCTCTCATTTTTTTCAAATTAAATTCCATTTGCCAAAAACAATTCTTTGAATTTGATGGCTGAAATAGTCCTTTGGAAAACATGAAAAATGGTCTGTACAACTGACTTTGTTTCTGCTAAACCACAACACTTGTGTGAAAATGGAAAGATTTTATTGTGGATAGGTATGTTTTGAAGAAAATCCTCTCCCATTTTTGGAAAATTCATCTTAATTTGATGTAAACAATTATTTTAATTGGATGACTAGAACAGTCATTTCAAAATCTGAACATTTTCCCTCTGAAGACGACTTTACTGCTCCCAAGATGTAGCACATGGGTAAAACCTGAGAGAGGTTATTGTATATCATAATGTTATTATGAAAAACCTCTTTTATTTTTTGAAAAATATTCTTTGTTTTCTAGAAACACGTCGTTGAATAAAATGACTAAAACAGTCATTTTCAGAAGAAAAACAAAACATGCTAAGTTGCTTCTAAACCTTGAATTGTTTAACTGTAATTCATAAACAGAGAACATATAGTATCTATCCTTGTAAGATCATCTACTGTAAGAGAAATCCCATGAATTGATTGATCAAGGTAGCCATATTTGTTAATAGTGTCTCCAAACACTTGAATAATCCCAAGCTTTGGCATACTCTCCACTGTAAATTTTGTTTGTAAGACTTTAAACACATACCAATACCTTCACGAATGCTGTCACTGTATATATTTCTACAACACTTCTGGGTTGATGTTCTTTTTGGGATTCCCTTCTGCATTCTTGAGTGGTGGCTTCCCTTTTCTTGTTCTATAAAAATCAATTTCCAGCTTCTTGATCAGACTCTTTATCTCCGCCATTTTCCCTGTGATTGAAAACAAGTAAAAGTTGAGTTTGGAAATATGGTGGACTATCTCCTTCCTTTCACACGTAGCACACAAATGAAATTATTTTTTTAAAACCAAGTCAACTTTATTTTTAAATAATGGTCTATTCTGGAGCCTCCACTGAGTTGTTTTTCCCAAACCACTTTTCTCCACGGAATTCACCAAAAGTTACCACGTGGAAAGTGGTTTAAATTACGCTACCACCTTTCCAATTTAACCACCGTGCAACTCTATCCTCTGGATCTAATGATGACCGTCGATGCATTTTCACTTTATTTTCCAGTCGTTGGATAAGCTTACACGTACACATTCCGCTGAGCCCTTTTGTTTTAATTAACGCGCAACTTTACTCTCCGGAAACAATAATACCCGTTGATGAGTTTTCACTTTTTACATTAGCCGTCGGATTATTTTATGTGCTAGTGGTTTTATTATACCTTAGGAAAGGTAATAAACCTTGGTTAGCGCTTAAACCTTCATTAAGACTTGGTTTGGTGAATAAAGTTCACTTTTTGACTTTGGAAAAATATCCAAAACTATATAAGTTTGAATATGAATAAAATAATAACTTTATAAAACCCATTTTTTAAATTTCATTCAAAAATGAATAAAACTTTTTGCCCCACTTGTGAAAAAATTATTTCTCTTTTTATCTAAAATTCTTTTAACTTCTCTTCATTTCCAACTTGGAAATAGCTTAATGAGAAAACTTTGGAAACCAACTCAATCACCCATGAAAACTTAAAATTTTGAAGGCAATAAGACCAATTCTGACAAAAATAAATTTGGTGCTAACATACATCATCATAACCATGTGATAAATTGGGATGTGATTTAGATGGAACCCGAGGGAGAATTTCAAATCGATCCAATGTGTATCGTCGACAGGAAGGTCACAATGCTCCGGAACCACGCCATAGGGCAGGTAAAGGTGCAATGGGAGCACTATGGACCTGAAGAGGCTACGTGGGAGCTAGAGGATGCCATGTGATTGGCACATCCATTTTTGTTCAATTCTACGGAACACTGAGGCAATACCAGTGTAGCATTTTGTTCAATTTTGTAAAGCACTGAGG
>LPNX010343855.1:295774-332453 GCA_001517045.1 Pseudotsuga menziesii
TAAGGGTGGGCATATTAAACCTTGAACCTATGGGGGAAAAGCCATGTGTCACCACCCTATTTGACTGCTTGCCATCCCTTGTCTCATTCAACCACCATTTTAATGTTCTACTGTTGGTTAGGGCAGTTAATGCTGGAAGTGGAGTGTGGCAGGATTTCCATTCCTTTCCCACACGCACACTCCACCAAGCTGACCCTCACTCTGGCAAGGAAAACCACTATGCCATGATCCCACTCTCTCCATGACTACACTCTCTCCAGCACCGACGGTTCAGTTTCCTTACGCAGTTTGAGTTAAAATGATCCATGATCCATTGTTTCGGGGTTGGTTCTTCCTTCTCTCACACCGATTTCCAGTCTGTGGATATGTTTTTCCTTTCGTTCATGCAGAGAATCAATTTTCCCTGGGTATTATCGGATTGTGCATTGTTCTGTCCTTCAGAGTGGATCGCTAGCTGTAGTCTCCTCCACGTATTGTTGACGTGTTCTTCCTTTACAAAGTGGTATCTGCTTTAGATTGCAGGGGTTTTCTCCTGTGGTTCGTTGGCTGTTGTTTCCCCACTTTTGTTGGCTGAGTTGCCTTTGTGATTGGGTATCTCTAGATCACTGTGAAATCATTTTGGCCACGATAGGGCCAAGAATGATTTAGGGACTTATTTCCCCTGTCAAAGCTTTAATTGCAGGTTTGTTGCAAGCACGTAGTGATTGGTCTTTAGACTGCATTGGAGTGGTGATGAGGGCCTGATGTGCTTGACAAACCTGGTGTGTTTGGGAACCACACAAATAGAACTAGAGGGTTGGTTTTCTTCTCCACAACCCCTGAATAGCACTGGAAAGGAGTTCAGGGTTTGAGGGACTGCGTTGCAGAGAAAGACTAATTTCCTTGTGTTGGGTGTGTGTGGGTGTCCTAGAAGCCAGGTTGGTTCTAGTGTAGGTGTATGTAGCTCTTTAAATGAGTTCACCAATTTAGCATTTAGCCCTTCCTAGCTCGTGGATGGCCTGATAAACCCAACGTTGTTGGCTTGGCTGATCTGAGGTTCGCCTGATAAAACCAACTATGTTGGCTTGGATGAACTATGTACCCTTGTGGTGTTGTTATCCTTGGCTATGTGTAAGCCTATTAGTTTCTTATTCCTTGGGGAATCATGCCTGGCTCGAGGGTGGCAGTGTTGCTGAGAGATTAAGGAGCATGCGAGCCTATGGTTGGGTGGAACGTTGCTGTGACGTAGCTGGTTGCGGGACGAGTTCTCATTAAGATAAGTATTCTTGACTAATATGTTTTGCAATCGTATTTATTTCTGATGAATAATGATGATGTACATGTTGAATGCTAAATTATATATGAATGCATGTTGTTTGCTTCCGCTATGTACATGAATGATTAACGCATCGTAGTAGGTTTTATGTTTTTGGGCATTTTGCTTCAGCATTATATGTATGTATATGTTCATGAGGCTAGATGCCCAAATGTTTGATGAATGGTAGCATCCTCTTCATCGGTCGAAGGGTCGGGGATGTTACACTCTTGTTTCCCTTCTTCTTATTTTTTCTTTTTTGACAATCTTTTGCATAGTGTCCTACTTCATCACATGTATAACATCTAATTTTACACAAATATTTTCTAGTGTTATTTTTATGGAAATGATTACCTCTAGGGTGATGAGATCTTCTTTTAATTTTCTTGGAGTGTACTGTGAGAGCTTGATATTCACTTCCCATCTTTTCTTCTTAAGCTGCTATCCAAGCTTCTTCTTGAGAGCATTCTTCCCATAGTCTGCTAAATTTGACTAGCTTCTTTCTGGCACATATCCCTTGTATAAAGGAGTCCCATGATCTAGGGAGACCATTCAAGGTGGCCATTACAATCTCTGCATTCTCCACTTCTTCATCCACTGCTTCAAGTTGTTCTTTGATCTGGGAGACCCATGTGAAGTATGATTGTATGGTCCCCGCATTCTGGATCTTCACATTCTTCAACTGGTTCCTCAAAGTCATCTTCCGGTTTATGTTCTTTCCTTCAAATAGTTTGATCAGGGCAAAAAACATATCTTTACATGTATTTAGGGAGGACACCTGTGGTATGAGGTGATCTTTGATTGAATCAGCAATAATCCTCTTAGTCGTGACCAACTTCTTTTTGTGTAAGGCCTTATCCTCATGTCCCTCTGGAACTGGAACCTCCTCATTGATGTAGGAGTCCAAGTCATTTTCTTCCAGGACCAGGGAGATCCTATACTTCCAGGCTCAAAAGTTATCAGCTCCCTCAAGCTTGGTATGATGAGACATCTTAACTGATAACCTCAAATGGAAATACAAAAGATTTAGATCTTACCAGGTTAAGATGTCGGATCTGGATCTAGAGCTAAAATTCTCTAGAGTTAGTTTAGGAGCATATTAGCGTTTGACTTTTCCGAAGTTATGTCCAACCAAAAACTTTGATCTTGATCTCTAAATTTTTATTTTGAGGAGGAGATCAATCCAGGCCTAGGCTCACTCAAAAATTCCAATTTTGTGGAAAGCCCTAATTTTCGGCAGTAGTGTCATGTCAAAAACTGAAAATGCTCATAATCAGATTCTGCTTTGACAGAAATATGCGCCCTAAAGAGGAGAGTCATCCCAACCTTATTTTGCTGAAAATATATGGAGAGAGATCCAACAAGTAGGAAGCCCTAGTTTCCATAGCTGCACATTGTCTTCTTCTCAGGTTAGCTCTGATACCATGTTAGATTTTTATCATTCAAGCTAGCATTATATTAGGATCTTTAACTAAAAGAATAACAAGCACAACAATCAAACACAAGAGAAAATGAACACAATGTTTTTCCTTGGGGAAACCATAAAGGATAAAACCCCACAACTTCCTCGGAGATAGAATCATCACCAAAAGCAAAACCCCAAAAAATAGTAAGATGATCTCCCGATAGCACTAGTCTCTTTCTTTCTAGTCCCAACAACTTCTTCTCCCTCAGTTATGCACTACAACTAAGTGTGAGTGAGTGTGTGATAAATAGAGAGGCTCACTCTCTATTTATACTAATTCCTGACTTGACAATAACTCACTAGGGCCGACTTCTCTAGGAGAGTCTAATAATCCTAGGGCCTCACAACTGCAGGGACTTTAACCCTTGATCAATAGGAGGGTTACCCACAATGACTTGACATGACTTATTTACATTATCGAATCTCCTGATAGGAACAACGGGGCATGACATGACTCAAATACATTACAGACACTTCCTGGAATAAACATCGGGGCACAATACATAATATATACAAGTGAATACATTCCAAAGTTACATATACATCAACAACCTATGGACAAGAAACAACACCAGCGGGTTCTCCTGGCCCATAAGGACCAAGGCTTCAACAATTTTTGTTGCACAACACAAAGCTGAGACACAAAGCAACATGGGGTCTATCATCATAAATTCAAGTGGGGGAAAAAAGGTGTCCTCAATTTCACAAGTCAAAGTTCAAGTCTGGGTAGATGTCAACATGGATGATATGAATGGGTGGAGGAAGTGAAAAAATGGTGCCAACGTAGAAACATAGAATAAGTTTGTTCAAGAGAGCATACATCAAGGCCTTACATAAAATACTGCCCAACCACTCACAATATAAGTCACTCAAAACACTACCACAAGAAGCTAATCAATGCCAAGTCATAGCTTCTAAAATAACCAATAGAGACAACATAAATCAAAATACCACATGTATACCTGCTCAACCATATGCATGTCTATACCTGAAGTGCCAATCTGTTAAATGTGTACCATCTCTGCTACTCTACTCAAATGGACCATGTCACCACCAAGGTCATCTCAATGGACTAGGAGATCTTAGTCATGGCAAGGGACTACTCAGCTTCTAGTACTGAAGTAATGCTCTAAATATGGCTTGTACTGATAATTAATCCATGGTGTATCCCCATATATATGTCTAGCTAAAAACAAATAGGCAAAACATCCATGTGCTACATCATAGTAACCTAGCTAAAATTTATGTGATAACATCTGCTCCAACTGGGACTAGTTCTCCAAGGGAGAGAGTGTTTGAGAACCTCAAAAATATATGGTCTGTAGCACCATCTCATCATCAATTACCCTACACTTAAAATTCTTACTTCATCTTCAAATGTACCTATTCCTGCGCACATGGAAACAGACTATACCAAGAAGCCTGTATGGCATAAAACTAAATGCATAAAAGAAAGTACTGGAAATAAAATGTCGAAATAACAAATCTAATCTAGGAACTGTTAAGACAGTTGCAAGTTTTATTAACCTAAAGACACACTCAAACAAATAAAGGGGCCAAACTCAATGGCCATAAGTCTCGGCACAGAAAAATAAAAAGAGACTCAAATCCTATTGCTCAAGTGAGCTTATTCAATCCTACCTACTCTAAAAGGCTACACTGATCAATCATCACTAAATCATGCCAAGGACATAATCCCTTAGATGGACTTGATTGACAGGAATCTCAAATCTGTAACCATGTTCACTGGCTAAATAATACATATTACCATCAGATCGTTCAACTGTTAATGGCACAATCCAAAGACTTCCTGCTCGTCTAGATTGATGATTAAAGGCACAATTTTCAATGATAACTCTATCACCATAGGTGAACCTACATATATTAATTGATGATTCTATGACTTGAATATCACATGTATGTAAAATGGAGGCATCAATATTGCCTCAAACACAGGGAGGTGGCATTATCCGATTCCTTTCTTGAGGTATTGCATTGAGGCATGGGGAACCCTCGCCTTTTAGAAGAGCAACTCTTACAATCAATACTTCTCTTAATTCACTTCTCCTTTCATTAGGTTCATCAGGAAGTGGGGTTATAGTATATCTAGGTGTCTCACTAACAACCCAAAATTCATGAAAGACTCTCAACGTCACTGGAAATGGGAGAAATAGTGTTTGTATGATCAGGTTGTCAACTAGTGCCTTCTCCATGGGGCATTGGTAATTTTCCTTTCTTGGAAGCTACATACATGTTTCCTTCAACTTCATCATCCAGAGAGGTCATAGCAGGAATGGGAATGTGAGAGGGGTCATTATTTCTTTCTTTATTCATGGAGACAATATTTTCTCAAGGTAACAAGAAAATTGGAAAATTCATGGGAGGCAAATAATGAAAATTGCTCATAATTCCCCTTTGACTAGGTTTCTTTTGTTGTGTGATAGTTCCATTTCGAACAACATCCTCGGCTAATGGTTGGGAAGTTGGAGCCTCTCTCACAATTGTTTCAAGAGGATCCATTATTTGAAATATGGCTAAATTGTTTAAGGAAAACTCCTCACTAATGGCATCATTAATAAGAGCATCTTCCTCCCAACTTTTATTTGTACAATTTCTCATTTTCCTTTCAAGACTTTCTTGCATGTTTTTTCTTATGTCTCTAATATGATGAACACTTATTCATCTTAAAGGATATACTATATCAATAGTAGACTCATTTTGTGCACTAGTCCCTACATCTTGTGAATGTAATTGGGAAATTTGATCGAGATCATCTGAAAAACACTCAGATTCATTATTTATTACTTCTTGTAACAACTCTTGTGGAGTGATAATAGTGTTCAAAGGTGCAATTTCCCCCAAATTCTCTTGGTGAATAAGTTCTTGTCTATACCTAACATCCTCCTTATCTTCAAAATTAGAACTACCAATACCCATAAAAAATATAGGAGGGACATATTCGTTCTTGTCATTGTTTTCTACTCCATTGATTCTCCCAATACTCAGGCCAACCTCACCATAAGTGTTTTTCATACCATTCTCAAAGGTTTCCAAGTACCCATCAATGAAAGGTTCCTGACTTATTCTAACTAAATCTCCATTAGCATTACGAATACAGGCATATGAAAGATCCATCATGAGATACCCACCTCAACCTGCAGCCCATTTTCTAGAAATGAGCATGCCATAAACAAGAGGTAAATCAATACCTACTACATCCATCATGGTAGTTAAATATGGGTAGGAAAATAGATCAACTTTTAAATTCTTAATGAGATCGTAGGCTTGTACATTTTTTGAATCAATTCCACGGACATTCTCATAAGGCCTGGTGATTTCCAGCCCCATTTCTTTCATGATGCGTAAAGGCATTACATTCATAGCAACCCCTAAATCTAGCATACAATTGTGAAGAAGAAGGTCATTGATATGCAATGTTAGATAGAACTAAGGATGCCCACCACTTTTTCATCCATAGATAGTAGAATGAATGTGAATAGGGGGATCTTCCTCTACCTCCTTACCTCTAATGCTTTGACTATGAAAAGATTCGTAAGCCACCCTAAGGGCATTCACCACAATGATTTTCTTGAAAAATTGTTGAACTTGATCTTTAATAGTGGGTAACTTCATTAATTCGCTACAGGGAACATTTTGAGCAACCTTTATCAATTCTTTCTCAATATCAATGCCTAAGTCATAATTGTGTAATTGTTGATTACCATCTGCTATGTTTTGACCTAGGTGATTGTCAAATAAAGGTGTGGCATTCTAGTTTTTATCTCTTCGTTGGTAAACATTAGCATCGGGTTGTGCCATAGTATAAACCTCGACATCATCATTTTCTTCTTCAAGCAAAATCCTCATCAAAAGAAAAATATTCTACTAAGTTGATCCATTGATTCTTAGAGTCAAAAACATCAATTTCTTCTTCTGGTTTCTCATGATAAATTTACATTCTTGTTCTCTATTGATTCAGTCTTCCTAGGGGGCTATCTATTAACTTCATCTATTGGCCTTCTTTGGTTATTCCAATGGGGTTTAGGGCCATAAGGATTTCTATATTGTTCAGGATCCCTAGTTCTGGCTATGTCCTTAGTAAAAAGCATGAGGCTCTTCATCATTTCATACATGTTTTCAAGGGTGGCTTTTTCATTAGGAACCAATTCCTTGGATTTTCGAGGCTTAGTTTCACTACGAGAAGACGTAGGGGCCATAAATATCAAATAAATTTTTATTTCCCATAGATGTTATGTTTTCTTCTGCCTTTCCATGATTTGGGCTGACCTGAGATCATTTGGCCCCTTTTTCTTTAAGGTTAAAACCAAACAATCCCTCATAAGAGTTCAGTTAAAGGATAAGTATTGCTTGTTCAGTTGGTCTTATAACTATGGTGATAAGGTTATTCTAAAAAATAGTGATTACCTTCGTATTTCTAGAGAACATGACAATTTATAGGTTGGTCCTTTCACAGTGGAACATTTTGAAGGAAATTTTTATTATTTGCCTACTGAGAATGGGCTTCAATTTTGTATCCCTCTCCATGAGAATCATCTGCCATATTACATCCCTAGCATGACTTAGCGATATATTTTCACTTAGTAGTTTAGAGTAGGAAGTTGAATAAGCTCACTTGATTAGTAGGAATTGATTCTCTTTTTATTTTTATGTGTTGAGTCTTTTGGCCATTGAGTCTGGCCCCTTTTCTCTAGATTGAGTTTGCTTCTTCTTTTCAGTTAATAAAATTGGAAATTGTCTTAACAATTCTTAGAATATATGTTTACTTCAGTATTTTATTTTTACATATTTTCATGCACTTTGTTTTATACCATATGTGTTTCCATAGTTTTCTTCCATGTGCGGAGGAATATGTACCATTGAAATTGAAGTAGACATTCGGGTGCAAGATCGTTGATGATGAGATGGTGTTGTGGAATAGAGTTTTCTGAAGTTCTAAACCACTCTCTGTCTTAAAGCACTTGCCCCAGTTGGATCCAGATGTTATCACATACATTGTAGATGGGGTACTATGATGCAGTAGATGGATATTCTCACATTTTATTCAGTCAGTCTTATACATGGTGATATAGCATGGATTGATTATCAGCATAGCCATATCACAAAGACATTCAAAGCTTCGTCCAGCATTAGATGCATAGTACGCCTTTGTCAGGACAGAGATTTCCTAGTCCATTAAGATGACCTTGGTAGAGTCATAGTCCATTTGAGCAGGGAAGCAGAGATGGTATATCCTTGACTAACAGAGTGGCATTTAGGTAGAGACTTGTATATGGTGAGATCAACTATATTGCTTCTTGGTTTCAGATTGCTCTCTGATGTATGTTAACACCTTTGAATTAATATGCTATGATGATTATGGTGACATGTGCTTATTTAACTAGTATTGTAATGGCTAACTTGTGTTATGAATGGTTGGAAGTCTAATATGTAAGGACAATGTTTATCCCATGCTTTACACAAACTTATCTTCTCCTGATTTGTTGGCGCCATCTTATCACTTCTCCTCGCACATCTAGTTTTCATTTGTGTTGTTTTACCCTTTGACTTATTATTGGGACTATGAGATTGATGACTTTTTCACCACTTTGACCCCTGTGCATGATGGACCCGATGTTTGCATTGTGCCTCTAGCTCTGGAGTATGTGGATTGGTTCCTTCCCTTCTGCATGTATGATGCCTTGTGGAAGGGATGTGCGGTTTATGTCACCGAACAGTTTTCCTTTACTCCTCAAACCAAGTAGTCTTAATAAAAGTGTATCTATACACAAGTTCATTGGAACGCATAAATGCTAAATCTAAATTATACAAAATACAAGTTGCAATTAGTAGTGCTTCTAAGTACTGATGCCTAAATGAAGTAAATGTTATAAAACTCATCAGTGGCCAAGGGATGAGCACTCGTCCTTTTTTTGATGTAAGCCAATTTTCCCCTACAGGGAAACAAGGTGGCAAACCCATCAGGGCTATGGACGCTCTTTAGCAGCAGGGCTAGGCCAAGTCATTATCTCGACGCCAGAAAGCTATGTCTGAGCCATTATTTTAAATGTTTGAAAGTTAAATTCTTATTAAATGTTAATGGATACTTGTTAGAGTCTAAAGGAAACAATCCCAAGTACTCTACCATTTTCAAGACACCGCCATTCCCTAATGTTCTATGTCATGCATATTGTCACCATGGTTGTGTGTATTCATTGCCACTCGAAGAGATCACATGGTCTAAGTCAACAACAAGTCATCGCACTTTAACTTAAGCCTTGTTTACTCACCTTCACCCAGTACAAGTAGATGAGTTAAACTTTGTAAGCATGGCATATGCAGAGGTCTTCATAGAATATTTTAAGGCTATTAAAAAATATAGGTATAATATGCTTATTTATTATTTTTCAATCACTATGAATATGATTAGTATGTTGTAGTTGGGTATTAATATACATCCTGGAGCATCTTTTACCTTGAATGCATAAAGGCTTATATAGATCATTGTCTCACCTTCAGATTGAGTATTTTGACCAGGTCAACCTAGTTAACCAAGTCAAACATGTTTCCTAAGGTAGTGACTACAAAAATCAAGATTTGTTATATATGTTCCATACATGCCCAATGCACATACTGTAGTCTCAATTTTCAGCAAATGGTCGCACTTTTGATTTTTGGTTATTATTATTCATTTTATTATTCTGGTCATATTATTTGTGATGAGATGATGATGAGGATGACACTCTCAAGGCGCTATTAGAGACTAGGGGGTATGTGTAGTCACCATTACCATTCTCTTATGACTTCAGGTCCATTTTTGCACTCAGTTTTTCACAAGATGCAGCTGATGGAGAGTTATTAGCATTTTTATATCTTCAAGATGATGTACCAATATAAAATTCACATAAAATGGACTATGAAATTACTAAAGGAAATTGATTTGGCTTGGTTGATCAAGGAAATGGCATGGGATGTTTTGTGATGATATATGTGTTGAATTTTTACCAAGTGTTTGTTCATTCATGCCTTGGGGTGGAAAATGACACTTTAATAAGTGGTTCCCAGCCTAATTTAAAAGGTGAGAATGACTTTATTATAAAGTGACCTTTTTAATGTGAGTTTGAGTTTATATTTTAAAAGTGACTTTATGAATATTAAATGTGGGTGTGCATTAAATTCTCATTAATTAATTAAAATTTATTTTTAATGAGGAAATGAGATGGGCCTAGATGTCATTTAGTTGGATTTTAACCTAAGCCATTGATCTCAAAGTGGAAGTTACTCAAACAAAAGGGGCTTGGGAAAGGAAAATGGATATTAGTGTTCACTTTCACAGGAGAGAATTTTGAGATAGGAGGAGCAAGAGAAATTTTAGAGAGTAAACCCTTACAAAAATTTCCAAAAAATAGGAAGAAGAGACGGGCATGAATTTCAAAGAGTTTGTACCAGTAGATTTGCATGAATCCCAAGGTGACCATACAACATTAAATGCAGCAGACCATACAACATTAAATGCAGGTCGTATAGTTCGTACAAAGATTTCTAGGTGAGGGAACATTTTTTGAGGTGACCGTACAACAAAAAAATCGAGGAAAGTACAACATTAATTTTTGTCTATACAATAGGTAGAAATAGGCACATAAATCGAGGTTTGTACTGTCGCATGTGTGGGGTCATACAACATGAATTTTGAGAAAGTCGTACGGCAAGTTTTTTCAGTGAGATATTGGCATGTGTCTCGAGAAGGGAAATAAGTATTGTTGCTTTAATTTTTTAAAGTTTTCCTAAAGAAATAAAATCTCTTTGAAGAATAGGTTTCCCCTTTGGGGTTTTTCCTGGGTCAATTTGACCAAAAATTTGAACATTTAATTTTCATCTGTGTGGCTGAGTTTAAATTTATGAGTAAGAGTTTAGGGTTGCTATAATTTTCAATGTTCAAAAGTTGAAAATAAATATCATGTGTTTCATCTTACTCAGTTAAAATTTTAATTTTTCAATGTATATGCGTGATGGTGTTTGGGCATTAAACCATATGCAGCACTGAAACTGAAATTGGGTTGGGGTTCTTAAAACATTTCATGGTATCAAAGGTTGACTGAAGGCTGAAAATTATACACATAAGTAAATTTCAGACTTGGAGAAATAAGGGAAAACAGGGTTGTTGAGAAGAACATGTTCTTAAACTCTTTTGTAGTGATGGCTACCGGACTTAGGTTTGAGTATAGGTTGGATGGGATAGTTAATTTTATCCCATGGAAGGCTAGGATTGTACTGATTTTGCAAGAGAATGAACTATAAGAAATAGTTAATAATGTTGGTTTATTGGTCAATACTAAGAGGGGGGGTGAATTAGTATTGTTATCATTTTACTAATTTAACCACTTTTTAAATCTATCATTAAATACACATAACAACAAGAATACACATAACACAATTTTAATGTGGAAGCCCAATAGGCTAAACCACCAATATGTCCTATTACTGCAAAATTGTTATTTACAAAGAGTTTTTCCTACTGCTACAGACAAGGATGGTATTACACCCTATTTACTAGCAACTACTAGAAGGAAGCTACGACCCACTAGTTTATCAGCTACTACTGAAAGGATGCTACGACACCCTATTTACCATATACCACTAGAAGGAGGCTACGACCCCCTAGTTTATCAACTGCTACTAAAAGGATGCTACGACACCCTATTTTTTCAGCTACGACTGGAAGGATGCTCCTACACCCTATTTACCATCTTTTGTTGGATGTATTGTTCTAGAAACACACCCTTTCACAAACATTCCCTTTCAAATCTGATAATCACACTTATCATAATTCTGTTTATGAACATATAATTATTAAAATTAAAACTAATAGATATTCTTCCAATAATGGAATATAATCTCTTCATACTTGCAGGAATCACTTATAAGGATTGCAGGAAATATTTATTACATGTAAATATCGAACTAGAACATTCTTCCACACCCTTACATTCATTCAGCACCTCAGAATTCATTTCCACATCTCAACTCAACGTTTTCTGGTGCTTCCACAATCTTCTTCTCCATAATCAATCTAGGTCATTGACCTAATTTTGAGACTCTTCGATTCGTTGATATAGCATACAAATTTCCTCCTCAAAATCATATTTCCACACCATGATTTCCTCATCAAAGCTTCCCCACTGTTGATCTTCATCGGGTGTTTTCTTGACCATTGATCTGAGGTAAGATGAGGATTGCGGAATGTGGGTTTGTGACTTTTCCAAAATTTATTTTTGCGATTTTCGCAGTTGTCTTTCCACAACAATCGTTCCACACCATTGATCTCTTGCAGTCTCTTCCGTGATCATTGATCTGAGATAAGATGCATATTGTGGTATGCGGAAATGTAACATTTCCTCAAATCGTATCTCGACTTTTCGCAAGCTCCTTTTCACATTTTTTCTTCTGTAGCGTCATAATTTGTGGAACTGATCTCAGTCGTCCGATCTTGATCTTTTGCGGATTCTTTCCCAACCTTCAATATTCCAGATTGCAGGTTCATATAATATTTAAATGTTATTTCTGCAGTTCCCTTTCCACATTTTTTCTTCTGCACCGTCGATCTCTTTTAGTGGAACTAATCTCAGCCATCCGATCTTCATCTTTTGTGGAACTTTGGATTTTCTGCCTAACTGTCAGAAATAATCCTTAGCCGTCAGATCTAGTATGGGACTAATATAAGCCATCTAATCTTGATTGTTGTGGATCTAATCCTTAATTGTCAGTTTTCTGTTAGGATATTTAGACACTTAGGAGTTAGTTAAGATCAACTTGTGTAATATATCTGTTAGGTAAAAGTGACGGTTTCTTTAGTATGCATTAGTATGCATTTGTAAATATTATAATCCGATGGTCATGATACCTTCTAGACATAGAGTGATCCATCTGTTCAACTTCTCTTAGATCATACCTACCATTGATTTGTGGCTTAACACCCGATTAGACTATGATCTCTATTTAAAGAGCATAGAGGGTCCTTGGCTAGTTGATCGATTATGAGAAGCTCATGTAACTTTTTTTATTTTGCATAATAAATTTCTCCAAGTAGCTATTTGGCTGGGGTCGTGGACTGTTTCCCTCTCGGGGGTTTTAACCATGTGACAAACATTGGTGTGTTGATCTATGATCTATTTGTGTGAAGCGGTATCTGAAGGTGTTCGGTCTTTTGGGAGTACCCTGTGTACCCAAACATTTTCATGCAGGATCTGACCATTAGAATTAGTTTTATATCGAATGTGGATCTCAACATGACTTTGCGGATCTGCATGATTTCTTTACGGAAATCCTTTGCGATAGTTTTAAATATTTATATACACAGAGAATTTCATCATGCGGCTGATTATCACTCTCACAGATATAGTTTCTACGAACAATTTATAAACACTCTCGTAGATATAGTTTCTTTGTTCTTCGATTGTTACATATACTCTATCTCTCGTTCGTTTCACTCTTATGCAGTTCCACTCTTCATTTGTCTAACCAGATTTGGCATTCATACTGCATCTCTACTTCCACTCGACCTCCATTCTTTGTTTCATTAACCATTGTTTACATCATACTGTCGACACTATCTTGGAAGTCTTTAGATTAGTCATTCATGTTGTCTTATCATCCATGTCCATCTCATCATCTATCCAATGAAATTTTATGACATCATCATTAGGACACCATCATATTCCATGTCATCATATGTGGCATGCCACATCTTCAACTATGTCATACCATGCCATCACTACTTTAGTATTTCACTAGGTTTTTCCTGCCATCATATCCACTGGTTATTCCTTTGTCATTTGTGAACACCTTTAACATCAATGACAACTATATACTAAAAAATCTCCCCCTTTGTCATTGATGGCAACCTCTAAACATTCTCCCCCTTTGACAACAATGACAAAGGATAACCTGTTGTGCCAATGTTGTACCTATTTTGATATAGGATTTCTTGTCTTTCTACTTTCTGACAACTCCCCCTATCAACATATATCCCCCTGAGATTGTGCTTCCTCCTCTTAGTGCTTTTGTAAATGAACTACTCCCATCTTCTGTCTAAGACGCTTAAAGACTTCCTTAGGTAGTGGTTTCGTGAAAATGTCAGTAGTCTGTTCTTTTGTGTCAATGTATTCTAATCTGACAGATTTTTGAGATACTTGTTCTCTTAGATAGTGATACTTGATTGGTATATTTTTTTTCTTAGAATGCATGATAGGATTTTTAGACATATTTATAGCACTAGTGTTATCATAGTTGATCACTATTGGATGTTCATATTTTATGAGTAGATCTTCTAGGGTTTGTTTCATCCAAATAACCTAAGTGCAACATGAGGCGACAGAAATGTATTCTGCTTCTACTGTAGAGAGTGAAATGGAGGATTGTTTTTTACTTGACCATGATACTAAACAAATTCCCAGAAAGAACGCTGCTCCACTATTACTTTTTCGATCATCAACACTTCCTTCCCAATTTGGATCAGTAAACACTTTCAAGGTAAAGTCTTTTCCTTTTGGATACCATAAACCATGCTCTATGGTGCCTTTTAGATATTTGAAAAACCTTTTTACTATTGTTACATGTGTTTCTCTGGGAGATGACTGGAATCTAGACACCAATCCAACAACTTGCATCACATCTGGTCTTATGGTTGTCACTTATAGCAGACTACCAATCATGGATCTAAACATGGTATGATCTACTTCCAGAGATTCATCATCCTTACTTAACTTGCAACTAGTGACCATAGGAGTACCAACAGGTTTAGAATTTTCCATTTTAAACTTTTTCAACATATATTTGATGTACTTAGTTTGAGAGATGAAAATTCCTTTGTCTATTTGGTAGACTTGCAATCCCAAGAAGAAATTCAATTCACCCAACATTGACATTTCGAATTCTTTCTTCATTTCAGAGGCAAAATATACACTTAGGATTTTAAGATTGCTTCCAAATATGATATCATCCACATAGACAACAACAATGATCATATTTTTATCTTCAATCTTTAAGTAAAGATTACTCACAGATTACTTTCAGTGGCTCCTATTTTAAAACCTTGTTGTTTCAAGTAATTGTCTAGTATTGAAAACCACGCTCTTAGAGATTGTTTAAGACCATAGAGTGCCTTCTTTAGTTTACAGACATAAGCTTTGTTTTATGACAAGAGAAACCCTTCAAGTTTTTCAATATATACTTCTTCTTCTAGTTTTCCATTCAGGAATGCAGACTTGACATCCATTTGATATACTTTGAAATTTTTATGGCATGATAGTGCCAAAAACATTCTGATTGCTTCAAGTCATGCTACAGGAGCATAAGTTTCTTCAAAGTTAATACCTTCCATTTGGGTATACCCCTTACAAACCAATATTGCTTTGTTCCTTGTTACTTGTCCATCTTGATTGAACTTGTTTTTGAAAATCCATTTGGTTCCTACAATGTTCTTATCTTCAGGTCTCAAGACAAGTTCCTAGGTCTCATTTTTATCAATCTAATCAAGTTCCTTCATTCATGGCTTTGACCCATTCAACACTTTTTCTGGCTTCTGTAAAGTTCTTGGGTTCAACTATTGAAAGTAGTGTTTGTTCAACAACTGGTAGTTGTATTCTTGTTATGACTCCAACATTTTTATTCCCCATGATCTGTGACTCCGGATGATTCTTTTGTATCCTTCTAGAAGTATTTTTAGTGTCAAGTCTAGGGAAGTCTTCTTCATCTTCCTATGTATCTTCCTTCTTCTTTGTTTACATTTTTGTGACAGAGTTTACACTAAGCATTTTTTCACACTCTTCCATTTTCTATCTAGGATACATGTTTTTTTTTTACTTTGTTCCTGCTGCCATATCTAATGGTCCCCGTAAGTTAACTAGCTTCTGCTTTTACCAAAATTCCTTAAGCCTGTGCATTTAGATATTCATATAACAACCTAGCATATACTGCTGGATTCTTTTGGATTTTAGATCGATATTATCAATTTTTCAAAGACCCATAACTTCAAATCCTCAACATAGAGATTACTTTAGTTTATTACATAGTTTCTCTGGTCTCACTATCTCAGACACAAAGACTCATAACCTCAACCTTTTCCTTTGTTAATGCTGAACTTGTCCTTCTACCTTATCAATAGACTAAATCTTTATTTTTTAGATTTGTGTTTTCTTCTACTGTCAACAATTTTTATGTGTCACGACTTCAAATACTAAGTGAACATATTCATATTTATCTTCTATTTGATTGAAAACATCATGGTATGCATGACTCTCACATTTTTTTGTTCTCACGTTAGTTCATACTTTCTCTTATGTCATCCATACACCAACCTTGATCATCCATCATCTTTGAAGAAGATAGCTTTCAATATACTTCAACATTAGATACCAATTGGAATTTCCTGACTTGAAGTCCCCTTGAATATATGATCATTTCTAATGTTATTTTCAGGGTTTTCTTTAAATCATGAGATATCTTTTAGGTAAGGATCCCACAATCATCATGTTGGAGACATTTACCAAAATGAGTGTGTATGGTGGTAAATGTCTCCAACACCCACCCTTAAGCTATACTCAGGAGAAGTAGAAAACATAAAGTGCATAAGAATGCTAGGGCCCCGGCAACAAAGGCCATAGGTCACCTTGTACAATAATGAAACTCAAACAATGCTCAAAATAAACAAAGTGAGGAAAAGAGGGAAAAGAGGGAAAACCCAGTGGGAAAAACTCCCCTTCAAGATGAACACTGAAAGTAGTTGGATCACCCTGATGAACTCACCCCCAATAGTGAACGGAGGTAAGCGGATTTCTTTTCTGAAAATATCTTGGTGAAGATGTCTATAATCTGCTCAACAGTCGGGTAGTATTATAGAATGATGGTCCTGTCATGCACTAGCTCCCTAATATAGTGCATGTGTATCTCTACATGCTTGGTCCTCCACCTGGTAACTGGATTTGTGGATATCTTAATATCACTTTGATTGTCACAAAATAGGATAGTGTACAAATTACTACCAAGATCAAACTCTAAAAGAATGCCTTGCAACCAAACAGCTCGGATGCAAGCATTCACCGCTCCTCGATACTCGGCCTCTACTGAAGACAATGCTATGGAGGCCTGTTTTTTACTAGACCAGAAAATGGGGCCACCACCAAACATGAAGACATATCTGGAAGTAGAATTCTGATCAATATAATCACCCTCCCAATCAAAATTTGTGTATCCAACTAGCTCTAGCTCAGAGTCTGCAACATAGTGAATGTCGTAGAGCCTGGTTCCTTGAATGTACTGGAGGATCCTCTTGGCTGCCTTCCAATGAATACCATGGGGATACTACATGTATATTGATGCAGTATTCATGGCATAACATATATCAGGATGAGAATAAGTCAAGTACAACAAGCTACCAATCAGCTGTCGATAAATAGTGCAGTCCATGGGAGGTGTGCTTTTTCCTTCTTCAAGGCTAATCCCTGAAAGGAAAGGGAATGGAGCAGCTCTACATTCAGCCATGTTAAACTTGAATAATAGGTCTTATATGCATTTGTATTGAGTGACCATTATCCCATCATAATTTTTCTCAATTTTGAGCCCCAAAAATTGTTTTAAGAGCCCCAAATCACTCATTTCAAACGCATTGTGGAGAGTAGTTTTGATGATTGAAATAGAAGCAACTGTGCTACTTGTGATCAGTAAGTCATCAAAATATAAAACAATAATAATAAAATTACCATCATACTATTGTATATACACATTTGGATCTGATCTACACCTTTGGAAGTTTTGCGAGAGAAGGAAGGAATCCATCTTAGAATACCACTCTCTTGGGGCCTGTTTTAACCCGTATAGTGACTTCTTGAGCTTGCAAACCAAAGATGGATCCAAAATGTAGCCATGGATATGCTTAATTTATATCTCCTCATGGATATCTCCATGTAGAAAGGCTTACTTAACATCCATATGATGCACTTCCCAGTGCTTAGATGCTGAAATTGCCAAAACTAGGAGGATGGAGTCCATTTTTGCAACCAGTGCAAAGTCTCATGATAGTCCACACCTTGGACCTAGGAGAAACATTTTTCCACCAGCCTTGCCTTATATTTGTATTTTATTCCATATGCAGCAACCTTAATCTGAAACACCCACTTGCATTGAACCAATTACCTTCCCAGAGGAAGAGAAACTAGCTCCCAAGTAGTGTTTTTCTGAAGAGAATTCATCTCTTCATCCATGGAAACTTGCCATCTCAGATCCTTCCGAGCATGGTAGTAAGACTTAGGGTATGAACTTATCATCAAATAACAAGACTTGTACATCAAATAATCAGGACAAGAGAGCGCAATACCTGCTCTTTGGAAATCAAACCGGGTTCTCCTTGGATCATCCGGATTTCCAATGTTATCTCCTGCGGAGGAGAGTGTCTGTCGGGCCCAAATTGGGAGATAATTTTACACTTCAAGTTTTGATTCAGAATCTGATGTTTTCTATACACTGATATCAGAAATCAGAGGATCCAAATCAAGGTCATCACCCCCAATTTCATCATCCAAATATTCAGTAGAATAGGAAGGAAATTCAGTAGTTTTCTCCTTCACTAGTTCCACCTCGTGAAGAGGATCATCGAACTTGACACTCCTTTCGATGATGATATATTTTGTTTTGATATCCAGCAACTTGAAACCTTTTGATTCATTAGGATACCTAATAAACAGAAGTTCTATGCTTTGCGGTTGCAAATCCCTCGTTTTATCAAGTGGATTCGGACCCATGCAGTGGACCCAAACACCCGCAGATACGACACATTTGGCTTGTGTCTGAAGTATACTTCGAAAGGGATATTTCCTTCCATGGATGAGTGTGGCACTCTATTCTGAATATATGCTACAGCATGCATGGCTTCAGCCCACAAATTTGTATCCAACTTCTTTGATTCCAACATACAGGTGGTCATCTCCTTGAGAGACCGATTCTTCCTCTCTGCTACACCGTTCTGCTGGGGAGTGTAGGGAACTAAATGCTGGACATGAATACCAATTTGGGAACATATGTGCAGCAACTCATTACTGAAATACTCCCCACCATTATCAGATCTCAATATATTGATCTTTTGTCCAAATGCATTCTCAATCAAGGCCTTCAGTTCAGTGAATTTTTCACAGACTTCAGACTTATTTTTGATAAAGAAGACCCAACAACACAGCCCCTGCTTCTAGTCCAATCACATATGCCACCTCCTTCGCTGGTCGGCTTCCTTCTCTGGTCCAATCACATCTGCTGCCTTCTTCCTCACCGATTGACACTATTGTACGTGGGCTCTGAAAGAAAGGCCGCATTGCTTCTAGTTGAGACAGACCCGTGGGATGGTTTATCATTCTTGTACTCCTCACCTCCAATGAGGTGAGTGCTCCCACAGGCACCAAGGTGTAGAACCTCTACACCAGCCCCATGACCCTCGTCAAGTGTACTTCACAATTAGAATGATGAGGGCTTTGAGCCCTTGACACTCCCATTTGAACAAATGTTTGCACAGGGAACAGTCAATGACTATCCCCCTCTGTGGAGGCTTTGGTGGGCGTGATGGTATCAGGGGCTCCTAGAAAAACACTTACGGGAAGTAAGTGTCTAGGCCTCGCGTCATTGGAGACGCAGGTATCACATCTAGGCCTCGATGGCTAGTGTCACCATTGGCATGAAATACCAAGACGACAAGTGAGTGCAAAACCTTATCACCAACCATCAGCACCCTCAGTCGGACAAGCTTTTCAAACCAAATCTTCATCGTCACACTCTATCATGCCTCTACAACTTCGTGGAGGAGTAGAAATCAGCTTTTGGAGATATGTTAGTTCACTCTTGTTGAATGAAAGGCAGTATTTATAGGGCTTCGGGATTGATCTACGCATAGGCTGGTCAACGCTCTCACACATTTTGTCATCGAGTGTATCTGGTTTCAACATGTGCAAAGGTGCGAGTAGAGCGATCCTTTATTTGCTGGGGATCTAGTCATCTGGCTTCATCAACTGTGGTGCCATACTGTCTATTGTGGGGAGTAGTTGTGGACACCATCTAGTACAGTAGATCCATGCTGCATACTTCATGAAGTGGACACTACGATGATTCCGTGTTCCTTCGAAGTGGGAAATGGAATGGTCTCCCGCATCGTGTTTCCTTTGCCTCATGTGAGCTGCAGATTCGTCGATTACTTTCCCCATTTCTGTAGGCCAGATCACACAAAATCCACCTATCCCTTCATGATATGACTCTGCCAAGGGATGATTCCACCTCTACGTGTGCTGCAAATGGCATCAGATAAATCGGCCAATCTGCAAGAGCACGGATTACACGTGCGAACGTCTCCTCCGCTATCATCTCCACACTAGATGGGAGATCTGCACCTCGAGAGTCCTCTCAGCCATCTGATCAAAGGAATCTATCATATCCATCATCCACGTTCCATTCCTCCTATTGCCAACTTTTCTCTTCTGAACACCGCAGGCAGTTCTAGTCTGCGATACGTTCTTCACCGTTGATCGAGATTGACCCTTCGTGCAGTCATCGATCAAAGTGGGCCCCACTGTATTTTGCAATGGGAAACTTATATGTTCGTCCATGCTAGTTCACCTTGCAAAATGAACCATAGCCATATATTTATCTCCTTCTTCATCACGGTCGTTGATCTTTGTGACCCCTACACCTTTTCGCGATTTGAGATTGCGGTTTTATCCGCACAAGTATGGATCATGAAATCTCTTCAGGCCATAGATCTACCCCAGACCTCATCTCAACCATCGAAATCCTCTAGTATTTAACACGTTTCGCAATCCTGGATGGAAGCTTTGACCATGCATGTTTGCTTGCGCAAAGCGGTTCGGAACCATGGATCCTCCCCCGATCAATCACAGCCCTTGATTATGAATCCTGCCCAATGTTACAACACACCTGCCGCTTTCTTCATTGAAGGGTGGTCACATGAAATTCGAGGGATTGGGACCCTTACCGAACTCCCGTCAAGCCCCTAAAATCAACTGTTAAAATGGAGTGTTAACAATTGGCTCCACGAGGGATGCTATCCTCCCAACGAGGTAGCAAAGAACCCCCATAGACCAAGTACTGAAACCATTGGGCCGCCTTCAGTCTTTCTTTGATATCTCCATCTGCTTCATGCTACTACTTCAGTGAATTTGTACCACTCTTGCAAATCATGCTGGTGACTGTAAACCTGTGCTGGTAACTGAAAATGAAAATAAACTGAAAACAGTAATGAAGGAAATGCTCAATAGTAGTTGAGCTTATTTTCTCCTACCTGCTCTACCTAACTTTGTACACAATCCCAACTAAGTGAAATCAGACTTCCAGTGAAGCCAATCAAGAAAATTGCCTGATACTCTTGTTCTTGTATGGTGCTTGATGGGAAAAAATGAAACAGATAATGTGAGAAGGGAATGATAAACAAACTTATTTTTAAGGCAGAGATGCGACCAATCATTGCCTTCACCCAGACCCTCCATGTATTTGGCCACAGGGTCATAGAAATCATGGCAACCTCCAGTATGTACTGTCACTTGCTCATGGGAAAGCTGCCTGGAGCTTCTTACTAATAGAGAGTCGTCAAGCCGACACTTGGAAGATTGCAGACAAGGACCCACATAATCATTCTCTAAAGGAATATCCCTCTCTCTACCCGAAATTTCTGTAACAAGGGCATGATGTGCTTTGAGAGGGAGGTCCTTAGCTTCTCTATTGGAACCGAGTAGGCATACTCCTTCCGGGTGAGGCGTCATTCCTGAAAGTGGAGTATCAAAAAAAGTGTTTATCTGTAAGCTGTTGCATCTGTATTCATTTTTGTACAAGTCTCTAGCCTGCACCACCTCCGTTTCTTTCTGCTTTTTCTTGGAGGCCTTAATCATATGCCGTATCAACTCAAAAGAGGCATAACATAAGGGTAAGTTATCACCTCCAGTTCCCTCATCATCTTTCCCAACTCCGACCTCCTGACTTTGCTTTGCACTTTGATTTCTTTCATCAGAAGGCATCGCTTCAACAGCTGGTTTGTTAGATATATTCTGCAGGTACTCTTCTTCATATTCATCATACACAGGCACACCAAAATCCTTCTTAAAATATTTCTTAGTTGACCAGAAGTGGGGTAGGCTACCATCTTCATAGAATGACCCTGTAGGAACGTTTATTTCAGCCTCGGGTTGGTCATATTTCTGCATATCTTGAGAGATCTTAGACGGGCCGTGGGATTCCTTCTTCTGCTTGTAGGGCCAAATCAATTTGTATGTATCCTTTATTTCACCACCACCATCCTGATCTGACAATATCCTGGACATCTCAAGGTTTTCCTCAACCTCCAAACAATTAGTGAACATCTAATGCAGGGTGGTTGATTTTCTCTCCAAAAGAAGCAAGGACAGGTCAAGAGGAAAGGCGGTGGCATAATAGATCTTAGCAGCGTTCTCAAGAGGTTGGAATTCCTTAGGCATGTTATAATAAAAGCTTGTGAATCTTCTGTTAAAATTGGATATGGCCTCACCTTCATGTCTCCTCAAAGAATAAAGCTCTGAAAGTATTTGCTCCAATGGCCGGTTCCTACCCCAAAACCTCAATGTCACGTCCCCATGCCTCCGACCGGCGAAGAGGATGCAACTCCAAGCTTAAACCACCCGGGCTAAGAGCCCCATGAACATGTACATGCATAAAAATGCTAAAACAGAATGCTGAAGCAAACGTATTGAAGTAGAAACATGCACACATGAACATTTATCATGCACAGATGCAATTATCTATCAAACATAGTGGAAACATCATACATTCATACAAGAATTCATTCAACATGCTCATAACATTCATTCACAGAAAATATGGTTGCAGAAGTAAAATGCACAAGATCACTTATCTTATGAAGAATTCGTTCCGCAACCAGCTACGTCGCTGCAACGTTCCACCCAACCATAGGCCAGCGTGCTCCTTAATCTCTCAGCAACGCTGCCACCCTAGAGCTGGGCATGATTCTCCAAGGAATAAGGGAACTAGCAGGCTTACACATAGCCAAGGACATACAAACATAGCCAAGCCAACATAGTTGGGTTTATCAGGCCATCCAGGAGTTGGGAAAGGCTCAATGCTAAGCTGGTGAGCTCATTACAAAGCCAAGAACACCTACACCAGAACTAGCCTAACCTCTAAGACACCCAAACACACCCAACACAAGGAATCAGTCCCTTCTTTACTACACAGTCCCTCAGGCCCTGCATTCCCTTCCAGTGCTATTCAGGGGTGATGGAGAAGAAGGCCAGCCCTCTAGCTCTGTCTGTGTGGTTTCCAGCCACCAGGTTTGTCAAGCAAAACTAATCCCCCATCCCTGCTCCCTACACAGTCCGAAGACCAGCCATTGCACTCAGGCAATCAATCAGCTGATACAGCTTAAGACAGGGAAGACAATTCCTGAGTCATTCTTGGCCCTATCGTGTCCAAAATGATCCTCAAGCGAATTGCAACAGTTTCCCCAAAATGTAAAGAAGACCACGGCAAACACAGCCAACCACGTGGGGAAAACCAGTGACCCAATCTTAACAATGAAAGCACCAAGGAACTTACACAGTCCAAGGATGGGAAGGAATAACCAAGTTCACAGCTGGGCAGAGGAAAACATATGTACAGGCCACGAATTGGTAAGGAAACATACACCCGACTGAAAACACGAATGGCCCTTCACAGGGGAAACCATGGATCTAAACGCATAACTCCTCACTCGTTGCGTGAGCCCCCAAAGTAGAAGAATACCTGTGCGTGAGGATAATGGATAGATTATGGTCCCTGCGTGAGGACGAACTGCTCTTCCTGGCGCATGGGTGAACAACAACAGAGGGAGGACGCGAATTGGAAGTGCGCCAGCGTTTTAGCGCTGTCCATGGATGTGAGCAGACCCTGAGGAAGGAAGACTATCATGGAGGTAATACGCAGTGGAGGAAGTGCGTGAGTGTTTCTTGCTGGTGGAGTGTGCATGTGGGTGAGGACTGATAGTCCTGCCACCCCACTCCCAAAGGCCATTAACTGCCTCAACCACCAGCAGTCATTCTTCAATGGAGGTGGTTGGGTAAGGTAAAGAAAGAAGACACATGGGTATTTGTCCCATTGGCCAAGGTTTAACAATTTCCCAACCCACCCTTATCCTTGTGAAAATCATGCCCCTATCTCATTTTAGTTGCCGCGATCGTAGCTGGTCGGGTTCATTTAATTAATTATAGATGCATATTTACATGATGACAAACATAATATATGCCGCATGCCCCGATATACCATCGGTGACAAGTTTAAATCCAAAACATAGCATAACCGATCAATGGCGGGGCCTTGGCTTTTAGCTCCACACCGTGATCATTTACAATATATACATCATGTACATTTAATGCAACGGGGTCAAAACCGGGGTGTTACATTCCCCTCCCCCTTCAATAGCACTGTCCTCAGTGCTTACAAAATTGAACAAAATGCTACACTGGTATCGCCTCAGTGTTCCGTAAAGTTGAACAAAAATGGATGTGCCAATCGCATGGCATCCTCCAGGTCCCAAGTAACCTCTTCAGGCCCGTAGTGCTCCCATTGCACCTTTACCTGCCCTATGGCTCAGTTCCAGAGCATGGTGACCTTCCTGTCAAGGATGCACATTGGCTCGATTCGGAACTCTCCCTCGGGTTCCACCTGAATCACATCCCAATTTATCACATGGTTAGGATCATGTACATATCTCTTAAGCAAGGAAACATGAAAAACATTATGAGCTCTAGTGCTAGTAGGCAATGCAAGTCTATATGCAACTGGCCCTATCCTTTCAAGCACTTCAAATGGCCCATAGTATCTCGATGACAACTTGGAACAACTTCCAAGCTTCAAGGAACTCTTCCTTGCCCTCACTCTGAGGTAAACATGATCCCCAACACTGATCTCCCTATTCACCCTATGCTTATCTGCATAGCTTTTCTGCCTGTCCTATGCTACTTTCAGATTATGCCTGATCTTCACAACCTTTTGCTCCATTTCCTTGAGCAATTCTGGCCCAAGCACAATCTTGTTCACTGGATTATCCCAAGTCACTGGTGTCCTACACCTTCTTCCATACAAACCTTCATACGGACTCATCCGCAAGGATTCCTGCTGTCCATTGTTATAAGCAAACTCTACCAAGTGTAAGTAATTTTCCCACTTGGTTGGTTTGTCCATTACGTACATACGAAGAATGTCTTCAAGCACCTGATTAACTCTCTCTGTCTGACCATATGTCTGAGGGTGGTATGCAGTGCTGAAGTTTAGCTTTGTACCCAAATCTGCAAACAACCCCTTCCAAAAATTGGAAGTGAACTTGACATCTCGGTCAGAGACTATTTCCTTAGGCAATCCATGTAATTTGAAAATATCCTTCATGAAGATCTTTGCAATGTCACCAGCCTCATACGTAGACTTAACCGGTATAAAATGTGTTGCCTTTATCAACTTGTCTACCACAACCATGATGGAATCATGTTGTCTCCAAGTCATCGGCAATCCGGTAATAAAATCCATGGAAATAACTTCCCATTTCCATTCTGGAACTAGCAAAGGCTGCAACAAACCTGCAGGATGTTGATGCTCCACCTTTACCTGTTGACATTTCATACATCTTGAAATATATTCAGCCATGTCCTTTTTCATTCCTGGCCAAAAGTACTGCTTTCTAGCTGTAGCGATTGTTTTCTGATATCCTGGGTGTCCAGAATATGGAGCTTGATGGATTTCATCCATAACAACTCCCCTCAAATCTGCTACATATGGAATATAAATCCTACCTTTATAGGTGAGAAGCCCATCTTCTCCCAATCTATATCCCTCATACCTCTTCTCAAGACTTTGCTGCTGCAATTTGTCTTTTACCTGCTCATACAATTCATCTTCGGCAACATGATCAACAATCTGCTGCCTCAAATCTGATTGACAAATACTAAGAGATGCCACATGCATTTCTTGCATCTTCCTGCTGAGTGCATCAGCTACCTTATTTTCCTTCCCTTTTATGTGCTTGATTTCAAAATCAAACTCACATAAAAATTCCAGCCATCTTGCTTTCCTAGCATTCAAAGTAGGTTGATCAAACAAATACTTCAGTCCACAATGATCTGTTCTGAGCTCAAATCTCCTACCCATCAAGTAATGCCTCCACATCTTGAGAGCATGTACTATGGCTACAAGCTCTAGATCATGAGTGGCATAGTTCTTCTCATGCTCCTTCAGCTTTCTTGACTCGTAACATATCACGTGGTTTTCATGCATAAGGACTCCTCCAAGCCCTTGTCCGCATGCATCAATACACACCACAAAATCTTTCTCTGGATCTGCAACCTTCAATACTAGTGCACTAGTGAGAAGAATCTTCAACTGTTGGAAGCTTTCTTCACACCTCGATGTCCATTCGAACTTCATCCCCTTCTTCTGCAAAGAAGTGATGGCATGTGCAACTTTGGAGGATCCCTCAATGAATCTTCTGTAGTATCCTGCAAGCCCCATGAAAGATCTTACATTTGTCACATTTCTTGGAGTAGGCCAATTCATAATGGCTTCAATCTTTTCAGGGTCCATGGATATACCCTCCTCTGAAATAATTGGACCCAAATACTGAATTCTATCTCTATAGAAGTCACACTTGCTTAGCTTTGTGTACAACTGATGCTCCCTGAGCAAATTCAATGTCAATCTCAAATGTTCTTCATGCTCTTCCTCATTCTTATAATAAATAAGAATGTCATCCAGGAAAACAAGAACAAACTTGTCCAAATACCTGTTGAAGACACTATTCATAAGGCACATAAATGTAGCTGGTGCATTTGTGAGACCAAATGGTACCACTACAAACTCATAATGCCCATACCTTGTCCTGAAGGTTGTCTTATGAATGTCTTCATCCTTGATTCTTACCTGATGGTAACCAGACCTCAAGTCAATCTTAGAAAACACCCTTGCTCCTCTCATTTGATCAAAGAGGTCATCAATCCTAGGCAAAGGATATTTATTCTTCACTGTAACCTTGTTTAATTGTCTGTAATCAATACATAACCTGAGTGTACCATCTTTCTTCTTTACAAACAAAACCGGTGCTCCCCAAGGAGACACACTCGGCCGGATATACTTCTTTTCCAACAATTCTTGCAATTTCATCTTCAACTCTAGCATCTCCGGTGTACTCATCCTGTAGGGTGCCTTGGACACTGGTGCTGCTCCTAGCACAAGTTCAATTGTGAAGTCAATGTCCCTTTTTGGAGGAAGCCCTGGAATCTCATCAGGAAACACATCCCTGAATTCATGTAACACCTGATAGTCCTCCAACTGAGGAGTTTCATCTCTCTTTTCCTCCAAAACCTAAGCTGCATACAATTGGCAACCCTTCCTACAGAACTTCTTTAACTGCATTGCTGAAACCTGCCTCATTGAAATCACCTTTGGAATGCCTTTCACAACTACTAGGTTTCCTTCTTCATTCATGCATTCAAAAGTCTTATTGTAGCAATCAAGCTTCACCCCGTGAGCTTCTAACCAATCCATTCCAATGAGAACATCATAGGAACCAAGCGGTAGAACATTCAGATCTACACACGTGACCAATCCATTCATGACCAATGGACATTTCTCTACCATTTCACTAACATTTCTCTTAGTTCCAATAGCTAGCTGAACTAACCAAGACTTCCTATGCTTTACTTTCTTAAAAGCACAAATCTCCACTACTCTAGGAGTAAGGTTACTGTGCATAGAACCAGGGTCAATCAAAACAGAAACAGATTGCTCAACATTCTTACCCGCTACTTCAACTACAGTTGATTGGTGATCTCCTTGATGGTCCTCCAATGCTGCATAGATCCTAGGAACTGCCCTTGCTACTTGACCCACTGTTTCTGCTTCTTGAATGTTATAAGCTGGCCTTGCACTCTCATTCTTGAGTGGACAATTCCTGCGCATGTGGGGTCCTCCACATTTCCAACATTGAAGTGGTCCTCTATTCCGCTGTGGATCTTTAGGCTTTTCTCCTGTCCCTCCAACTGGCTTACTTGCAGCTTGGGACGGCTGCTTCTGCTGATTCCTAAAGTTAGAAGGTTTGAAACCTTTCTTCCTTTGGTTAAACTTCTCATTCTTCTTGTCCTTCCATGCCTTGTGGTAATCCAGCTTACCTTTGCTTTGCTCATAACAATACTTAGCTTTTCTTATCGCTTCTTCAAGAGTTCTAGGTTCATAAAACTCAATTCTATCTCTATAAGACTGGGGTAATCCACTCAAAAAACGTTGGACCTTCACTTTTTCATCTCTGATGTACCAGACATACCTCAACAGCTCCAAAAACTTATTTGCATACTCTTCCATGGTCTGCTGTCCCAATCTTAGCTCATGGAACTCCTTAATCTTGTCATCATAATACCTATCAGAGAGGTATTTCTGCTTGAAATACTTCTTGAACTGTTTCCACTTGAGTCTCCTTTCACTGATCCTCTTTACTTGCTTGAAGTGTTCCCACCAGATGGATGCCCTTCCATTCAGGTTGAATATGGCAACTCTTGCCTTCATGTTTCCTGAATAATCATGCACTTGAAAGTACTTCTTTATCCCAAGAAGCCAAGCTTCAACCTCTTGTCTAGTCTTTATCTCGCCATCAAATGTAGGAGGTTTAGCTTTCTTAAATTCATCTCGAGAGTGATCCCTATGGTGTCTCTTTCTTTTTCTTCTATGAGGAGAAGAACTTGAATCCCCACTGGATTCATCAGAATCAGATGATCCACTAGAAGTCCTTCTCCTTCTCCTAGTACTGCTCTTATTGCCTTTTGGTCTTGTTGTGCCTCTTCCAGAGTCTATCTTTCTTTGCAAGTCTGTCAAACTCTGCAACATTGCAGCATTCAACTGATACTGCTCTTCCTAGGCTTTGATTAAGCTTCTCATAGTGGCTGCAACATTTGACGGTGTCTCTTGGAATCTTCTTCCATTAGACTCAATGTCATCATTTCTATTTCGGGCATTTTCTCCCATGGCATCTTCTGCTCGTTCATGCGAATCCCGAGCATCATACCCATCATGGGTTCTCATACTGAACCACCCTTTGGCTTATCAAACTGCACTACCTGTAATACTGCCCTGGAAGGTGACTATGATTCTGCAAACGTGTTAATAACACAAATGTTAGATACATAACATTAATATAAACCAGCATTACTTACCTTCTCTTGGAGAATTATAAAATTACAAGTTTTTCCAACACTAGATTTTCTTCATCAAAGAATGTCTATCTTTGCTATTAATTTCTCTTTTTCAGCCCTAAAATTCACTGGAAAAACCACTGAGAAACGGTCAAAATTCATTAAGGAATCCTACTGAAAACTCCACATTTTCTCTTTGTAGAATCGGATCCCATTTTACTACTGAATCGGATCTTATTTCAACTATATCTCCCATAGAATCGGCTCCCAATTCCTCTGATTCCTCCATAGAATCGGCTCCTCTTTCCACTGTTTCTTCCGCAGAATCGGCTCCTCTTCCGCTTTCACTTCCATAATGACGGCTCTTAGAACAATTTTTGTTCCGCAACGGCGGCTCTCGGAATCTTTATTTCTTCCGCAACGGCGTCTCTCGGAACCATTCTTCCTTCCGCAACGACGGCTCTCGGAACCATTCTTCGTTCCGCAACAGCGGCTCTTGGAACCCTTCTTCCTTCCACAACGGAGGCTCTCGGAACCATTCTTCCTTCCGCAATGGTGGCTCTCGGAACCATTCTTTCTTTCGTAATGGTGGCTCTCGGAACGCTTTCTCTTCCGACTAGCAGCTGTTTACTTGGAACAATTTTAAACTTTTCTGTGGCGTCGGAGGTCTTCCTCATCGACTGGCTAATTACTTTGGCTTCCGTAACGGTGGCACAGCAAAGACGAACTCCTTCCGACGACTACCCTTTACTTAGAAAAATTTGAACTTCTCTAGCGACGTCAGCTGTCTTCCTGATCGGTCGGCTAGTGTCTTTGGCTTCTGCAATGGTGAAACGCCAAACGACCATTTCTTCCGATCGATGAACCAATCCTTTGACCAGCATCGAAAGTTGGAACTTTTCCCCATCGGAAGACTTAATGCTTTTGCTTCCACAACGGCGGCTCACGAAACGCTTTCTCCTTCCGATCGGCATCGGCAGCCTTTCTAGTCGGAAGCCTTAAAGCTTTCGTTTCCACAACGGAGGCACACGAATCACTTTCTCTTCCGACAGCCAACCGTTACTTAGAAAAATTTTGAACTTTGGGCGTCGGTGGACTTCTTACATCAGAAGACTAGTGACTTTGGCTTCCACAACGGTGGCTCGCCAAACACTAATTCCTTCCGATAGACGCCAAATCACTTAGAAATTTTAACTTCGGGCGTCGGCGGACTTCTTACATCGGAAGACTAGTGACTTTGGCTTCCGCAACGGCGGCTCGCCAAAACACTAATTCCTTCCGACGGATGCCGAATCACTTAGAAATTTTAACGTCGGGCGTCGGTGGACTTCTTACATCGGAAGACTAGTGACTTTGGCTTCTGCAACAACGGCTCGCCAAACACTAATTCCTTCCGACGGACGCTGAATCACTTAGAAATTTTAACTTCGGGCGTCAATGGACTTCTTACATCGGAAGACTAGTGATTTTGGCTTCCGCAATGGCGACTCGCCAAACACTAATCCTTCCGCTCGGTAAACTGATTTCTGCCTTAGAAAAAAAAATTAAACTTCTCTCCACCGGCGAACAATTCCATTTGCAGCCGCAACAGCGGACTGGAAACCGCTAACTCTTCTGCAACGGTGGAAGTCAATCCCTCTAATTTTTCACAGATTTCTTCAAACGATTCCATCGGGCATGCTTCCGCTATGTCGGAAGTCCTTCCACCTAGCTCTTCCGCAACGGCAGAAGTCTTTCCCACTAGTGGTCGACTGTTCAACACTTAAACAAAAGAAAACTTTTAAATTTTTACAGTCTTCCACTGCTTTCTGCTAGGTAGAAGAAACGCTGCTTCTGTCACTGCAATCCTTCATGGCTCATGTAGGCCCATGCTGCAACATGAGCTCTGATACCATTCTGTCACGTCCCCAAGCCTCCGACCGGTGAAGAGGACGTGACTCCAAGCTTAAACCACCCGGGCTAAGAGCCCCATGAACATGTACATGCATAAAAATGCTAAAACAGAATGCTGAAGCAAATGTATTGAAGTAGAAACATGCACACATGAACATTTATCATGCACAGATGCAATTATCTATCAAACATAGTGGAAACATCATACATTCATACAAGCATTCATTCAACATGCTCATAACATTCATTCACAGAAAATATGGTTGCAGAAGTAAAATGCACAAGATCACTTATCTTATGAAGAAATCGTTCCGCAACTAGCTACGTCACTGCAACGTTCCACCCAACCATAGGCCAGCGTGCTCCTTAATTTCTCAGCAACGCTGCCACCCCCGAGCTGGGCATGATTCTCCAAGGAATAAGGGAACTAGCAGGCTTACACATAGCCAAGGAAATACAAACACAACCAATCCAACACAATTGGGTTTATCAGGCCATCCAGGAGTTGGGAAAGGCTCAATGCTAAGCTGGTGAGCTCATTACAGAGCCAAGAACACCTACACCAGAACTAGCCTGACCTCTAAGACACCCAAACACACCCAACACAAGGAATCATTCCCTTATCTGCTACACAGTCCCTCAGGCCCTGCATTCCCTTCCAGTGCTATTCAGGGGTGATGGAGAAGAAGGCCAGCCCTCTAGCTCTGTCTGTACGGTTTCCAGCCACGAGGTTTGTCAAGAAAAACTAAGCCCCCATCCCTGCTCCCTACACAGTCCGAAGACCAGCCATTGCACTCAGGCAATCAATCAGCTGATACAGCTTAAGACAGGGAAGACAATTCCTGAGTCATTCTTGGCCCTATCGTGGCCAAAATGATCCTCAAGTGAATTGCAACAGTTTCCCCAAAATGTAAAGAAGACCACGGCAAACATAGCCAACCACGTGGGGAAAACCAGTGACCGAATATGAACAATGAAAGCACCAAGGAACTTACATAGTCCAAGGATGGGAAGGAATAACCAAGTTCACAGCTGGGCAGAGGCAAGCATATGTACAGGCCACGAATTGGTAAGGAAACATACACCCAACTGAAAACACGAATGGCCCTTCACAGGGGAAACCATGGATCTAAACGCACAACTCCTCACTCGTTGCGTGAACCCCCAAAGCAGAAGAATACCTGTGCGTGAGGATAATGGACAGATTATGGTCCCTACGTGAGGACGAACTGCTCTTCCTGGCACGTGGGTGAACAACAACAGAGGGAGGACGCGAATTGGAAGTGCGCCAGCATTTTAGCGTTGTCCGTGGATGTGAGCAGACCTTGAGGAAGGAAGAAAATCGTGGAGGTAATGCGCAGTGGAGGAAGTGCATGAGTGTTTCTTGCTGGTGGAGTGTGCGTGTGGGTGAGGACTGATAGTCCTGCCACCCCACTCCCAAAGGCCATTAACTGCCTCAACCACCAGCAGTCATTCTTCAATGGAGGTGGTTGGGTAAGGTAAAGAAAGAAGACACATGGGTATTTGTCCCATTGGCCAAGGTTTAACAATTTCCCAATGCACCCTTATCCTTGTGAAAATCATGCCTCTATCTCATTTTAGTTGCCGCGATCGTAGCTGGTCGGGTTCATTTAATTAATCATAGATGCATATTTACATGATGACAAACATAATATATGACACATGCCCCGATATACCATCGGTGACAAGTTTAAATCCAAAACATAGCATAACCGATCAGTGGCGGGGCCTTGGCCTTTAGCTCCACACCGTGATCATTTACAATATATACATCATGTACATTTAATGCAACGAGGTCAAAACCGGGGTGTTACACTCAAGAATATGTAAGAAAGTTCTTCCCAAGTGCTGATGGACTTAGGCTACAAGTGTTTAAACCAGACTTTGGCATCTCCTTGCAAGGACAGAGTGAGCGCCCACATGCAAACGTCATCATGTTCTATCTCAAAAAGGTCAAAGAAATGCTTAAAGGATTGCACATGTTTCTCAGCAGTCAAGTTTTCCAACTCTCCGTCGAACTTAGGGAGGTACTTGTAATATTTCATGGGAAAATCATGGAGGATAGGAGGTAATTGCAGCGGTTTATATCAACTTGGAGAAATGGGGGAGACAAGGTTAGGTACGATAGCTAAACTATCGTTCGAGGTTCCATGAATTTCGCAGGGGTGTCCTTTGACATCGGGCGCCCCCGAATAAAGATCTAGGCTGAAATTAGATGTACCAGATGATGCAATGCTTTCGGTCTGTAAAGAAGGATAAATAGGAACATATTCATGGCTCTGCTTAGGATGAGCTAGACCATAGAAGGTTGTTTTGATAAATCTAAGAAAAGAGAAGAGCAAACTTACAAGATAGGATAAGGCATCCTGGAAGAAATGTGGACTCGAGTGTTTGGCCCTTCCCCCGTGCATTTTTGAGCTTTATGAGGGGTCCATTTTCTAGGTGGGATAGGCCAGCCTTCCTAGGTTGTAATGTCCCTGACCCTCTAACCAGTGAAGAGGACACTACTAATACCAAACATATGGGAAAACAGCCCCATGAACATGAACAGGCATATAATGCTGAAATAAAAAGCTTAAACATAATACATACTAAGATGCATAACCCTTCATATACATAGCGGAAGCAAACAAACATTCATTCAAGCATGCCACATGTTCATCATATTCATTAATTAGTAAATACAAATGCAAAGATGACATAGTCAAGAATACTCATCTGACAGAACTCGTTTCACAACCAGCTACGTCGCTACAACGTTCCACCCAACCATAGGCCAGCGTGCTCATCAATCTCTCAGCAACACTGCCACCCCCGAGCTGGGCATGATTCCTCAAGGAATAAGGATCAAAGCAGGCTTACACATAGCCAAGATGCACAAATCAGCCAATCCCACACAATAGGGTTTATCAGGCCATCAAGGAGCTAGGAAAGGCTAAATGCTAAGCTGGTGACCTCAAACACCAGTTTTCTCAAGTATAACCAGCCTCTAATCCTACTCTCAACAGTCCGAAGACCAACCACTACCTACTGCAGTAAAACAACAGCTCACAACTCTATGAATAAGGTGAAGACAACAGGGTGACAACCCAAAACCAAAAGGTGGAACACAGTCTAGGCCAACAATGCTTCAGAGTTGTCCTTGGCCCTAGTGTGGCCAAAAAAACTCAACAACCAAGAAACAACCCATAACCAGGGGAAGACAACAGCCCCAATATCACAAAGAAACAATGGCAACAACTACACAGTCTGCAATCAGGAAGAAGCCACACCCCCAACATGGGCAGGGGAAAACTCAGCCAACGAAAGTGAAGATCAACAACCCACCAACATTCCCGAGCTCACAGCACACACCATTCCCTATGTAATTGCTGGAGAACTTACACAGGCAGAGAAAGGGGAAGAATAGACTCTCAACCTGTACACAAGGAAAGAGACACAGTTGAAGCCAAAAGCAGAAGAAAACACAAGCAGCAACGAGGAGAAACACAGACTCACCACAAATCCCCAATGGAGGTGAAGGTCTGATTCTCAGTCTGGATAGTGGAAACACAGTCCCAACCTGCACGTGAGGTAAAACCATACTCCCTACATGAAGGGAAAACTTACACAGACCACATTTAGCCAAACGGTGGAGAGAGGCCACAACCCACACAATAGAGGTACTCACAGCAGCCACCGATCAGGGAAAACAACAACCATGGTTCAACGATGAAAATCCTGGGACATTACATAGCCTTGACATAGCCAACAATATTGGAAAAAAATGGTCCTTCCTCAACAATGGAGCCATAGCACATCTTCACAGTCAGCTCGGGACATTACATAGTCCGATATTGGAAACAGGGTCAGACTCTCTGCATGAATCGGAAGGGAAACGCATCCACAGACTAGCAATCCGTGAGGGAAGGGAGAACAGAGCCAAAAAAATGTCCCTGCATGAGAGTGAGCAGAACCAAAACCGTGAAGAAGTGGGAATCATGGGAGAGTGGAGTGAAAGGAAAGAATGGAGAGAGTGTTTCTTCTACCCCACGCGATGTGAAGAGGAAGAGTCCGCTGGTGGAGTGGGCGCATGGGCAAGGACTGACAGTCCTGCCACACCCACCATTACTCAGCAATAACTGCTTCCAGACAACAGAAATTAAATGGGTGGCTGACACATGGAAAACTCCCAATGACCCCCATGGGTTGGACAACCCCCCCTTAACCTTATGAATCATGCCCTTTTCATTTAACGTTGCACCACCGTAGTTGGTTGTAGGTTTATTCTAATTGATGTGCATATTTACATGATGCCAAAGCTATAATGTGTCGGATAGCATGATATACCATCGGCAACGATCCCTATTGTCGAAACATAACACAGCCAAATTGATGGTGGGGCTCTTTCCTTTAGCTCCTCGCCATGATTAATTACAAAATATACATCATGTACCCTTTAATGTAAATGGGGTCAAAACTGGGGTATTACAATCCCCTCCCCCTTGGAATAACACTGTCCTCGGTGTTCCAATACATATATAATTTTCACATCAAAATTTCAAACTTTTGCAGACCTGTCCCATGTTCAATTATCTACTTTGATTGTTTAGGACCAAGTCCCTCGACTTCCCAGAACTTCTCTTGCTGGTTCGCAGCTCTTGGCTTATCCCAAATCCTAGGAACTTTGTGGCTACTTCCCTCTTCATGATCCCTCATGGAATAGTACCGACGTAAATGATGTCCTCCGCATTCCCAGCATTTCACTGGTTGCTTCATCTTTACTTGCTCAATTTCCTTTGAGTCTTCATGCCTGGACCATTTCTCAATGGATCACTTGGATGAATGTCCCATCATTGATCCACCTTCCTTTCTGGTGCCGATTGCTCCCAGAAGGCTTTTCTCCTCCCTTTGCAAACCAATGGAGTCTTGCAAAATCTGGTGGTTCATTTCATTCTGCCTTTTCTGTATCTTGAGCATCTCTCCAAGATTCTCTTGGGTCCTGGCAATCATTTGAAGGAGATTTCCATCCAATTCCAGCAACTTTTGGTCTGCTACCATGATCAATGTGCACCACTGGATTTCACCTTTCACCTGTGAAATGCATCATTGAAACTTTGTTAGACCAAGCATAATATAGGCATTAAAATCAGTCAATTAATTGCCCAATTGGCATGACAGTCCAAGTCTCATCAAGGAGACTTTCATATTTTTCATGCCTTCCCAACATGCACATGAGCTCATTCATGTCCATTCTTGGGTAGGGAATTAACCATTCCAGCATTCACAATTTACTTTAAGCAAATACACACATTCCATTTTCAGTCATACATGCATTCAACAATCTTTTTTTTTCACAATGCATAAGCATATATATATATATATATATAATTAAAAGGCAAGAGAGAGAAACAAGAGTTTTTCCCCTTTTTGTCTTGTTTCATCCTGGAACCCACACCACTGATGTGGCTTTTCATGCTCTCAACCTCTTTCACTTCACCGTTAATGCTGGACCAAATCCCTCTTGGTCATGACACTTAGTGTCTCCGGTCTATTTCAGACCTCTCAACCATGGAGCCTCTCCACATGGTTTGTCTCAACTGCTAGGAACTTCACAGTCTCATTAGCACCTTTTTCATTACCGCTCATTTGGAGCTCTTCGGGACAGTCACATGTCCACATGCACCCCTAGAATGCTCTCATAGTCCTCGCTTCCAGCGATACCTATATTCAAACATTGAATAAATTCACATGTTTAGTTTATTCTCATCAGTTTTTATCTCTTAAACAAGA
>LPNX010343855.1:332677-376120 GCA_001517045.1 Pseudotsuga menziesii
TCTACTATGGATCCCTAGGCATATAACAGCCCTATTTCAGCAACACCTTCACAACATCTCATCAAATCCCCACAATCCCCACAGCATCCTTTTATACACATCAACCCTTACACCGCAACCCCTCACAACAACCGTTTGCCTTTTCTCTTTAGTGTGCAACACCAAACTGCATCTATTTAGCCTGTCAACACAAGAAATATAAGAAAACTCATCAATGTTATTGCTCTAAAACTGTAATCATATTCCATATCATTCACTATCAAGTATTGAGACACCAGCAGTGCGTCCACCCCCTAGGGTGTAATCAATATTGAAAACCCTTTCATGATTCAACATCAGGAAAGTGTGCACCCCTTTCCGATGTGATCCATATAGGCCCTCTGCATACTCAAGCAATATGTCATATGGAAATAAAATCAAAACATGCTCTGCATATGGAATTTTAATAATTTGACATGCATATTCTTAGCTAGGGTCACAGAACACTTATCCATTTGCTGATGCAGTATTCCTTTGTTAAGGAGGAATGGGGTTTCCCTTCTCTAAGTTGACAGTCCCTCAGTTTTCCATCCCAATTCCTCTTTACATTTTGTATCCACACATGTCTTACCGGCATAACCTATACCATCTCACTCATGTTGCTTACCAAACATGTAGTGCAGATGAGACATTTCCAAAATGTCCATTGGAGTTTCACCCGAAACCCATTTTCAAGATAAGGGAAAACCTTCCCATGAAGTTTGGCTCCTACAAGCCATCACACATGATCTTCCTGCAGTGTGTACCCCTGGCACATTCATCAAATAGCCAAACAGTCAATCATTATCTGATAATACAATCCAAATTGACTATTCCATACCAAGCAATGACATTAGCAATTAATTTCAATAGGGATTTGCAACTCTGTTTACTACAGAAATTTATTTGCTTGGCAATGAGGTGATCCTCAATCGTGGGTCTCTTGTAAGCAGCACTACTATGCCCATTATAATTTTATGCTTACTGGCATAACATGAATACCCACTTACAATGCGTCCACCTGACACAATTCTATGCAAGCCAATAGTGATTAGTAGTTGTCAGCAATTTCTCAAATCTGAAATTTACAAATTCAAATTTACAACTCATTATGCATACAAACTATTATCACAGCCATGAGACTCTTCTCATGAGGTTTGGCTCTTTCACATGGTAGATTCCAACCTTTGTCATGGTCTTACCCATTTTTCCATATCCCAAACAATCTACCTGAAACCTGAACTTCAATCAGCCAAACATTTGGTAAGTCTTGATGCCTATAACTTTTTCCATTGCTACAACCATCACTGAAGTATTTTCAGAATTTATAAAATTCAAACATTTTCAGCTGTTAATTGCATCAATATTACCAAAACTCATTTACTTCATGCAATCATTATCATACTTTAAATTACAGGGTATAGTCACATCATTCGTGTAATTTAAATGAAATGTTTAGATACTCCTTACTTCACAAGCGTATCATTTGTACCACCCTGCTCTTCCATAGAGCATTCCCGACAGTCAATTGATCTTGACTACCTTCTTCATGCACTTACTATCCTACATCCATAACAGCTCTTGAAATGGTTCTAGAATTGTCATCAATTCATCATTTCAGCCATTAGTTATTCATAATCTCACATGCACTATCTTAATGCATTCATGTAATGCATCACAACCCCTGCACCCATACTTACGTAATAAGTTACTCACACCCTTCTTATGCATTCATTCAATGCATATCTACAAGATTCATAAAATCTTTTTTAATGCATACCCACTCAATGTTACCTTGCATTTATTCAAGAATTCTATGCATTCAACATACCATGCATGGCCTAACCATGACTACTTCATATAGGATGCATTACTATATTCAATATCATCAGTACTTACTTTCCTTGGGCTACTAAGCTGAATCAACATATATAGTCATGACACATTTCTATATGAATGTAGTATAACATTCAAATATCCACATGGTATGAGGTCTCTTACCTTTACCACTCCATGGAATTTGTCATAGTCAAACTCTTACCTTCATGGGTCCTACTTACGCCCTTGGCATTACCAGTTTGGTTGGTCCTTTGCAAAAGATTGCAGAATTTGCTCACCAACTTTTGATTATGGACTTGTTGCCTTATCCCTTTCTCTAGAGGGTTGCTAGTCACATTTGTCAGCATCAGCAACATATTTATCCAGGTCCATGTTATCGTTGGTTTTCCCACTAATGCCAACACCAATGCAATAACTATCATTAGTGGTTCATTATAAATGTATAATCATCAATATCCTATGTATGCAAAGCATATCCTTATACATTTCATGTATAAAACTTATGAAATGTAGTTATAATCAGCAAGATAAGGTTTAAGGAAACTTCCATTTTCAAGTCCCACATCCTCGCATGGAACTCCTCTTCCACACAGCAGTTGGTTTGACTTCATAGTCTTGTTGCCTCTAGGCATGTAATTCCCAGATTTGTCCATATTGACAGCAGCACATTTCTTTCTCAATCAATCACTAGTACATTGCTACTATGCATTCAAACTCTGATGATTCTCCTTTGTTCCCTGCTGGATAGGATTTCCAATGCCTATCCACATGCTTCATTCTGACCTCGGGTGTGAAAACCACACCACTTCTAAAATGAATATTTTCACCAATTTTAGGCAAAACACACCACTGTATTTTGGTCTGGAATGCTAACTTCAGCCACCTAGGATTTTCTTCTCCTTTTCAGCCTTGAAGCTGCTGAAAGACTACTGAGAATTTCACTGAAAAACCCCTGAAATATTTGAAAAATCCCACTTGAAACCCCAAAACTTTCCTTCATCAAATCGGGCCTCTTCCCAACTAAAATTTCAACACTTCGGTGATCCAAACAGCAATTTTCCTCCAGCGGCCCTAACAACTAACATTTTCTGCTACATCGGATCTTTGGTTGTCTAGGCTTCCGAATCACTATCAGCGATGGCAGTGTATCGACGATCGAAACTGTTAACCTTTATCGCATCAGCAATCAGAACCACAATTCTTTAGGTGGACAGTTCTTTAGGTAGCCGCAACTATGGGCAACAAATCAGCAGTGGGTTCCGCAGACCATACAACCCGTCGGTGGTCTCATCAACTGATTTTCGGTGATCAGATCCACTAGTCTTCCCTGTTGCACCGGTGATTCAAACAACAAATCCTTTCCACTACGTCGGCGACCAGAACCACTATCCATCGGGTGGATAGTTCCTTAGGCATCTGCAATGGTGGAAAGTGTTCTTACTTCGGTTTCCGTGGGTAGACATCTAAGCCTCCGACGCCATAGCAACTAGTGCTTCTGACCGCTGATAGACTTATGGCTGTGGAAGACTTAAGGAGATTGTTGGCCGCCGTTGCAGAAAGCTCGGCGACTAACAGGTTATGCTATTGTCGATCAGATGCAGGATAATAGACCATTGCTGGCCAATGCAGCAGAAGAACTTAGAAGTTTCGATCCTCGAAACGCTCGATGAGCAGTAGTTGCACTGTAACATCCCTGGCCCTCTGACCGGCGAAGAGAACGCTACTAACACCAAACATACAAGCAAACAGCCCCATGGACATGAACATGCATATAATGCTGAAATAAAAAGCTTAAACATAATACATACTAAGATGCATAACCCTTCATATACATAGCGGAAGCAAATAAACATTCATTCAAGCATGCCACATCTTCATCATATTCATTAATCAGTAAATACAAATGTAGAGATGACATAGTCAAGAATACTCATCTGACAGAACTCGTTCTGCAACCAGATACGTCGCTGCAACGTTCCACCCAACCATAGGCCAGCATGCTCATAAATCTCTCAGCAACACTGCCACCCCCAAGCAGGTCATGATTCCTCAAAGAATAAGGTTCAAATAAGGCTTACACATATCCAAGATGCACAAATCAGCCAATCCCACACAGTAGGGTTTATCAGGCCGTCAAGGAGCTAGGAAAGGCTAAATGCTAAGCTGGTGACCTCAAACACCAGTTTTCTCAAGCATACCCAGCCTCTAATCCTACTCTCGACAGTCTGAAGACCAACCACTACCTACCAAAGTAAAACAACAACTCACAGCTTTGTGAAGAAGGTGAATACAACAAGGTGACAACCCAAAACCAAAAGGTGGAACACAGTCTAGGCCAACAACGCTTCAGAGTTGTCCTTGGCCCTAACGTGGCCAAAACAACTCAGCAACCAAGAAACAACCCACAACCAGGGGAAGACAACAGCCCCAATATCACAAAGAAATAATGGCAACAACTACACAGTCTGCAATCAGGAATAAGCCACACCCCCAACATGGGAAGGGGAAAACTTAGCCAACGAAAGTGAAAATCAACATCCCACCAACATCCCCGAGCTTACAACACACACCATTCCCTATGTAATTGTTGGAGAACTTACACAGGCAGAGAAATGGGAAGAACAGACTCTCAACCTGTATGCAAAGAAAGAGACACAGCTGAAGCCAAAAGCAGAAGAAAACACAAGCAGCGATGAGGAGAAACACAAACTCACCACAAATCCCCAATGGAGGTGAAGGTCTGATTCTCAGTCTGGATAGGGGAAACACAGTCCCGTCCTGCATGTGAGGTAAAACCGTACTCCCTGCATGAAGGGAAAACTTACACAGACCACATTCATCCAAAAGGTGGAGATTGGCCACAACCCACACTATAGAGGTACTCACAGCAGCCATCGATCAGGGAAAACAACAACCATGGTTCAACGATGAAAACCTTGGGACATTACACAGCCCCGACACAGCCAGCAATGTTGGAAAACAATGGTCCTTCCTCAACAATGGAGCCATAGCACATCTTCATAGTCTTCCCGAGACATTACACAGTCCGATATTGGAAACAGGGTCAGACTCTCTACGTGAATCGAAAGGGAAACGCATCCACAGACTAGCAATCCGTGAGGGAAGGGAGAACAGAGCCAAAAAAATGTCCCTGCGTGAGAGTGAGCAGAACCAAAACCGTGAAGAAGTGGGAATTGTGGAAGAGTGGAGTGAAAGGAAAGAATGGAGAGAGTGTTTCTTCTGCCCCACACGACATGAAGAGGAAGAGTCCGCTGGTGGAGTGGGTGCTTGGGCAAGGACTGACAGTCCTTCCACACCCACCACTACTCAGCAATAACTGCTTCTAGACAGCAGAAATTAAATGGGTGGATGACACATGGAAAACTCCCAATGACCCCCACGGGTTGGATAACCCCCCCTTAACATTAGGAATCATGCCCTTTTCATTTAACGTTGCACTGTCGTAGCTGGCTGTAGGTTTATTTTAATTGATGTGCATATTTACATGATGCCAAAGCTATAATGTGTCAGATAGCACGATATACCATCGGTAACGATCCCTATTGCCGAAACATAACACAGCCGAATCGATGGTGGGGATTTTGACTTTATCTCCTCACCATGATTAATTACAAAATATACATCATGTACCCTTTAATGTAAACGGGGTCAAAACCGAGGTATTACATCATTCATTAGATTTTTTGGATCACATCACCAGTGGAGTCGCTGAAGTCTCAATCCTTCAAGAGTGGATTCGCCAGGTGAAAAGTGCTCAACCTTCTTGGTGTCTGACCGATTGTTCACCATCAACAGCCAGATCTAAATCTTTGTCATTCTTCCCGAGGAGGATCTCCAAGTTCATCCTCGGTAACAGCGCCAGTTTGTTAGCACTGGGATTTTGATCCCCCAAGGTTGAGTGAGGGGAGATCGCACCCAGGCAATAGCAGAACTGCTTTAGACTGAGCCTTCGGCCCTACGCAGTCAGAGAGGGAATCTTGTTTGTTGCTGGAATATATCCACATAGGATTTTCAATTAGCATAATTGTCACATACCCCAATTTTGTAAAATAATGTTAATTATTTTAATTTGATTTCCTAAGACATTATGTTTAATTTAATGTTAAGTAGGAACTGATGACTCAGCAGAGTCAAAAGAAGTGGAGTGTAATTCTGAATATTTTATTATTAATAAATAAAAAGTGGAGACAACAGCTTGGGAGAGCTGTTAATAAGATTGTTACTGGTCAAACTGTTGGAAGGAACTAGGTGGAGAGAAAAAGACAAGTGGCAGCATCCTCAAACACTTCCTAGGCTGCAGGTGGCAACTTCCCTACATTTGGGGTCATGATCCCCCAAGAAAGTGGGATCATACCAGGTGGCTCAATAAATGACAGCTAACCCAAAAAGACCTAGGAAATCTTTTAAAAGTACCCAGTGAATAGACCTGAGGCTGCTCAGATATTTTCCAGGAGAAGAATCATTCAGGAGGAATGCACTTCAAGGAATTCATTGGGGAAGAGGGAAAACTGTAAGGAAGATGTTTTGAGAGATAATCTGTAGTAACTTGGTCTGATACAGCTTGCTAGCCGAAATAATTTACTGATAAATTCAGGATTAGTATTGAGTCTGAAGACTGGTACTTGATTATTGCTGCACCTAGTTTCAGCCAGGGAGACTAGAGCAAGCTCGAGGGTCCTGAGGAGTCACCGTTTGAGCGCCCTCTAGGAGTTGATAGGGAGGAACGGCCTCCCATTGTTGTTGTCTTCCAATCTCAGAGAACAGGTTCTGCTATTATTTAAATTTCTGTGATATTATCTATGTATGATTGAATGTTGCAGGGTAACTTAGGATGTAAAGATTTAGATGGTTTAGTAATGAAGTGGTTCTTAGTTTGTTTAGTAATTAGAATCATTATGATGAAAAATAAACACCTACCTGTGTTTTTCCTCGTCTGGAGTGATCAGATCGTACTCCAGCACAGTTGGTGGAACTATAAATAGAGATAGTATGATGAAAATGTAGAATAAAATGTTAGTGGAATTATAGAATATTTCCTTTGTTTTGTTATCAGAAGAAATATCTTTTGTATCAGGAGTAGTATTAAACTTGGACTGAAACTGTCAGTTTATTAGAATCAGAGAAAGAATCTATATTATTTACTGATAATAGTATGAAGGGTAGATAAAACAGTTTTTGATACAGTAGTTACTTCCAGTAATCTTATTGCTTATTTGAAATCAAGAGAAGAAGTATAATAGTTAAAACTAGAGTAGGGTTAACCTAAAAGGAAATGCTTTATAACTCTATAGTTTATTTCTTTTCAGTTTAGGCTAATTAACTACTGCTTGTATAATAATCAAAATTGAAAGAAAGAATAGCTAAAATTTTAAATTTACTTCTACAGATAATCTAGTTAGTATCAAAATTTTACTTTTGGACTGTAATGTAAGTTATTCATTTATTATGTTCTATCTAGTTAAGCTTAAACAAAAATCTACAATTTCTAATCTATTCTTTTTAAGTCATCAACAAATACAGATTATAGTAGTTCTCATTCTTTTATTTTATAAATATTAACATTATAAGATCGACAAGATAATCTAGATTACAGAGAGTACTTTCTATAAATTATGTAGTGCAGTAAGTAAAGAACACAATAGTAGAATACTATCCTATTCTATGATTATAAATAAACAAAGGATAAGCTAATAAATACATATAATTATCAGAACAGTATTATTATGTAAATAATTAATGTTTTTATCATATTATAATAAACAGTAAACAAGATATATTTCCGATACTCAAAAGCTGTGTCTGACAGATACAGAAGTACCTCAATAAAAACATAAAGTCATTATATTTCCGAATGGTAAAAATTATGAAACAACATATGCTTTTCTTTTAAAATAAGTAAATGAATATAATAGTAATGTGCAGAAACCCTAACAACTAAATTTAAAAATATCACAGGGTAAAAATCAAGTATATTAATGCGCAGTAAAGAACCAACAGAGTTACAGTATGCTCGATTATCGAGCTTAACCAAAAACATTATACTACATAAGCAATAACCTATTAATTTACTGAAATACATTATAAATAAGATAATTTTCATGAAAACTATAGAACACTTTTTATATGGCCAAGTTAGGGTAATACCCAACGATTATCAAAATATACATCAGAGTTAACAACTGAAGAGTATGTACTTACGGCCTTAACCAAATTCACAGAGTGAGGCTTTCACAGCCTTTTCACCATTTACACTTTGTACACAGTAATAGAAATAAAAACTAACATATACAGTCACGGCCGGAGCCGGAGCACCCCGCACAACGCAAGGGACTCTTCATCCACCAAAGATAACGAACTAAGTAACAAGTTAAACTGAACTGCAAGGGTTGCAGGCCACAACGCACCAACCCACAACCATCCCAAAGGGACCACACAAGGAGAAAGTGCCATGGTTAAACCAAGCTTACTGTAAACAGCCAGATGTCGCGGTCTCGCACCTTTCACGCCGAGGAGGACAGATCGACCCTGTTAAGAAAGAAAAGAGAAATAATATTAAAAACTTTGTAACAATATAAACCACTGCTTAAGTAACATAGTTATGGAAAGATGACGAAGAAGTTAAACTATGTATATCTTACCTCAAAAATTAACTGAAATACGACCACTCATGAGCAGCAGAATGACTGTCAACACAAGAAGAAGTACACCCTTCTTCTGCTGCGAAAAGGGAGGAGTTATTCACCCATCAAACAACTTACAGCAACGGAGAACAGAAATGGCAGGCCTAACATGTAAACGTGCTTGGGTCGTCACTCCTTTTCAGTCAGGACACTACTCTGCAGAAAAACCCTACGCCCAGCAATTCTAAAATGCAAGGCCGCTACTCTTAGTACCAGGCCAAGGAGGAAGAAAATCCTCTTCACAGTCAAAAGGTTCCGATTGGATCTAGCTTCGAAGATAAAAACCCTGGAGAAAGTATCAGAACCGAAACCCAAGTGACAATCAATTTCGTGATAGCACCTCTTTGCCAAGCTTTCGGGATGAGTTCACAGGTAGAACCAGCAAGGAAGGAGACTACCGGCAGTCAAGATAAATGACACTGTAGGCAAGAAGGTCGTAGCAGAGTGGGAAGAGGCCCGAAGGCAACGGGAATAATGACGAGCTAGGGTTTGCTGCTGCCCTTTTAACAATAGAATACATGGATACGATGAAGCCACGTTATCAAGTTAATAATTGGCATGCAATGGGTAGAACACTATAGTTTACAATGAGCAAGAATCCCAATGATTTTGAAATCCAAATCATTCGTTGGAAAGTTCTACAAGGTCCGTTGTATCAAATGTCAACCAACCTGCATATTGAAAAGTGAAACTATGAAAACCTTAGAACAATGTTTAGGATGTACCATAGCATAAATCCCTACCAATGCATGACTTAGAACTTAAACTTGTAAAGGAGGCACGTATTAAGAGTTGTTAAAGCTTAGATCAAGGGTAAACAATAGTTTATTATGGCGTGTTCTATACCTTTTAACCCTTTTGTTTATATTTGCATAATGGACTTACCATAGATTATAATATTTATAACAAGGTTTAAGTCTCTTTTTCTTTTAAGAAAAGAGTCATCAATTTAGAAACTAGGCCTTAAAACTATTATGTTTGGTATTCTATCAGTGGTTATAATCCATGAAGGATATGTCCTTTTTACATCTATAAAAGGAAAAGTATAAAACATGTTTACAATAAGATTTATATCTTACTAAAGATAGGGTTTAGTTATGCTTTGGAGCAACTATTATGTAGATAAAAATCTATGCATCAACACTAGTATATCCTTTTCAAAGAGCAGCTTGAAATAAAGATTGTAACCCGTTAAACTTCAAAGCTTGAAAAAGGGAACAGTAATAAGTAAACCCTCTATCAATGTACATTACTTTCTTTTCACTTACAGTAACCCAATCCATCAGAATGTAACTATATTTGTGCACAATTTAAACTAGATCTTTGACTTAATAACTCTGCTATTCTTAACACTGCTTGTAAAGAAAGAATTAAGGCATTTTCTTTGCAGTTGATAACCATGATAGACATCAAATAGTTCAGTAAAGCTTTAAAGAACTACAAATTTACGTCTTCCAGAAAGAAGGCAGTTACAGCCATTAATGTTAGAACGGAATCGCATTCGTTAAGAGTCCAAAAAAGGAAGACAGTTTAATGATTTTACCTAGACAAACTTTGGAATTCGGTTAGCATTTATTTTCTTTACTGAGTTTTTATTTTGCGACGAACTTGTAATTAAAAACTTTAGAATTTTGACAAGCAGCATCCGAACTTCTTACCTATAGTCTGTAAGAACAGGAAAACTTTCTGCATTAGCTCGAAAGTAAGCCTAGAATTTCATGACAGTTCCACCTTGCGGTCGCAAAGAGAAAACAAGTCAGTAAACTAAAAAAGAACTGTTCTATCAATAAACATAACCAAATAGATAATTCAGATAATGAATTCAGTAACATACAACTAATTAAATAATTATTTTATTGCTTTTATGAAAATTATATGCTTTTAAAAATTTTAAATTTTTCGGAAAATTCGGGGTTTTGACATGTGGTATCAGAGCACAAGGTTCAAACACTAGGACTTGATGCAGCCCAGCTAGCTTTCATAGAACATTAAATTAAAATAAGATGCTAACATATATTTTGTTTTATGTAAAGAACAGAGAATTTCTTTTTCTGAAGTTTAACAGGCAGGTATGGAAAAGCTGGGAGAGTATGCTCAGGAGGAGTCTCCAGACACAGAAACAAGACAAATGCCCAGAGAACCTATGTTAGAGGAGGAGACTGCCAACTCTTCAGATCTGTTGCAGACTGTAAAAGATTTGAATACTGAAATGGAATCAGTCAAGAGGGAGAATGAGAGGATTTTGAAGGCTCGGGAAGAGTTGAACCAAATTTTAATAGAAAAGTTCCAAACTGAAGGAAGGAGCCGAAGATCAGAATCTAAGGATGTTAGTCATCAAAGAAGATCTAAAAAGATGAAGCTGGCGAAAAAGGGGAAGAAGCAGTTCATCATCTGAAGGGTTTGGTGAATGACAAAGTTACCATGCTACTAGTGACAATAGTGAGGCTGATTTGTATGACAGAAAGAAGAAATACAGACCATATGAGGAAATTTCAAGGGAGTTTAAAAAGATAAAGCCCCCCACTTTTAATGGAGAGACCGAAAAAGGGGAAGAAGCAGAGTCTTGGTTTTCCGGGATGAGGAATTATTTTCATATATACAATTATTCTAATCAGCTCAAGGAAAGAATGGCAATGTATAATCTCTCTGGAAAAGCGGACATATGGTGGGAAGATCTGAAGAGAGTCAAGGGTATCAGGGAAAAATAAGTTAATTGGAGTACCTTTAAAAGGTACTTCAAGAAGAAATTTTTGTCCGAACAATATTACGAAGAAAGAGCTAAAGAATTTTACGAATTGAAGTTAGGTTCAATGACTATGAAGGATTTGAACAGTAAATTATTAAGCTTGCTTAGGTATGTACCTTACCTAGTAGACGAGAAACCTGAAGTGCAGAGATTTTTCAGCTGTCTACCATATCACATTAAGGACAAAATTGAGTATGATAACCCGAAGACTCTGGAGGAAGCCATGAGGAAGGAAAAAAAAAATTTTGAACAAAACAGGAAGAAAGAAGGCTTAGCCAGAAAAATAACAACCAGCCTAAGTTTAAGAAGAAGGAATTTGTACCCCAGAGGAATTTCAAGAATAATAAGAATAAAAATTATTCTAACAATAAGAATTTCCAGGGAAATAGAAATGGTACTTCCAATAATTTGAATACTTTTAAGGGCAAGGAAGCTGCAAATAACCATGGGAATTTTACCAAGAGTTTTGAACGTAAGGAGCCTGTTAAGTGTTGGGAATGTAATGGCCCACACTATGCCTCGGTCTGCCCAAACCGAAAAAATTCAGTCAGCAATTTTCATACTATGCAGGAGGAAATGACCGTTGGAGAACTAGCACGGACTATGCCCAGAATAAACGTAGCTTTGGAGAACCGCCAAGATGACTACCAGAATTCCATGGTGGAAGTGGAAGGTATGATTAATCAAACCCCTATAACCATTTTAATCGATCTAGGAGCCAGTCTTAGTTACATTGCACCTCAGATAGTGGAAAAATGTAAGTTGTATGTCGATAAGTTTGATAATTCCTGGTTAGTTCAATTAGCCACTGGGGCAAAAAGAAAAGTAACATGTTTTGTGAAAGAATGTGCTTTACTTATGGATGAATTTAAAACTACAGTTAAGCTTAATGTTTTGCCACTTGGCTCATATGATTAACTAATTGGCATGGATTGGTTAGAGCAGTATAAGGTAGTTTTAAATTGTTACAATAAAACTTTCACGTGCTTAAATAGTGATGAACAACCAGTAAAGGTTAAGGGTATTCCTGGAAAAACTATAATCAGACATATTTCTGCTTTACAACTGAAAAGAGCTGTTAGAAAAGGATGTAAATCCTATTCAGTAACTATTACAGATGAGGCAAGTAAATCTGAAACAGATAAGTTAAAATAGAAGATATTCCTATTTTAAAAGATTATACTGACGTATTCCCAGAATAAATTCCAGGATTACCTCCAAGGAGGGAATTGGATTTCATTATTGAGCTGGTACCAAGTGCGGTACCGAGCTCAAAAGCTCTGTATCGAATGAATATTTTAGAACTTAATGAGCTAAAGTGACAGCTTAAAGAGTTTATAGATAAGAAGTACATTCGACCTAGTGTGTCTCCTTGGGGAGAACTAGTCATATTTGTTAAAAAGAAGGACGGAACTATGCGACTATGCATAGACTACCGTTAGCTAAACAAGATGACTATTAAAAACAGATATCAGTTGCCTCGCGTATATTATTTGTTTGATCAACTACGTGGAGCCACGGTGTTCTCAAAGATAGACTTGAGGTCAGGATATCATCAAGTAAGAATTAAAGATGAGGATATATTCAAGACAGCCTTTAGAACAAGGTATGGACACTACGAGTTTGTCATAATGCCATTTGGGCTTACTAATGCCCCAGCTATCTTTATGTGCTTAATGAATAATATAATGCATAAATACTTAGATAAATTTGTTTTCATGTTTATCGACGACATCTTAATTTACTCAAAAACAGAAGAAGAACATAAAGAACACCTAAAGATAGTTTTACAAGAGTTACGAGAACAACAACTCTTCGCGAACTTTAGCAAGTGTGACTTCTTTAAGGATGAAATCCAGTACTTAGGTCACGTAGTGACTAAGGAAGGGATTTCAGTCGATCCTGAAAAGATTCGGGCAATCGAAGATTGGTCGGTTCCAAAAGATGTAACGGATGTTAGGTCATTCATGGGAATTACCGGTTATTACCGGAGATTCATTGAAGGCTTTTCAAAAATAGAAAATCCGATCACTTCCTTGCAAAATAAAGGTAAGAAATTTGATTGGAACTCAAATGTGAAGAAAGTTTTAAGAAATTAAAAACCTTATTGACTAGTGCACCTATTCTAAGAACAGCAAATCCTAATAAGTATTTCGTGGTATGCACAGATGCCTGTAATGATGGTCTAGGCGGTGTTCTAACTCAAGACGGGCATGTCATTGCCTATGAGTCTAGGAAGTTAAAAATTCACGAAAATAATTACGCAACTTATGATTTAGAACTTGCGGCTATTATACACGCCTTAAAAATGTGGCGACATCATTTAATAGGCAGAAAATTTATTCTAATGACTGATAATAAAGGACTGAAATATATTTTAGATCAGCCTAACTTAAACGCAAGACAAGCAAGGTGGTTAGCCTTCTTGAGTGAATATGATTTTGAAATCCCGCACATAAAGGGTAAGGAAAATAAGGTGGCTGATGATTTAAGCAGAAACGCAAAACTGAACTTTACAGTAGCAATCAGTACTTATGTTTCTGATTTAAATGAACAGCTTAAAGAAGGGGTAAAACAAGATGAAAATTATCAGAAATTGCAAATTACAGCTAAGGAAGAACCTACAGGAAGCTTAATAAAAGGTTATAGTTTAAATGAAAATGGATTTTTATTATTTAAAGAAAAACTATATGTGCCTAATGTGCCTAAGGTTAAGTTGTTAATTCTGGACGAAGTCCATAAAACACCTTACTCAGGGCATCTAGGTTACCAAAATACTGTAACCATGCTAAGAAAAGACAATTTTTGGCCTAATATGAAATCTGAGGTAGCTGAATACATTGCTAGATGTTTGGACTGTCAACAAGTGAAAACCGAACAACAACATCCAGCTGGTTTGCTACAACCTTTACCTATTCCTAGCTGGAAATGGGAAGTGATTAGCTTAGATTTTATTACTAGACTGCCCAGAAATCATAATCAAAATGACTCTATCATGGTGGTGGTTGACAAGTTAAGCAAGGCAGCACATTTCATTCATGTTAAAACTACTTACAAGGCTGCCAATATAGCTGACATATTCTTAAGGCAGATTTTTCGATTACATGGAGTACCGAAAGTTATAATTTCAGACAGGGATCCTAAATTCACAGGAAATTTTTAGAAGTCCTTGTTTAAGGGATTAAATACAACATTGAATTTCAGTACCTCCTTCCATCCTCAAACAAATGGACAGACTGAAAGAGTGAATCAGGTGCTGGAGGATTTATTAAGGATGTATGTTAAAGATCAGCCAGGTAAGTGGGAAGACTACTTACATTTAGCAGAGTTTGCATATAATAATAACTACCAATCATCAGCTAAATTTAGTCCATTTGAAATTCTATATGGACGTAAATGCAACACTCCTATCTCCTGGAATAATCCAGTAGATAGATTGGTGTTAGGATCAGAATTATTGAAGGAGATGGAGGTAATTGTGAAACAAGTGCAAGAAAATTTGAAGGTGGCACAGGATCGGCAAAAGAGCCAAGCAGACTTGAAAAGAACTCCCAAGGAGTTCCAGGTAGGTGAGCATGTATTTATAAAGGTAAGGCCAAATAAAAGCTCTCTAATACTGGGGAGTTGTGCAAATCTAGCACCACGTTACTTGTCATCCATTTGAAATTTTATCTAGAATTGGTCAAGTTGCATACCAGCTAGCATTACCACCTAACTTGAAAGTACATAATGTTTTTCATATCTCTGTTTTGAAAAATTATGTTCATGATGCTACTCATGTGGTTGATTGGAATGTTGTACAGGTGGAACCCGAAGGAGAAATTCTGGTGGAACCGGACTATATCCTGAGGAGGAGGGAAATTACTCTGTGGAACCGCACCATTGGACAGGTGAAGGTGCAATGGAAGCACCTTAGTCCTAAAGAGGCCACCTGGGAACTGGAAAGTAAGATGCGGGAAGCATACCCGAATCTGTTCCAGGAAATTGCAGAGGATGAAGAATAAGTAACATCGAGGACAATGTTACATTTTAAGGACGTGTGTATGTCACATACCCCAATTTTGTAAAATAATGTTAATTATTTTAATTTGATTTCCTAAGGCATTATGTTTAATTTAATGCTAAGTAGGAACTGATGACTCAGCAGAGTCAAAAGAAGTGGAGTGTAATTCTGAATATTTTATTATTAATAAATAAAAAGTGGAGACAACAGCTTGGGAGAGCTGTTAATAAGAGTGTTACTGGTCAAACTGGTGGAAGGAACTAGGTGGAGAGAAAAAGACAAGTGGCAGCATCCTCAAACACTTCCTAGGTTGCAGGTGGAAACTTCCCTACATTTGGGGTCATGATCCCCCAAGAAAGTGGGATCAGAGAAGGTGGCTCAATAAATGACAATTAAGCCAAAAAGACCTAGGCAATCTTTTAAAAGTACCCAATGAATAGACCTGAGGTTGCTCAGATATTTTCCAGGAGAAGAATCATTCAGGAAGAATGCACTTCAAGGAATTCATTGGGGAAGAGGGAAAACTGTAAGGAAGATGTTTTGAGAGATAATCTGCAGTAACTTGGTCTGATACAGCTTCCTAGCTGAGAGAATTTACTGATAAATTCAGGATTAGTATTGAGTCGGAAGACTGGTACTTGATTATTGCTGCACCTAGTTCCAGCCAGGGAGACCAGAGCAAGCTCGGGGGTCCTAAGGAGTCATTGTTTGAGTGCCCTCCATGATTTGGTAGGGACGAATGGCCTCCCATTGCTGTTGTCGTCCAAGCTCAAAGAACAGGTTCTGCTATTATTTAAATTTCTGTGATATTATCTATGTATGATTGAATGTTGCAGTGTAACTTAGGATGTAAAGATTTAGATGGTTTAGTAATGAAGTGGTTCTTAGTTTGTTTAGTAATTAGAATCATTATGATGAAAAATAAACACCTACCTGTGTTTTTCCTCATCTGGGGTGATCCATACCGTACTCTAGCACAGTTGGTGGAACTATAAATAGAAATAGTATGATGAAAATGTAGAATAAAATGTTAGTGGAATTATAGAATATTTCCTTTGTTTTGTTATCAGAAGAAATATCTTTTGTATCAGGAGTAGTATTAAACTTGGACTGAAACTGTCAGTTTATTAGAAACAGAGAAAGAAGCTATATTATTTACTGATAATAGTATGAATGGGTAGATAAAACAGTTTTTGATACAGTAGTTACTTCCAATAATCTTATTTCTTATTTGAAATCAAGAGAAGAAGTATAATAGTTAAAACTAGAGTAGGGTTAAGCTAAAAGGAAATGCTTTATAACTCTACAGTTTATTTCTTTTCAGTTTAGGCTAATTAACTACTGCTTGTATAATAATCAAAATTGAAAGAAAGAATAGCTAAAATTTTAAATTTACTTCCACACATAATCTAGTTAGTATCAAAATTTTACTTTTGGACTGTAATGTAAGTTATTCATTTATTATGTTCTATCTAGTTAAGCTTAAACAAAAATGTACAATTTCTAATCTATTCTTTTTAAGTCATCAACAAACACAGATTATAGTAGTTCTCATTCTTTTATTTTATAAATATTAACATTATAAGATCGACAAGATAATCTAGATTACAGAGAGTACTTTCTATAAATTATGTAGTGCAGTAAGTAAAGAACACAATAGTAGAATACTATCCTATTCTATGATTATAAATAAACAAAGGATAAGCTAATAAATACATATAATTATCAGAACAATATTATTATGTAAATAATTAATGTTTTTATCATATTATAATAAACAATAAACAAGATATATTTATGGTACTCAAAAGTTGTATCTGACAGATACAGAAGTACCTCAGTAAAAACATAAAGTCATTATATTTCCTAAGGGTAACAATTATGAAACAACATATGCTTTTCTTTTAAAATAAGTAAATTAATATAATAGTAACGTGCAGAAACCCTAACTACTAAATTTAAAAATATTATAGGGTAAAAATCAAGTATATTAACGCGCAGTAAAGAACCAACATAGTTACAGTATGCTCGATTATTGAGCTTAACCAAAAACATTATACTACATAAGCAATAACCTATTATTTTACCAAAATACATTATAAATAAGATAATTTTCGTGAAAACTGTAGAACACTTTTTATATGGCCGAGTTAGGGTAATACCCAATGATTATCAAAATATACATCAAAGTTAACAACTGAAGAGTATGTACTTACGGCCTTAACCAAATTCACAGAGTGAGGCTTTCACATCCTTTTCACCATTTACACTTTGTACACAGTAATAGAAATAAAAACTAACATATACAGTCACGACCGGAGCCGGAGCACCCCGCACAACGCAAGGGCCTCTTCATCCACCAAAGATAGCAAACTAAGTAACAGGTTAAACTGAACTGCAAGGGTTGCAGGCCACGACGCACCAACCCACAACCGTCCCAAAGGGACCACACAAGGAGAAAGTGCCATGGTTAAACCAGGCTTACCATAAATAGCCAGATGCCGCAGTATCACACCTTTCGCGCCAAGGAGGACAGATCGACCCCCTGTTAAGAAAGAAAAGAGCAATAATATTAAAAACTTTGTAACAATATAAACCACTGCTTAAGTAACATAGTTATGGAAAGATGATGAAGAAGTTAAACTATGTATATCTTACCTCAAAAATTAACTGAAATACGACCACTCATGAGCAGCAGAATGACTGTCAACACAAGGAGAAGTACACCCTTCTTCTGCTGCGAAAAGGGAGGAGTTATTCACCCATCAAACAACTTATAGCAATGGAGAACAGAAATTGCAGGCCTAACATGTAAACGTGCTTGGGTCGTCACTCCTTTTCAGTCCGGACACTACTCTGCAGAAAAACCCTACGCCCAACAATTATAAAATGCAAGGCCGCTACTCTTAGTACCAGGCCAAGGAGGAAGAAAGTCCTCTTCACAGTCAAAAGGTTCGGATTGGAGCTAGCTTCAAAGATAAAAACCCTGGAGAAAGTATCAGAACCGAAACCCAAGTGACAATCAATTTCGTGACAGCACCTCCCTGCCAAGCTTTCAGGATGAGTTCACAGGTAGAACTAGCAAGGAAGGACACTACCGGCAGTCAAGATAAATGACATTGTAGGCGAGAAGGTCATAGCAGAGCGGTAGGAGGCCCGAAGGTGATGGGAATAATGATGAGCTAGGGTTTGCTGCTGCCCTTTTAAAAATAGAATACATGGATACGATGATGCCACGTTATCAAGTTAATAATTGGCATGCAGTGGGTAGAACACTATACTTTATAACGAGCAAGAATCCCAATGATTTTGAAATCCAAATCATTCGTTGGAAAGTTCTACAAGGTCCGTTGTATCAAATGTCAACCAACCTGCATATTGAAAAGTGCAACTACGAAAACCTTAGAACAATGTTTAGGATGTACCATAGCATAAATCCCTACCAATGCATGACTTAGAACTTAAACTTGTAAAGGAGGCACCTATTAAGAGTTGGTAAAGCTTAGATCAAGGGTAAACAATAGTTTATTATGGCGCATTCTATACCTTTTAACCCTTTTGTTTATATTTGCATAATAGCCTTACCATAGATTATAATATTTATAACAAGGTTTAAGTCTCTTTTTCTTTTAAGAAAAGAGTCATCAATTTAGAAACTAGGCCTTAAAACTATTATGTTTGGTATTCTATCAGTGGTTATAATCCATGAAGGATATGTCCTTTTAACATCTATAAAAGGAAAAGTATAAAACCTGTTTACAATAAGATTTATATCTTACTAAAGATAGGCTTTAGTTATGCTTTGGAGCAACTGTTATGTAGATAAAACTCTATGCATCAACACTAGTATATCCTTTTCAAAGAGCAGCTTGAAATAAAGATTGTAACCCGTTAAACTTCAAAGCTTGAAAAAGGGAACAGTAATAAGTAAACCCTTTATCAATGTACATTACGTTCTTTTCACTTACAGTAACCCAATCCATCAGAATGTAACTATATTTGTGCACAATTTAAACTAACTCTTTGACTTAATAACTCTGTTATTCTTAACACTGCTTGTAAAGAAAGAATTAAGGAATTTTCTTTGCAGTTGATAACCATGATAGACATCAAATAGTTCAGTAAAGCTTTAAAGAAATACAAATTTACGTCTTCCAGAAAGAAGACAGTTACAACCATTAATGTTAGAACGGAATCACATTCCTTAGGAGTCCAAAAAAGGAAGACAGTTTAATGATTTTACCTAGACAAAATTTGGAATTCGGTTAGCATTTATTTTCTTTACTGAACTTTTATTTTGCGACGAACTTGTAATTAAAAACTTTAGAATTTTGACAAGCAACACCCGAACTTCTTACCTGTGGTCTGTAAGAACAGGAAAACTTTCTGCATTAGCTCGAAAGCTAAGTAAGCCCAGAATTTCATGACAGTTCCACCTTGTGGTCACAAAGAGAAAACAAGTCAGTAAACTGAAAAAGAACTGTTCTATCAATAAACATAACCAAATAGATAATTCAGATAATGAATTCAGTAACATACAACTAATTAAATAATTAGTTTACTTCTTTTATGAAAATTATATGCTTTTAAAAATTTTAAATTTTTCAGAAAATTCGGGGTTTTGACAATACTCAGGGGGCTAGGATCCTGAATGGGGCAAAGTGTGTTGAGGAAGGTGCATGGTGGGATTATCGGGGGCAAGGGACCATGGGCAAATGGAGTCGAAACCTGCGGAAGAAACGATTACAAATGGAAAGAATGACGAAAGATTGCAAACGGAGGCAAGATAGCTGTTGATTTCCCAATCATGAGATTTTAGCGGGTGATTTAGAGGACAAGGAGGGATAGTCCATCGCATGGAGCACCAACAAGATGAATTCCATGCAACTTTAAAAGAACCATTGGTAAATTCCTACAACAGCGGCCGAAGCATATCCAATATGAATTCCAAACCACTATACCCTAAGTTGCAGGCATGGAAAGCAATTTACAAAATGGAGTGGAAACAGGAAACACATTTACATGTAAAAGAAAGCATGTATTAGGAAAAACAACAACATATGAATCTCTGCTGTGAGTAACAGTCTTTCACTGTAATTTATTCATACACAGGTATCAAGCTTTACAAATGGGAGCCTTAGCTTGGGATTGTTTCCCAATCCAATTAACTAACTCCTTTCTCCCTCTATCGAGAGCGTTTTTATACAATCCTATTGCTAAGACTACCGAATCAAAAACTGTTACAAGTCGCCATCCGTCCTTAACAGTGCAAAGAGTGGACTAGCGCCACATTTTACAAATATGCACGACAAACGTCATGACGCTGACTGACGCATTCAACTCGAATAACAGCTTGACGTGCTCGGATGTCATGACGAATGATAAGAATGATGCCTCCCCCTCTGCCTGAAACGTGTGCTTCCACCATGTTCAAATGCAGCTTTATGCATGGTCACACGCTGGCAAAGTGGTCGGCTTCCTTCACTGGTCCAATCACATCTGCCACCTCCTTCCTCGCTGATTGACACTGTTGTACATGGGCTCTGGAAGAAGGGTCGCATTGCTTCTGGTTGAGACAGACCCATGGGATGGTTTATCATTCTTTTACTCATCACCTCCAATGAGGTGAGTGCTCCCACAGGCACCAAGGTGTAGAACCTCTACACCAACCCCATCACCCTAGTCAAGTGTACTTCACAATCAGAATGATGAGGGCTTTGAGCCCTTGATGCTCCCATCTGAACAAATGTTTACAGAGGGAACAATCAATGACTATCCCCCTCTGCAGAGGCTTTGGTGGGCGCGATGGTATCAGGGGCTCTTGGAAAAACACTTACGAGAAGTAAGTGTCCAGGCCTCACGTCGTTGGAGATGTGGCTATCACGTCTAGGCCCCAATGACTGGTGTCACCATTGGCATGCAAATACCAAGACGACAAGTGAGTGTGAAACCTTATCACCAACCATCAGCACCCCCAAACGGACAAGCTTTTCAAACCATATCTTCATCGTCACACTCTATCAGGCCTCTACAACTTCGTGGAGGAGTAGAACTCGACTTCTGGAGATATGTTAGTTCACTCTTGTTGAACTGAAGGTAGTATTTATAAGGCTTCGGGATTGATCTTCGTACAGGCTGGTCAACACTCCCACACATTCTGTCATTGAGTGTATCTGGTTTCAACATGTGCGAAGTCGTGAGCAGAGCGATCCTTTATTTGTTGGGGATCTAGTCATCTGGCTTCATCGGTCGTGGAACCTTACTGTCTGCTGTGGGGAGCAGTTGTGGACGCCATCTAGTACAGTAGATCCATGTTGCATACTTCATGAAGTGGACACTCCCACGATTCATTTTTCCTTCAAAGTGGGAAACGAAATGGTCTCCCACGTCGTGTTGGATTTCCCTCATGTGAGCTGCAGATTCATCGGTTACTTTCCCCATTTCTGTTGGCCAACTCACACAAAAGCCACCTATCCCTTCGTGATATGACTCTACCAAGGGATGATTCCACCTCTACATGTGCTACAAATGGCGTCGGAGAAATTGGCCAATCCGTGAGAGCGTAGATTACACGCGCGAACGTCTCCTCTGCTGTCATCTCCACACTGGATGGGAGATCTGCACCTCAGGAGTCCTCTCAACTGTCCGATCAAATGAATCTATCATATACATCGTCCATGTTCCATTCCTCCTATCACCAACTTTTCTCTTCCGAACACCACAAGTAGTTCTAGTCCGCGATACGTTCTTCACCATTGATCGAGATCGACCCTTCGTGCATCCATCGATCGAAGTGGGCCCCACCATCTTTCACAGTTGGAAACTTAGATGTTCATCTATGCTAGCTCACCTTGCGAAATGAACCGTAGCCGTAGATTTATCTCCTTCTTCATCACGGCCGTTGATCTTTGTGACCCCTACACCTTTTCATGATTTGAGATTGCAGTTTTATCCACACAAGTATGGGAAATCTCTTTAGGCCGTAGATCTGCCCCAAAGCTCATCTCAACCGTCAAACGCCTCTGGTCTTTAACACGTTTCGCAATCTTGGATGGAATCTTTGACCGTGCATGTTTGCTCGCATGAAGCGGTTCGGAACCGTGGATCTTCCCCCGATCAATCGTAGCCCTTGATTATGAATCCTTCCCAATGTTACAACACACCTGCCGCTTTCTTCGTTGAAGGGTGGTCCCATGAAATTCGAGGGGCTAGGACCCTTACCAAACTCCTGTCAAGCCCCTAAAATCAACTGTTAAAATGGATTGTTAACAGGGTGAATTAGTATTGTTATCTTTTTACTAATTTAACCACTTTTTAAATATATGTAACAAACATAAATAGGATAATAATTAAATAAGGTTAACAATTAAATAAAATAATAATTTTTAATTATTATAGTAGTAGCTAGTAATGTGAAAGGACATAACTCTTCATTATGAAACACTCAAGCCATATTAAATGCGAGCTATGTTGTAATATCCTATCATCTTTTTATTTATCAATTGATTCATATTTTATTATCTACAGATATGTGGGTTATTTTAGAAATTACTTAATTGAGAATATCCAACTATGGATGTTACAGTAGTATCAGAGCTATACGGACCTTGGAACTTTGTCCTTAAAAAATAAAAAAATAATAAAAATAAAAATAAAGGTAAAAGTACCCCCCAAAAAAAGGAGGTAAAAGAAAAGAAAAGAAAAGAAAAGTTAAAAAATAAAAGATAAAAGTTAAAAAAAGAAGAAGGTAAGAGTGAAATTATAATCTCTTTATACTTGTGGGCATCACTTGTAAGGATTGCAGGAAATCTTTACTACATGTAAATATCGAACCAGAACATTCTTCTGCACCCTTTCATTCATTCAGCACCTCAGAATTCATTTTCGTAGCTCGACTTAATGTTTTCTAGTGCTTCTGCAATCTCCTTCTCCATAATCAATCTAGGTCATTGATCTAATTTTGAGACTCTCCTGTCCGTCGATCTAGCACAGAAATTTCCTCCTCGAAATCATATTTCCGCACCATGGTTTCCTCATCAACTATTCCCCACCTTTAATCTTCATCGGGCGTTTTCCTGACCGTTGATCTGAGGTAAGATGCGGATTGTGGAATGCGGGTTTGTGACTTTTCCAAAATGTCTTTTCGTGATTTCCACACTTATCTTTCCGCATCAATCGTTATGCACCATTGATCTCCTGCGGGATCTTTTGTGATCATTGATCTAAGATAAGATGCGGATTGCGGGATGCGGAAATGTAACATTTCCTCAAATCATATCTCAACTTTCCGCAAGCTTCTTTCTGCAATTTTTCTTCTGTACCGTTGATCCTTTGCGGAACTAATCTCAGTCGTCTAATCTTGATATTTTGCGGAGTCTTTCCTGAGCTTCAATCTTCCGGATTGTGAGTTGTAGATTGTAGGTTCATAAAATGTTAAACGTTATTTCTGCATTTTTTCTTCCGCACCGTCGATCTCTTTTAGCGGAACTAATCTCAGCAGTCCGATATTGATCTTTTGCAGAACTTTGAAATTTCTGCCTAACTGTTAGAATTAATCCTTAACTTACGGATCTAGCACAGGACTAATATAATCCATCCGATCTTGATTGTTGAGAAACCAATCCTTAATTGTCGGATCTCGTGCGCGATGCTTCCTAACCGTCAGTTTTAGATCAAATGCAGATCTCACCATGACTTTGTGGATCTGCACAATTTCTTTGCGGAAATCCTCTGCAACTGTTTCTAACAGTTTTGAAGATATATATACACAGAGAATTTCATCATGATGTTGATTATCACTCTCGCAGATATAGTTTCTCTAGATAATTTATAAACACTCTTGTAGATATAGTTTCTTTGTTGTTCGATTTTTACATGTACTCTATCTCCCATTCAGTTCACTCTTCTGCAGTTCCACTCTTCATTTGTCTAACCGGCTATGTCATCCATACTGCATCTCTACTTCCACTCGACCTCTGTTCTTTGTTTCATTAACCATTGTTTACATAATACTGTCGACACTATCTTGGAAGTCTTCAAATCAGTCATTCATGATGTCTTATCATCCATGTCCATCTCTTCATTTCATCCAATGAACTTTTATAACATCATCATTAGGACACCATCATATTCCATGTCATCATATGTGTCATGCCACATCCTCAACTATGTCATGCCATGCCATCACTACTTTAGTCTTTCACTGAGTTTGTCTAGCCATCATATCCACTAGTTATTCATTTGTCATTCGTGAACACCTTTGACATCAATGACAACTATATACTCAACAAATAATACTGTTGTTCATCCTGCCACTATTCCTACAAATGTAGCTGATAAGGTCGCCTTTGATAAATTGGACATTAAAGAAAAAAGAATCTTACTTTATGCCATTAAAGACCATATCATACCACATATTTGTGGGAAAGACTGTGCTCATCAAATGTGGACTGCATTGACCAACCTTTACTAAAGTTCCAATGAAAACCAAAAAATGGTGTTAAGGGAGAAACTGAAGAGTATCAGGATGAACAAGGGGTAGAAGATGGTCTCCTACCTTACTAGAATTACACAGGTTTGAGATGTGCTTGGATCAATGGGAGAGAGGGTGTTGGATGTAGAGTTGGCTAATACAGCACTGAATGGCGTGACAAAGCCATGGTCTATTTTTGTTGAGTCTGTTGTAGCTCGTGAGCACATAACTATGTGAGATCGTCTTTGGGATGATTTAATATATGATGAGACCCATAGGAGATATGTACAGGGCAGTACATCTCACAACAAGGATGATGAGGAGAATGTGGCTTTAGCGGCAAAGGGAAAGAAGAAAAGTTCAAGAAGGGTTCCAAGGGTGGAACCAAGCAGTAGGATGGAGAGAAGAAGGACATGAGCAAAGTGAAATTCTTTGCTTGTCAAAAGTTTGAGCATTATGCTGGACAATGCCCAAACAAGAAGAAGAAGAAACAACAGACAATAGCTTCAACAGATATTGATGAGTATGTTAATAGATTAGAGAGAGTGTTCTCTCTTTGTTGGTGGTTGTGTAGAGAGAACATCATCCATCGCGAGCAAGGATTTTGAGGATCACATGGAGCATTCCATGATCATTGGGCACTCACTGAGTGCTTCCACTACTTCTTCCACTTGGTACATTGATAGTGGAGCTTCGAGTCACATGACAAGTGATCGAGACATGTTCACTGAGATTTTAGAGACAGGCTTGGAGTTGGAGGTTGTATTGGGCGATGATACAGTGGTGAGAGTAGCTGGGCATGGGATAGTCCACTTTAACAGGGTGTCCATGGAGCTCATTGTACTAAGGGATGTCTTGTACGTCCCTGGGCTGAAGAAGATCCTTGTGTCAGTTTCCACGATTGAGGACAGAGGCCTTGGGGTATTGTCCTAGATGGGAAAGTTTACATCTTTCCTAAAGCAGAGGGTCCATCTGCTTCATATGAGATTGGAGTCAGATGTGGGAAACTATACAAACTTCTCTTCCAGCCACATCATGCATTGGAACACACTCAAAAAGCAGTGAGTTGTGTGAGTTATGGCCCATGAGGATGGCCCACCTTCATCATTTAGCTTTGAGGATTCCGAGAGACATGACCCTATGTTTTCCAGATTCCAGTACAGAGTAGAGTGGTGTATGCACAGGGTGTGCTTTGGGAAATTACACCAAGACTACTTTTTCAAGCAGTGACAAGAGATTAGAGGAAGCATTGGAGTTGATTGATTCAGACTTATGTGGTCCCATGTCTTTTGCCTCGCTGACAGGTTTTGATTATTACATTTCTTTCAACGATAATTTTTCGTGGAAGACCTGGATCTAATTTCTGAGAAGTAAGAGGTCAGAGGAGATCTTGCTTCGGTTCCAAGAGTTCAAAGATCTTGTGGAGAACCAGACAGGAAATAATATCAAGGTACTCAGATCAAACACTAGGGGTGAGTACACTTCACATGCTTTCGATGAGTTTTGTAGACATGAGGGTATTGGGAGATAGTTGACAGTTCCTTACACTTTATAGCATAATGGAGTGGCTAAAAGGAAGAATCGTTCGATAGTGGGTGCAACTTGTTGAAAAGTTACCTAGGAAGTGTTTGTTCTCTCATTTATGCCTTGGGGTGGACAAAGACACTTTAAAAAGTGGTCCCTAGCCTATTTAAAATGTGAGAATGAATTTTTTAATAAAGTGACATTTTAATGAGTGTTTGAGTTATGAAAATTATTTAAAAGTGATTGTTATCACTAAAAGATGCACCTTGACTGCATAAGGAGCATGGCTAGTGAATCTTTAAAATTGGTTTAAAGGGTAACTGAGTTGATAGAGTGCTAGAGGTGTAATAGTACAAAGCTCAGGCTGGGTTTAAATATCAAACAGCAGGAAATGTATCATTGTAAAAATACAGTAATAGAAAAGACTACGAGCATGAATTTATAAAGAATGAATCTGGTTATGCAACAGGAAATTTAAAAGTAATTGCACATCATTATAAGAACCTTGTAATGGATTATCAATACCCCACACAAGATAAAATCATAACTAGATACAATTCATGTATAAAAGAAAAACAAGCTCATGATTATAATCATTTCAAAGAAGCCATCCTACATAAAGAGAAACAGAGTGCATACATGCCCTGCCAATACCATCTCAGCCCTCGGCTAGAACTCCCTACCTCTTCTTACATATTGTTTTCTATTCATTATATAACATATTACAAGATAATGATCAAAACCAAGAATCGAAGATAATTATAACTGAGACGAGGTGTGACTAAAATATGGGAAAATAGTTCAAGATCCTATTTTTATGATAGCTTCTTTAACTCAACCCTTAGCTGGATCTTCCCTTCGATTCCCATTGAATAACTGATGATAACACATTGAAAATGATAATCATGCTTTGTCACCTACCATGTAACTTCTTAAAATCTAGAATTGATCCTTTGATGACCGCATTTAAATATGGGTTATAGCCCTTGAAATCTCAATTTCCTGTTGATCTTTCTCTTCGAAATATGCCAGTTCAGTGAACCTGCTACCTTTAAATTCAGAATGCTCTGCCACCTATAACTTGCTACATTCATGCCTTGAAATGCTAAGAGTAATCCTTTCCCTATCAATGATCATGCCTCTGGATACTTTGCAAAAATATGGATCTGCTCGATCTTCAAAATCTCTAAGAATAGTTTTTCTTTTACCTTGAAATCTGGAAACGATATGATTGTTATCATGGAAATTTGATTGTTGACTGCCAGATGTTAACATAGAATGTGATCATCATTTGCCATAATATTTGGAATGGATTTCTTTAACACTTCTATATGAGAAAAACACTCTTCCCATTGATCCCTTTGACTCCAGATACTCTGATTTTATTATGCTAACAGGTTTCCTCTGCTTCCATGTTAAAACAATTGGCATCCGTTCACATAGCATAAACTTATGTTGCTTTCAACGATTTTGAGTGCTATGATATCAAAACCTCAATTGCATAAACCTTTAATTAATATCTTTTGATGATGACTTGGAAACCAATCTTGACTCCTGCGTAAAATCCATAGACACTTGGACATTTTGTGATTGATGACTTGCATTTTCTGGCTTTGGCTTAGGAAAGCATTCCACTTTTGATACCTAGGCGCACTTGTTACTTATGACACTGGAATTTGATTTAAAGATACCCATCCTATTTGACTTCACGTTCCAGGTATAAAGGCTTTGACATAAAGTTATAAAAAATCAAAGTATAAAGGCTTTACATTCCAAGTATAAAGGCTTTCACATAAAGTTATAAAAGTTCCAAGCATAAAGGCTTTACATAAAGGTTTAATATTTATTTTAAAAGGTATATAAATAATATAATTTAAACTTTTTAATATATAGTTTTAAAATCCAAGATCTTGGAACTATAAGAATTATTATTATTTTGTAATAATAATTTTAATTATGACTTTATGAAGAAAATGGCATTTCTGAAAAGGATGGTGATTTTTACACACAAAGGTTAAGCTATGACCAATGGAACTCTAGATGTCAACAGGTAGGAATAAATCGCAAGATTTAAAGGTTTGAGATAAAAAGAGCAAACTAGGCTTACTGGGACATTCATGACCTGGGCAAAAATACTAGTAAACTTTACATCCGCGCTATCGGAATCCAAAAAATTTGGCAGGGCAGATTATGTTACCAATAGTGACTTTATGAGATTAAAAGGTGGGTGTGCATTAAATTCTCATTTAATATTTAAAAAGTGTTTTTAATGAGAAAATGAGATGGGCCCTGGATCTCATTTAGTTGGCTTTTAATTTAAGCCATTGATTTGGAGATGGAAGTTACTCAAACAAAAAGGGTTTGGAAAAGACAAATCTAATTGATTGTTCACTTTCACAAAAGAGATTTTTGAAGAGGAAAGAGCAACAAGAAGAAGACAAGGATTTGAAGAGAGTTCAAACTAGAGACAGAGAGAGAACGTTAAATTTTTGGCACACTTTCCAAGGAGGGAAAAAAATAGATTGGGCACATTTTCCAAGGAGACTGTACAACAAATTTCAAGGCAGCGTAAAACACAGAAATCGAAGAGGCTGTGCACTAAAATTGAGGCAGATTACAGGCAGTCCATACAATACAGTTTTCGAGAAAAAAATTGAGAATTTTTTGTAAGTACATAAAACATGGTTTTTTTTAAGTATAGTCCATACCATACGGATTCGTACAACACGAATTTCAAGAAGAAGAATTCTGAAAAAATTTCAGCAAGTCATTCAATGATTGTTTGGCACATTTACCAACATGTTTTGGTTGAGATAAATATTGTTGTAAATTTGTTTAATTTTCCTGAAAAGAATAAAATCTCTCGCTGAAGAACAGGTTTTTCCTGGGCCATTTGGTCAAAAATTATGAGTCTTTAATTTTAATGTATGTCGCTGAAATAATTTTCTATCATAAAAATTTCTGAGTTTAAAAAGTAGAAAAATATCTCATGTGTTTCAAGTTTTTCAATGAAAATTTTAATTTTAAATGTACATGCATGATGGGGTTGGGTATTAAACATATGCTACACACTAAAACTGAAACCAGGTTGGGGTAAAGAAAATTTTCAAAGCTAGAGCCGTGTTGCATGATCAGAGTCTTATTTTATTTCTATGGGCAAAGGCCTATAGTACAGTTGTTTTCATGGAGAGTGGGAGTTTGCAGTGTGCCTTGGGGTGCAAAACTCTTGAGGAGATGTTCACCGGGAAGAAGCCTGAGGCATGCCACTTCTGCACTTTTGGATGCCTTACATATTCCCATGCCCCTTCTAAGAAGAGGACAAAGTTGGAGGCTACTGGAGAGAGAGACATTTTTGTTGGTTATGACGAGACTTCAAAGGCTTTCCGCATATACCTTCTTGCACATAGGAAAGTTGTGGTGAGGAGGGGAGTGAAATTTGAGGAGGAGCAAGCCTTTCAAAAGTCTCGAGAGTCAAAGAAGGAGCAGCAGCAGATGACTACTACACAAGTGACTGTATCTCAAAGTTCAGCGAGTTAGAGCACAGGGTCACAAGTCTCGGGGGTGACTGAGTCACAAGTTACAAGTTCATCAAGCACAAGTACTTAGTTTACAGGGACTTCTGGTACTGGGACAGGTTCACAGGTTTCACCTTCAAGTGATCCGGGTACACATGGTTCAGGTTCAGGTTCACTAGGTACAGGATCTCAAACCTTAGGTACTTCTTCAAAGAGAGATTTGTCTGGTGAGGATGTAGAGGAGGGTCTGCCTCAGGATGCTACTTCAAGGAAGTATAAGCCAAGTTGACTTAGGGAGCTTGTGAAGAAAGCAAAGGATTTTGTGGGGCCACCCAAGAGGGAGGTAAGAGAGAGCAGGGCACTAGAGAGATTTTTCAGTTACATGGCACAGGTGACCAGCTTGCGTAAGTCTGAGCCTACTACTTATGAGGAGGCTTCTGCACATCAAGTTTGGAGAGATTCCATGATGTAAGAGTACAATTCCATCATGAAGAATAGTGTGTGGGAGGTGGTTCTGAGACCAGATGAGAAGCCAATTGTGACTTCTAAGTGGCTCTATAAAATCAAACATGCTACGGATGGCAACATCGAGAAGTACAAAGCTCGATTTGTAGCACATGGGTTCTCATAGATAGAGGGAGTTGATTATGATGAGACCTTTGCACTGGTTGCTATATTTTTTTCAATGAGAGCAGTGATCTCTGTTGTGATAGAGATGTGTTGGAGGATCCATTAGATGGATGTGAAGACCACTTTTCTCAACGGTTTTCTACGGGAGGAGGTATATCTAGGGCAGCAACAGGGATTTGAGATTTATGAGAGAGATTCTCATGTTTGCAGGCTGAAAAAGGCCTTGTATTCTCTAAAGCATGCCCCTTAGGCTTGGTACTCGAGGATTGATTCTTATTTTCTTTTGATTGGGTTTCGAAAGAGTGAGGCAGATCCCAACCTTTACTACGTTGCGGTTGGAGTTATTTTGCTCATTCTTCTGTTGTATGTTGATGACTTGTTTATAACAGGAGGAGAGCACTTGATTGAGGCATGCAAGAAGGATCTGTCTTTGGAGTTTGAGTTGACTGACCTTGGGTTGATGCAATACTATTTAGGAATGGAGGTGTGGCAGGAGGATGGACATGTTTTCCTGGGGCAAGAAAAATATGTTGCATATATTATGAGTAGATTTCAGATGGAGGATTGTAGACCCATGTCCACACCCATGATCACTAACTAGAAGAAACTTCATGCTTCTGAGGGAGAGTTGGTGGATCCTACTTTGTTTCGTCAACTTATTGGTTCATTGATGTATTTGGTCAACACCAAACCAGATATGAGTTTTGCAGTGAAAACTCTCAGTTAGTGGTCATAGTGTATCCCAAGAGAGTGCACTGGACAACCACAAAATATATTTTGAGATAGCTTTTTGGAACTGTAGACTACAGTTTGGACTACAAGAGGCCAAGTGGAGTGGACTTGGTTGGCTTCACGGATTTAGATTGAGCAGGCAGTGCTTTAGACCGAAAGAGCACTTTCGATTGTTGTTTCAGGTTGGGCTCGATAGTTGTATCGTGGTTCAATCGAAAGAAAAAGTCAGTTGCTTTGAGTTCTGCAGAAGATGAGTACATGTCAGTCAGTCAGGCTAGCTGCGAAGAATTGTGGCTTCACAAGTTCATGGTAGATTTATTAGGTCAGGAGTTCAGGCTTACCATCATTCACTATGACAATCAAAGTTGCATCAGGCTCTCTGAGAATCCAATGTTTCATGACAAATCAAAGCACATTGAGATCGGATACCACTTCATCAAAGATTATGTCCATACAGGAGTTCTAGAGTTATAGTACATTTCTACAGATGAGCAAGTAGCAGATATTCTCACGAAGTCTTTGGGAAGAGGAAAGCACATACATTTCAGAGACAAGATGGGAGTGGTGAAAAACACCTTCCTCAATAGTAGAGAGTGTTGAATTTTTACCAATAAAGTGTTTGCTCACTCATTCCTTGGGGTGGACAAGGACACTTTAATAGGTGGTCCCTAGCCTAATTAAAAAGGTGAGAATGACTTTATTATAAAGTGACATTTTTAATGTGAATTTGAGTTTATATTTTAAAAGTGACTTTATGAGTATTAAATGTGGGTGTTCATTAAATTCTCATTTATTAATTACAAGTGATTTTTAATGAGGAAATGATATGGGCCCTAGATCTATTGGCTTTTAATATAAGCCATTGAACTCAAAGTGGAGGTTACTCAAACAAGAAGTGCTTGGGAAAGACAAATGGAGATCAGTGTTCACTTTCACAAGAGAGAATTTTGAGAGAGGAGCAAGAGAAATTTCAGAGTAAGCCCTTGCAAGAATTTCCAAAAATCAGGAAGAGGAGAAGGGCACGAATCTCGAGGAGTTTGTACCAGCAAATTGGCACAAATATCGAGGTGATCATACAACATTAAATGCAGCAAACTGTGCAACACCAATTTTGAGGTGAAAGGGCACGTTTTTTGAGGTGACCATACAACACAAAAAACAAGGAAAGTACATCATTAATTATTGTCTATACAGCAGGAAGAAACAGGCACATAAACCGAACTTTGTATTGTCGTACATGTGAGGATGTACAACACGAATTTTGAGGCAGTCGTACAACAGGTTTTGTCAGTGAGATCTTGGTACGTGTCTCGAGAAGGGAGATAAGTACTGTTGTTTTAATTTTGTAAAGTTTGCCTGAAGAGATAAAATCTCTTTGAAGAACAAGTTTTCCCTTCGAGGTTTTTCTTGGGTCAATCTGACCAAAAATATGAGCATTTAATTTTCATGTGTGTAGTTGAGTTTAAATTTTTGAGTAAGAGTTCAGGACTGCTATAATTTTCAAAGTTCAAAAGTTGAAAAGAAATCTCATGTGTTTTATGTTTTTTAGTTTAAATTTAAATTTTCAATGTACATGCATGATGGGGTTTGGGCATTAAACCATATGCAACACTAAAACTGAAACCTGGTTGGAGTTCTTAAAAAATTTCAATATGATGGCTCTATGGATCATTCTTCACCAGTATTACTCAACAATGGGGTCCACGTTATTTTATTGGCTTCTCTAGGAAGGACGTCCCCCATGGGGTGCCCCTCACCTTTGCATATGATGTATTGACATGTTATATTTTTAGGATATGTATTTGAGATGGCACCTAGGGTGATTTATACCCCCAAGGTGGCCACTATGATGTACCACATTGTTATATCTTGACATTATGATGTACTTCGCCTTACTAAGACATCCTTGGGAAAAAGTGTGCCCCCCTCTTTATGAGTTGATCTATGTATTGATGTAAAATGTAATCTCCACCGCTGATGATATTTTAATCTCAACTGTTGGATTGATATTGGTTAGAATGTGGACACACTCTCCATCTATTTAAGAGATGTAATTCTCTCATTGTATCCCATCCGTAATTTGGCTCTCGAACGAAATAATAGAAAACAAATTTTGATCTTCTCTTCGAATTTATGATGGTGAATGAGTTTCTCTTTCTTCTAAGTTCTTGGGCCACTAAATCTATCATATTTTTCAAGCATATCTTGTATTATTGTCTTGACATGAGGACGTCACCAACAAGTGCGATTTGGAGGGGAGACTCTCCCATTTCTCTGGAGCGTTTTCCATAGGGGGTTTATCTTCACCTTGGATTATTATTGCATCTTGCTTATTTTCTATTGGGATCACTCTCTATCTGTCATTTCAATAGTTTCTTTTACTTACACCTTGATTATTGATATTGTATCTTGCTTACACTAATCTTGTGAGATTGACAGGGGCACTACCATGAAGTATATTGCTTGTCCGAAATTGAAGATCGATTTATTTGGCAACTTGTTGAGGCCTGGAAATTCGCAGGCGGCAACAGTAAGGGATTCTCCCCAATCAACGTTCCCAACTATCTCGTTGACTGTTTGGCATAGGGAATCCGTCCGGTTTACGGTCCGGCCACCGTAGGTCAAAGTAACAACAAGGGTTTACCGGTTGCGGCCCGATCCACCGGAATTTGTATTTTTTGACTTAATGTATGCAATGCACATGCCTATCTTAACATGCAGGGTGATAAAGATGCAAGGAACAACACAATGTGTTGCGCAGGTTATTACCTCTCATCTTAGGTTCACAAACATCTAAACCACATATGTAACCATGCAGTAAAACAATTAACTATCTAAACACCTAACTATCTATCCCCGGGGAGCCAGAAGAATGATTATTTGGGAGTAATGTATTATTTCCATGTATGATAAACAAAATTATAGGTAGCTGATATTTATGTTTACAACACATGAACAAGAAAATATTCTAACAATCAGATAGCCAATTGTTATATGAACCACATACATTACTCTGGGTGAATTTTCCACAAATTAAATCAAAAATCATTCAACAAGACATAGGTCATAAGGTTAGAATGATCTCACGATTCATGGACACAAGCTGAAAAATAAAGTAGTTCATCTTTCTGCCATCCATTGTATAACATTTGGAAACTTCACATCTCTTTCTCCAATAGGAAAACTAAAATATTTTATTGCAAAAGGAAGTAGTTCTTCTTACAATATGTCCTCCAGTCTTACTGGGAAAAAAGCCCTTTTCTTCTCTACGTTTCCTACTTTTATACCAAAGGCAAAAGTTGGTTGGGCTGCCCAAAGTGACCTTTGGGCTTCCCAACCCTTGGTTTTCCCATCGCTTCATTTTTCCCAAAAATCTTTTACAAAATATTAAATTAATACAAAGTGGACCGGTCCTCTATGAAGAGGGTCCCACTCGGCTTTCAAGGAATTTTTTCTATGCTGCTGCTTCAGCAGCGAGGACTTCAAAAGTGCACGGCTCTAGGAACTGGATGCTAATTTCAAACTTGTCGACTTGGTTCCTGATGTCCTCGATCCTTGCTGGGCTCAACCGAAGCTAGTCTTCTAGAACTTGTATGCTAATGGTTGCATGGCCCACCTCATTCTTGAGTACTATGGCATCAATGGATTGAATCTGCTGCGTCCTGGCCTCTGCATCTTGATGCCTTTTCTGCAATACTTCCAAAAAGGTCTCATGATCCGGGAACTCTTCAAATCTAAGTTCAGCCTCTGTTTGGCAGCGGTTGTAAGCATTGAGGAACCTTTTAAAATATTCCGAGCATGCCCCCTGTGTCCTCTTGATAGTCTTCTTAAAGTCTTCAGCTGTGCTTATGGAAAACTCTACCAGGCTGTGATCTTTTCTGAGGGTTTTATGATCTTTGACTGCTAGCCCTTCTGGGATCTCTGCATCATTTTCTGGTCCTGCCATTCTGGCCTTCAAAACTTCCAGCACATCCTGGGACCTGTCTACAAAATAGGAGGAAGTTTCTATGATCTCTTCTAACCTGCTGTCCATCTGCAGGACCTTGCATCTCTCTTCTTCTAAAGCCATTTGCAGCTGTAGCATTTTAACTTTCTGAGCCGTTATATATTCTTTGAATGGCTGCAGATCGACTTGTTGTTCCTTTGTTTTCTCCAGTTCAGCAGTCAGAGAAGCCAGCTTCGCTTGCAGTTCTTGGGTGTATGCAGTATTGGACTCATAGATGACATTCTGCTGCACCTCTAGGTCTTCCACCTTTGTCCTCAACTGTTCTCTCTCATTCTTCAGATCTTGAACTTCCTGCTACGCGTTTTCTAGAGCCTCTTGTGTTGTTTCTTTGACCTGCGCTTCTATCTGGAGGGCATGGATTTCTCCCTTTGTTGATTCCATTTCCCTTAGCGTGTGTTCATATTTCCTCTTTAGTCTATTACCTTCATTTCTTTCTTGTCTCAGAGTATCCTTAAGCTGAGCAGAGGTATTTTTAACTGCCTCTAGGTCAATCATTAACTTGTTAATGTTATCAGCGGAGGCATCGATTAGTGCAGTTCCCGCTCTTATCGTGAACAGAGGATCCTTATTTGTCCCTAACATGACTGCTGTATCTGTGACCATCTTCCTTGATAGGTCTTTTGTTTCCACCTTCTTCTCCATCCTCCTCATGATTCTTTTGGTGGCCCTGTCATAATAAACAGTACTGAAATCAAGGACTTCTTCCCCTTTTTTCTGGACGAAGGGCACTAGCTGGAGAGTAGAAGTTGTAGGAGTGATGGTAGTAGGTACTTGAAGGATTTGCACTTCAGGGTTTTCCTCTCCCTGACTCTGCCCTGATGGTGCTTCAGAGGCTTGCTGCCGTGTCAACTTGATCTTCTCAGCCTCCTGCTCTCGAAGCTCTTCATCTAGCTTCCTTTTTGCTTCCTCGGCTGTTTGCCTAGCAGCTTCTTCTGTTTCTCTGGCTGCTTCTTTTGCTAGTTCAGCTGCTTCCTGGGAAGCTTTCCTCTTTTCTTCTTCTCCCTTCCGCAGCCATTCTGTAGCCTCATCTTCCAGCCTCTGAGCCTCCTCTCTTATCCTTTTGGCTGCTTCTTCAGCCTTAGCTTGCTCAGCTTTATCTTGCTCACTCCCTTTTCCACCCTTGGTGGCGTGCTTTGGTTTGAATCTTCTACTGAGGGTCGTCATGTTTGGTACACTCCTGAAAACAGATTCATCTCTATCAAAATGATGGGTGTACTCATAAAACACCTTGTGCTTCTTGCAATGCTCAGCCATTCTGCCATGAGTGTCGTTGCACCAGAAAGGCATTTCCCCAAAATGGAACTTCCCTAGTTCCTCTATAAAATCTGGAGCTTGCTTTACATTTGTGAATCTAGAACTACCCAGCTTGAATGGTAGAGGGGGATATGCATTTTTCTTGTGCTGGAACAAGAAATGGCCAACTCTGTCGATAAACACCTGTCTAACCACCTCTGTATGGATTATATAATCTGTTGCATACTTTGGCAGCAGATAAGGTGTCTTTGATCCTCCAAACATCCTAAGGTACATACCATTCTCTGTCAAGAAATAATCACCATACTCCTCTATTACTTGCATAGCCTCTTCAGACATGCAGTCACATTCCTTTCGGAAGATAAGCGTGTGTAGTGGCATAATAAAATGCTCACAGATCTCTCGGTAATAACTGTGGTACTGATGAGCCCACAATGGTTTGTAGGCTGCATATACGGGCATTCTTTCCCTATCCCAGGCACACTTGAGACCGGGGAAAGGCAGGTGGCATAGTATGCAGTCTATCAGAATGGAACTCATATAGAACTCAGATTTCTTTCGGGCTTCTCCTCCTCCCAAGGCTGCTGCTACACAAGAAGAGAGACTACTTGATACCAGGCTGGCCCAGTTAAAAATTGTTCCCTCTGTGGCCACATGGAACATGAGGGGTATCCACTCCAATTTGAAGAGTCTACCATTGGCTCTACCAAAAATCCGATTTAGCATCAGGGCTATAAACCTGTAAGGAGCTCTTAAGCTCACTGTATCATAATCCTCAGTTGCTCTGTGTCTATAAAGCTTTCCTGGTAAGAGCATTCTTCTCAAGGTTTCCACTAAATCCATCCTGAGGTTATCTAACCAATCGTTTGACAGGAACACTTGAGGCTCTGGCAGGTGGTAAGATAATGCCACATATCCAAGGCTAAATGCAGCATAGCCCTGTCCTTCAACGTTTCCTATAAGCATAGTGTTGTTGTTGGTGTGTGGCAGAATCCATCTCATTACATCAGAGCAAAGGAACAGCTCTGGTCTGGTAGCCACCTTCATGATGGCGGATTTTTCAATGTTGGCATAAATGGGTTCTTCCCGAAGACCTGTGTCTGGGACTTCCCTACGGGAAATCAACCTGTATATCTCTCCCCACTTATATTCAGGCTCAACACCTGAGATACATTAGGTGTCCTCATAGATATATTCAGTTTTCGCTTCTATTTCCGGCACTGATACTTCTTCCACCGCTGGGGCTTTCTTCTTCTGCCTTTTGGACATTGTAAATTCCTCCTGTCATGTATAATCATTTTGACATTAAGCAATTTTAATTTGCAGACAATGTGTATCAATTTATCCTTTCTCAAGTGCATCATAATTTTGACCAATCAATAAAATCAACACATAAGTCTCTCAAACTGAACAATCGAACTAGCATGCAGTACTGTGCAATGTGCTATTATCCCAAGCAACTAATACATATATTGTTCAACCTTACAATGCCTTGAGACCATGGATGAACCATATTATGATCTGATCTACATGCAGCAAGTTTATCAATCATACTCATGTCAGCATTAAACCTACACTATTATGTGACATGTCACTTTCTCATGATAGCAATACACTGAAGCAAAAACATGTAAATTATATGCAGGTGCAGCATTCAGTTATCATTCTATTGCCTAACAAACACAGAGAAGAATTAAAAGCATTAAGCTTGTGCCAATCAGCACTTTAGCCATAAAGCCCAGCAGACACATCACAGAGGAGACGCATGCGACTGGTGGCGGAAAAGTTACATTAAGCTGACAGTACATTTCGCCCTCCCCGAGGGGCGTAACCACTTTTCTGCACAAGTTATCCTCATCAAAATACAACCAACACGCTATCCTCAACAAACGCAGTGTAATCAGCGACACACCCCTTCTACCCCACTAGGGTTTTAGGCGACCAAAAGCAAAAGGGTCATGCGAAGGATGGCGCAAGCAACACAGGCTAGGTTCGACCGCGAAAACTCTCCAAAACCCTATTCCTCCCGGTCAACTATAGGTTAGACCTTCTGCCTCGTCGAGGCTGCGGAAAAAACGCGCGAGCGGAACGGCTAGAATCCACAGGTTAGGAATGCACCACGGAAATCAATAAACTACCAAACCCCCCATGGCAGTGCCCAAAATCCGACCACCCCTTGTCTATCATGGCCGCGCAGCAAGGTTTGACGTAGACGGCGTAACGGCCGTCTGCGCCAAAACCCTTCAACCCTTGTGCGCGCGAGGCAGTGACTAAAGGCGAAAAGAAAACGACTTAAATGGTCAAAAACGCCCCCTTTACCCAAGGTCAAGATAAAACCCCCTCGTACAAGCTTAAATCCTGGCTGGACGAGGGAAAACGCCGAGGACCCCAAAACATGGGAGAAAACCAAAAACTGTTCAAACGCAATGGGAAAAAGACGGAATAAACCTACTTGGCAATCCAGCGAAATGAGCGAGCTAATGACGGTTGGAACTCTACTCTTGCCACCTGGAAGCTGGTACAACGACAGCTAGACCTTCACGCACTCCAAAGATCGACAGCTCAACGCTATACTCACCGCGACAGTGCTCGACAATAAAACAAAACAATACAAAACCCAAACCGTCGCACCGTATATATTAAAAAATGCCACACGTGCGAGAGCATTTAAATTGGGCGCGAAATGAAAGCTGCGTCGGACGACTAGAGCTTCTGTCCCTCCGCAACGACGGACAATCCCTGGCACCAACTTACCCGCAATGGCTAATAGAACGCATGAATCAATAGTAATCGGGCGTCGGTGGATACCTTGGTCGGATGACCAAGAGTCCGGACCCCTCCGCAACGGTGGGCCCCCGAATCGAAGACCAATCAACTTGACACCTTCCATAACGGCGAATCCTCAGAGCATGATGCCGCCTGCAACGGAGGAGGAAACAATGGCCAAGCGCTCCGATACAAATCCGGGAGACAAACAAAACCCACATCAGAGCGCTACAGATAGTCCACAACCAGAAACGGTCTGCAACGTCGGAGGGTAGGATCAAAGATCTGTCCGCAGCATCGGACGAGGGAGACTTCAAATCCTTCCGATGAAGAATAAAAAAAACCACCCGAAACGTCGAAAAAAACGGAACTCACGCGCAAGGGTCGGACATTCAAAACCCACCCGCAACGGCCGAGGAAACCAAGAAAGTCCAAACTCGAAGAAGGCCCGCAACGGCGAAGAGTCCAATGACTTAACTCCCGATTCAACAAGGCTTTGAAAGATATGCAAAATGACGATGAACTCAAATAAAGATGGGATTCTTTAAAGCATTGAATGAGGAAAACCAATTGATTGACAGCAACCCACAGTGATGGAAGACGCTTCAGCAAATCATAGACCAAAAATCAAAAGGCTGAAATCAAGAAAAGAACCGACTAATTCAAAGTAAAGGAGGGTCCCAAAATTTTAGAATTTTGGGAAAAATGTTGCAGCTGCAACAATTGGCGACTACCTGGTGAACCCCAAATCTCTGAATTAACTTTCTGTCTAAGCTTACAACTGCATGACCAAAACTGAAATCTTCTAGCTGCCTGCATTCCTAAGCCAACTGGATTATGCATCAAATTACTTATAAGAAGCCCATTTTCTTGGGAAAAGGTAACATCAGTAGTGTTTCCGGTCTGAATAACTCCCTTGAGGCCAAATGGATGAGGTTTATTTTGCCTGCCCTTTGGTGGTTTCAGTTTGGACACCACAGGATTGTGACAGATAGTGAACAGTATTACCCTTTTGTTCCTCATTCCCATGCCAATTTGCACTTTTGTGCCTTTAGAACTTTAGTTCATTTGATATGAGTCCTCCTGCAGGCCTTTCTTACTGAATTTTAATTCAGGATCCTCTATCCCATAGTGTCCTTTTGTGTGAATGATATATTTCATACTTCAATTCACGGACGGAGAGGATCTTGTGGCCATTTGGTACTTTATGCTTTGAGATTGACGCTTTTTCGAGCTTTGCTCTGATATGTCTTGTTTCTTTTAGGAGTAGTGACTCTTAAGAGCTTTTAGCCCTTTTCTTAATTCATGGCATGGGACCATTTATATATGATAAACTGTTTCACTCTGCTTCCTTCCCGTGGGTCTTTTGCTGTCACTCCCTTGGGTATTTAAGATGTGAAGTGGATGGAGCCCCCAAATAGTATTTTAGACCTTTTCACTTCTGAGTTATTTACAGTGATTAAGTAAGGCCTCAAATGAATGCTCTGTCAGTTAGGAATGCAGTTACTAAAAGACATTCTATGCTTTTACACACAGTCTTTCACTCAAGATTTTAGTTAATAAAGAACCCTGATGCTCCCATTGCAACCAAAAGTTTGCCTCTTATTCAAATCAAAAGGAAACTAGCAAAGCTATAAACAAAACAGCAGCATAGCAAGAAATCAAAAGAAGGAAGACATCAAAGCATTATAACAAAGAAACAACATAAGCAACAAAGCAATTTATTTATGTACAAAAGAAACAAAAGAAAAACAAAATTTTTGCCCATTCCCGAAAATTTATAAATCTAAAAACTGAGGAATGAGCTGGATTTAGACATGGATTTCCTAACCATGGTCCAACTGTGCTGTTATTGAAATAGAACCCATATCCAAGATCCTGCAGTCATTTCTTTCAGCCTGAGAGAGTTGAAGGAGCTCAGGCTGGGTATCCATCATAGGGCTAGCCTTTCTTGAAATGTGGTGTCTCAGCTTACACTCAGTCAGATAGTTTCCCAAAACAGAATCAGCAGATTCATTTCCTTCTCCTAGCTTAGTGACATTGTGCTTCATATATGGCTCTCTCAAATCTTAATCATGTTTGGGCTGCCCTTCTGAGGTAACCACAAATGAGACCAATCTGAAGCAAAGTATCCATTTAGTCTTGCTGTCCAGTCTCGGTTCAGGATCATCCCATAACCATCAGGTATGTCTTCTACTACGATGTCAATGTAATGGCATATCTTTTTATTCGCAGACAACTGAATCATCACGTTCTCCATCTCTCCTACTACTTTGACACTAGTTTTGTCAAGTTGAGTGACATCCCAAATAGTAGGCTTTATCTGTCCATTAAGTTTTCTGCAAACTACCAGAGGCATAACATTCATGGATGATCCAGAATCCACCAAACAATTATGCACCTTATGATTAAGAATTTCAAGAGTCACAAGGAAAGGTGGAGCTCTGGTTTTTTTTGTCTTAATCAATTCAATCTTTTCTTCCACAGGTTGGTTCTTTGTGGGCAGCTCCTCTTTAAGTCTGCCAGCTTTTCTTTCCTCATCATCCTCCACAGGCTTGGCAGGTTCACTGAGTGACTCTGTTTCCTGTTTGCCATGAATATCCTTAGGTATGTTATCTTTAGCCTCCACATCAGCCTGCCCCTTTACTTCCTCTTGCAAATCTTGAACCTTTGAGATTCTTGCATTGTTCTTAATGGCCAGGTTTTCAATTTCTGTGGTTGTAGGAGTATATTGAGACTCGAGAACGCCTTCTTCCGTGTTAAACAGCGAAATACCATTCCATGAAAACATATCATCATCGTCTGGTTTTACTATAATCTGTTTCTTCTCTTCTTCCTCACCACTGTCCCTGGTCAAATCTGGGTCCAACAACTTATTCATTACCAAGGTCATTGAATGTAACCACTGAGGACACTTCTTCTCAGAATGAGGTTGTTGATGAAAAGTACAGAAATTATCCCTTCCTATTTCTGTTATGTTTATTGATGCCAAATTTGGAAGTGGGACTTGCCATTGGTTGTTATCTTCCTTTTTTGGATAGTATGGCTTATTGGTTTTCTCAATGTCCCTCTCCTTTTCCATATCTACAATTCGGTTGGACATTTTCTGAAGCACTTTCATCATCTCATGATAATCATGTGGTTGGCCTTCTCTAGATTTAAACAGCAGTGAGCTTCTTCTTACAATGGTCTTCTCTTCAAATGAGTCAGGATAGTCCTCTATACTCTCACTTTCAGCCTCTACTCTCTCAGCCTCTTGATAGGTTTCTACCAGTGTAGGCTTGACTTTCATTTTGGCAAACATGGCCAACTCAGGACCTAGGGCCGAGGTATAATACTCAATTAAAACTTTGTCTGAAGGTCTGTCCACAGCAGAAATTTTTTTTAAGTACAATGAAAATCTCTGAGTGAAACTATATACCTTTTCATTCTTCTCTTTTCTTAACAACCCAAGCCCTTTCATCAACGAGGCATGTGTCTTCTGAGCGGTATATTTACTCCTGAAAACCCTCTCAAAAGTGTCCCAATTAGGAATGGAGTTTGCAGGTAGTCCGAAGTACCAGGATGCTGCTGCTCCTTTCAGAGTATGAGGAAAAAGTCTACACACCACATCTTCATATTCTCCAGCCCTTAGCCCTTCTAATGCTAGGTAAAAACTTTGAAGGTGATCATCTACAGCAATGTTGTCCGCAGGGTCAAACTTGGGAAAAAGCTTGTCAAAGGCTTGAGGCAGGTTATGCAAAGGAGGAGTTAAGTTTAGAGGTGACCTGGCTCTCCATTCTGGCAAAGGGTTAGGTTGATTACCAGTCATGAGCAAAGGTAAATGAGTAACACTAGGAAAAACAGGGTTTCAAGGATAGAACCGGAAGCTTCAAACCTGAGTTAGGATAAACTTTAAACCATCTGCTGGTAGGATAGTCTCGGGAAATCAAATTCCACAGCCAGCCTTTACTGGCGGCCCTCCTTCTAGCGCCAAAACTGTTGAGGCCTGGAAATTCGCCGGCGGCAACAGTAAGGGATTCTCCCCAATCAACGTTCCCAACTAGCCCGTTGACTATTTGGTATAGGGAATCCATCCGGTTTACGGTCCGGCCACCGTAGGTCAAAGTAACAACAAGGGTTTACCGGTTGCGGCCCAGTCCACCGGAATTTGTATTTTTTGACTTAATGTATGCAATGCACATGCCTATCTTAACATGCAGGGTGATAAAGATGCAAGGAACAACACAATGTGCTG
>LPNX010343919.1:6704-38724 GCA_001517045.1 Pseudotsuga menziesii
ACCGACGGTCATATGGATCAAGGCCGAGCAACTTACAGTCGCAGCCCAAATGCTCAGTTCCGGAGAAACGTGGCATGGAAGCGAAGTTCAGGTCATGGGTAGTGAGACATTCCCTGGCTAACTCAGAGGAGGTTACTATCAAGACCTTGCAAGAGCTGAGTTGGAGGAGAATGATGTGGCCATAACACCAAGCAAGATCGTAAAGCGTCTGATGAAGAGGTAGATTCACGTCCAGCAGATGGATGTGCCCAATAATTGGCCAAGCCAGAGGCGCAGGAATAATAAGCGTTTAGCATAGTGAACTATAAGGAGCATAATGATTCGATAATGGAAAAATCTGTTGCGACAGCTAAACCAGCGTGGCAGATGTCGTTCTCCCAAATAAATCCAAATATAAAATGTTTGAAACCCATAATTAAAAAGCGATCTTTCAGAACTCTGTGGTACATAAATCGTTCAATCCCATACGATTTTCTTCTTAATGCGTTGCTGGAAACAATGATCGAAATGCAGTCCATTCGCCTCACAGGGTTTAGGACGAGCTGGTAACTCCATGAGTCCAGGTTTTGAATCTCTCTGTATCTTTCTTTTGCCCTTTAACATTTAGTTTTCCCACATGAATTTACAGTTGGGAGGTCTCTAATGCCTGGCTGGCTAATTTTAATGAGAGAAATATATTGGTATTTTTAGTATGTGGTTGTGCAAATTTGAGTCTTAGGGTTCCACTAAAATTGTCATACAAGCTAGGAGTTGGTTGCGTTTCTTTTTCCATGCTTATAAGTAGCACAGTCGGCCAACACAAGGCTTATGAGAAAGAAATATGCGATATTGATGCAGAGTGTTTAAACAACCAGATGATGTTTTATCTATTTTTTTTCTTTGTGTTGATATTGATGGCGAGGGTAATCGAGTTTGTTTTCATTCATTTTCCTGTCCATGTGTTGACTAGCGTCAACTTCTTTAATTCTATGCGTGGCTGCCCATGAGTTGCAATCCTATCAACAGCTGTAATTTAATCTTATCAGCGGCCATAATTCTTAGCCGTGTGTCAATAAACTGCTTGTGGTTTGCTTCCTGTACATAACGAGCTAAATCAATGGATGGATTACGATGATTCTAGTTGTTTTCTTATTAAAAAAAAATTAATTTGGTAATTCTTGCCTGTGTGTCAATAAACTTCCCGTGGTTTGCTTCCTTTGCGTACAGAACCAGCTAAATCTATGGATTAAGTTGATTCCAATTATTTTCTTATTTTATAAAAGGTATTTTAGAAAAGAAATTATTTTGGTAATTCTTGCCTTTCTGTCAATAATCTGCTTGTGGTTTGCTTCTTGTACAGAACGAGCTAAATTGATTGATTACACTGATTCCAGTTGTTTTCTTATTAAAAAAAAAATTACTTTGGTAATTCTTGCCTGTGTCAATAAACTACATGTGGTTTGCTTCCCGTATAGAACGAGCTAAATCGATGGGTTAAGTTGATTCTAATTCTTTTCTTATTTTATAAAAGAAATTAATTTGGAAATTCTTGCCTCTTTCAATAAACTACCTGTGGTTTGCTTCCCGTAGAGAACGAGCTGAATTGATGGATTACGCTGATTCCAGTTGTTTTCTTATTAAAAAAAATTGGTAATTCATGTTTGTGTCAATAAACTGCCTGTGGTTCGCTTCCTGTAAGAAATTAATTTGGTAATTCTTGCATGTCAAGAAACTACCTCTAGTTTGCTTCATGTACAGAATAAGCTAAATCGATGGAATCGATGGATTACGCTAATTCCAGTTGTTTTATTATTTAAAAAAAATTGCTTTGATGTTGCCTTTAATTTCCTGTACATAACGAGCTAAATCGATGGATTACACTGATTCCAGTTGTTTTCTTATTTTTAAAAAAAATTGCTTTGACTTTGCTGCTTAAACGCAAGCGTGCCTGTGATAATCGATGGGGTATGACGTGGATCTTGCAAGCAGTCTGTCACAAGATATCATAATTAAATTGTTCTCCTGGTATGATATTCAATTAAATCTGACATTGCCTGGATGAAGCTCTGACCAGATCCATTCCTCTGTGAGTCTGGATGAAGCTGTGATCACATCCATTCCTCTGTGAGTATGTGCAGATTCACTAAAGCTGAGAAGCTCATGTTAGACACTGAGAGGGGGTGAATCAGTGTAAAATCAATTTCAAAACTTTTCTTAGCTTGACACAATTAACTACCAATTCATCATTCTACCAATCTCATAATCATTTCATAAACATATTTCACTTCATCATTCACATAGCATAAGCATTTAAATCATCAAGAACCATAACACAAAAGAACACAACACCATATAATTTTGTAATCTTTTTGTATTAGTTTTGGTCCGGCTACAACCGTTAGGTAAAATCAGCACCTACTGATACAAAGAGCACCTACTCTGCATCTAGGACCCTGCCTGGTTTTCTTAGACCCTGCTAAGAAGGGTTTGAGGTATCCTAACCTCAAAAGCAAGACAAGTTTGCATTTACAGTTAAAGCATACTGTCACATTACATCAGCACTTATCTCTTGCACCTCTTCAATCAGCATTAACATACTGTCTCATCAGTTGTTCATCATCATTTTGTCAGGCACATCACTCTGACCATAACAATGAATGCATCACAATGTCCATCAAATTGCTGCCAGCATCATACAATCATCCTTATACACATCATATCAATCTGCTTTGATGCCTGTCAACATCATCAACAATTATGTCAGTTTGCATGCATCATCATCATCAAGGTCTGATCACCAACAAGGTCTTTAACATCATCATAGGATATGCTTCATCAAAGTGCACAAGGCATGTCATCATCAAGGTCTGTATACATCTGAACATTCAATCACAAAAGTCTGCTCATCCCCAGACTTCAAGGTTCTGCTCTTGCTGAGACTTCAAGCTCAGTGAATCTACTATCACCCAATCTGTCATCATCGCCAAGTTAAAGATCATTCAACCATATCAGCTCATCCTAAGGTTTGCTAATCAAAAGTCTGCTTATGTCAAGACACTGCTCATGTCATCTAAAGCCCTCAATTTGCTATCACTGTCATGCCAAGGCTATCATGATCTTTGTCACTGTACTGATGAGTGCCATATCAAGTCAAGCTTCTCATCAAGACCATCAAGTCTTCAAGTTTTCTCTAAAAACTCACTAAATATGACTTTGACATAGTTCAGGAGAGCACACAAGAACACAGTAAAATCAGCTTTCTTTAACCTTCCAAACTTATGCAAAATATCTGCTGATAGATGCTCAATCAAATCAGCTTTGTAGCATTAGTCAAACTAACTGAAGGTCAGCTCATAAACTCAATCAACACGTGTTCTAAAAACTCAGTCTAATACACAAAATCAATCTGCTCTCCCGACTTAGGCAAACTTGCTCTCTGGGGTTAGCTCCATTTAGTCACCACACTGTTCAATCACATATCATGTCATTAACTTCTGCTTATCAGCATATCATTCTAATGTCACATCCAAGTGAAGCCATTCACTTGTCTCTGTCTTATCTCAATCTGCTGTCATAATCAAGTCAATCATCTTGTTTCTGCTTTCACCATCAATCTGCTGTACTATTACTAGATTGTCAATTACTCATTACATACACATCAAGGATCTGCTCATGTACTTCTCAATCCAAATCACAGGACAACATACAAAGTTGTCTGATCATATGGTCAATATGTGCCAATCACCAACAGCCTTGCAAAACTCGGATCTGGAAGTGATGACTGTAGATTGCCCTTGCTATTGTCCCCAAAGATAAGAGGAATAATCTTCAACAGAATGGTGGTCTTCCAAGGAGACTCTACTTTCACAAGCTCTTTACACAGGTACAAGATATAATGGTTGACTACTACAGGAAAGATAAACTTGAAGAGCCAATCAGCTGCTACAGGAATGCAATACAAAACGCCCTCCCACAATTCAGATTTCCTCCAAAGGGCTGTATGGCCAACACGTAGCTGAGGAATGTCTTCAAATGGCTAACTCGATCTCCCAAGGAATAAATAACAGCCCAGAAACAAGAAACAAGCTGGGGCTTCCTCCTTCAAGCTGAGAAATGCGCCCTCCTGTATGTGTGACTGTCACAGCAGTGAAAACGTTGAACTGGGAGGTGAAGGAGCTCGTCCTTCCTTCTCTTTTGATCCCAATGGTAAGATTTATAAGAAATATAGGGATTCTTTCCCACAGGTGTGATCTTGGGACTGTCAGCAGTAAGATATGATTATGTCTTCAAAAATTGGTTGGTTGCTATAGATTTCGAATGAGGTAGAGATCAAGACTGTCCACTAAATTAACTTGACTACCGCTGCCTCTTTTTACTGCTGTAATTTCGGACTGCTGCTGCCTCTGAATCTCACAGTCAACCTCAGTAAAAAAAATAACATGCAACCAAAAATATGCGGCTGCTCTAAAACTCCACAAAATTCATTCATGATTCACATTTCATGTAGCTACTACAATTAACCCGAAATTCTTCAGAGCTCATTTGAATTCACCCCAATAAAATAAGTCTGTGGAAAAGTTCAGATCTAGTGATGTATACGAGAAAAAAAATTGGTCTCTAAAATTGGGTCTGCTCCTTCTGCGGCTACCTCAGAGACCCGAAAATCCAGTCTGCTCCTCCTACCCGAATTTTACCTCAATTATCAGAACTGTGGTTGCCAGACCTCCGAAATTTCACAGAAGATGCATGCCCGAATTCTCAAAGCAAATCAATCCACAGCCACCGAATTCTTCATGTCTGTTGCAGCCCAAAAAAATGTCTCAATAGCAGACCTCAAAAAGATCTGAGAATCTCAGAGCAAATACAAATTTTTTCATCATAAATGAGGACATTGATGGAGTATTTATACACATTTCCCTTCTATTTGAGCCGACATATCCCAATTAACCTTTTAATTAAAAAAATAATTTTATGAAGCCGACTTGCTTGGGGTTTAATAAAAACTTAATTTTAATTTATAAACAATTCTCTCTTAGGGTGAGTCGACTTCATCATTAATTGTATCTGCAAGATTCCTTTGTTCCACGTTGGGGTTTCAAGACCTTCTACAAGAGCTCATCTCTTTTTATCATTAATATGTGCAAAGGGTTCATGTTCTTCATCAATAGATCAACCACATCATTGTTCAAGAGCCATTGTAGAATAACCATGGAAGCCACAAATGACCACAGAATGGGTCATTTGGCCCATTTGTTGTTTCGAAGGCTTCTTTGACATGCCAAGGGGTTTCATGAGCTTCTTCATCAAGAAAGTGGCTTCATGGTCTTCTTTAATCGTCTCAACCACATGATCCAACATGATATCACCTGTGGGGTAGCTTGGTTTCTCCTGGGGTACCATGACACCATCAAAGCATGAATGACCACAAAATGGGTCATTAATGCTTCTCTAACCCATCTAGGGTTTCTCCAACGTCCATCAAGGCTTCAGGACCATCTCCAAGGTATTCAGTGTCATCAATGGAGTCTTCAACATCTTCAGTAAGGTGGTGGCATCAAGATCCAGCCTTGTGGGTACAAGGACCTTGTCGACTGGGTACAAGGTGCTTCAAGGCACAAACCTACTCTGTAAGGGATTAAGGCACTGCAAGTGGGACTTGGTGGCATCAATGACATCCCGTGGGGCCACTGCAAGTCCATGTTGGCATCAATGACAATTTCATCAACAGCTCATAGGCAGCATGTCGTCACGTCACAGATACGTTAACTATGTCGTCATCATGGATATGTGGACACGGGGAGGCTCCTCATAGGTCGTCGACAGACGACGAGTGGAGGACGAAACCTTCACAGAGGAGTAACCCCTTAAAAAACACCTTCGATGTAATAATATTTTTCGTAAAGCCCAATATTCTATTACTCTAATTGCCTCATTACACCCATGGTGCTCCTATAATGTTGTCAACCCTAAGTGCACTATAATTTATTAATATTATATAATAATTTCAATTTAATTATAATGATAATATACTTACCATGTAATTACTATACTCACTTCACAAGGTCGCATTATCTATACAAGTTCAATGTCTCACCATGCCAAGACTAACATTTTTCCTTTTCTTGTGCACTTTAAAATTAATAACAACATAATTTATAGGAATCCATATTTAGGGTATCATACTTCATCTATCCATGCAACCCCATATTTCCTTCTTCTAATATCACCTTATATACATGAAGTATACTTGTGGCCCATGTTAACTCTTCAAGAAAAATAGTTTTTGTTAAGGTTTTTACATAAGCATTTATCCTTATTATGTTTTTAGCAGAGGCACATGAGTGGAGGTTACTAGCAGAAGTGGACAAACATGTTTTAGTAGAGATTTTTTATTAAATACATATAAAAATAATCAAATACACGTGTGCACTACCACAACACATGCATTGATACACTTGTACAAACATGTTTTAGTAGATATTTTTTAATAAATGCACATAAAAATAATCAAATACACGTGTGCACTACCACAACACATGCATTGATGCACTTATATTTCTAAATTCTCTACATATAACAATTAAAAAAATATCCACCCATGCTCAAGAGTCAAATATCATACCCCGGGTGCGGGTGATAGGGACGTCAATGGCCCACAAGGCAGGAATGAAGCGCCTTCCGCATGTAACAAGGCATCCTTGTCCACATGGTCGTGATGACAGGGCTCTACATGGCGCACAACAGACCCCCACTAGACATAGCCATGATGGGACACCACAACATACTTAGCAAGCACATGGCCACGATGACAGGGCTCTACATGGCGCACAACAGACCCCCACTAGACATAGCCATGATGGGACACCACAACAGACTCACCAGACACATGGGCATGATGACAGGGCTCTACATGGTGTACAACAGGCACCGTCCCAACGTCGCGATGATGCCACCCTTGCACACGCACCCTCCTCCATTCAAATTGGCGGCGAGCTCAATTCCCACCATGGGACGTGTCCTTTCGATAGTTAAATCATGGTATGATGAGGTAAGCACATTAATGGTCAACCATTATGTGCCTTTGGTTCTGCGTTGGGGGTTAATTCCTCTTCATCCCGCTAGCCTCCACTGTATTTTCCTACTCTGCTTTGGCAACCTTCGGCAAGTCTCCTCCCGAAGCATCCACCAATGCCCTCCTCTGCTCCCCCTCCTGCTACTCCTTCACCTTCTATTCCTTGGTTTCATGTGTTCATCATGCTGCCTCGACAATGCGGAATTCCCAGGAGGGGATGGGGGCCGAGGACGTGTTAGCAGTCCTAGAGCGACGCCCTTCAATGCTCAAGCTAGCTCTGAAGGCTTTGATGTCGAAGTGTTGAATTCCTTGAGAACCATGATGGATGACTGTGAAGATGAGCTCATCGGATCTCTCTCGGCTGCCAATTGCACTCCTGATTATTGAAGGAATTATTGGGTGATAAAAAATTTGTTAACCCGCCTCATCTTGCACTCTTTAAACCTCCATGCTGCTTCGGAGGCTAATCCCGTTGGCTCTGATGTTCCTGGCCCCTCTGCTCCCTCAACTCCTCCTGTCCCTACTCCCTCCCCCGCCCTTGTCATTCCAGTCTCTTCTGCGGCACCAGTCCCTATGGACATCACCCCCCTTCCTCCCCCACCACCTCAAAGGCAATTCATCTCTCCTATAGGGAAAACTACCAGCGTCATCCTCCCCAGGAAGACCGAGCCCCTGCCGGTCAAGCGAAACAACTCTAATTCCAAGGATGGCTTGAGCAGCTCCAGCAACAGTGGCACGTCCATCAACAAGAATCGTTCCAGTGATGAAGCAGACGACTCCAATGGCCAAGAAGGGCAGTTGGGTTTCAATTTTGGCACACCAATTATCGAGGAACCCTTCACCAAATTGTAATTCCAAGTTTTTGGTTGTGTTCTTCTTCTTTTTGGCAGTTTTTCTGGGACAGTGGCCCTTCAGGGAGTTATTTCTTAAGTTTAGCCTGATATTTTTGTGCAACAATCTTAAACTCAATTATGTATGGATCTGTTTTCCCTTTAAAAGGGAGGATCATCTTGACAGCTCCAGTTTGCCTCTCCCCTTCAGGCAAACTGGTATTTTTTCTCTGATTTTGCCTATCTACAAGATCGATATGCTGCTTTGTACTTCTCTTTGTATCATTATTTCCTTTTAATAGAATAGATCCGAACTTACAAAAAAAAAGAGTCAAATATCATAAAACACCATATTTGAAAAAAAATTGCACTAATGCTCACTTAACAACTATACACATTCTCATCATCACGATCAACTGCACTAGGCAACCTGGTACACAAGGCATCGCTTTATAGCTAACTAAAATAACTCGAAGTTTGTAAAAAATAAATTTTCACGTGTTTTCATAACCACACACACATTGATGTGTACAATACCATGCACGCCACGTTGGGATGGACTTAAAAAAAAAACTTATCAATGTACCAAATACATATAACTGCAAGAATGTATAGTGGTAGGAAACACACCCCAACAGGGTTAGTTAAAATAAATAAATAAATTGGAGAGGTAGGTGCGGGTGGGATAATTTTTTATCCCGAAAGAAATATGGTCACATTGTTTGCTTGGGGAATTTGGACGAAAGACTAATAATGAAGTTGAATGGCTCTCGTTATATCTTGGCCTAGAACTAGTTATAAATAACAACATCAATTTTTTTTTGTCTTTGGGGACTCAAAACAGGTCATTCAAAAGATGAGGAAAGGCTATAATTATGGCGCGGTCAACTGCAAAAGAATATACAAGCGCATTTGCCAAAACAACACAGCTCTTCAAGCAACTTATTACCATATTTTAAGAGGGAATAATACTATACCGGATAAAATGGAAAATCAAGGCACTAAAAATAAATCAGAAATTGTCTCAATTAGGGGTCACCAACATCACAAACATGTTCCCTAGGACCTATGCTCCTTGGGGTTCACTTTGATCATGTCTCATAAGCACCCCCGCTGCTTACCTCAACTGCATGCTCAATACGTGTCCCTTGACGCGACTGCATTGGACTTGTGGAAGTCATGGTAATATGATGAAGTTATTGAACAATCCTTCCCCTCTACGCATAGAAACTCATTGTGTATCACTCACACGCTTCTCAGATTTGTTGAGAATTATGAGTTCCTTCACCCCGTTTTCCTCTTCTCCTTGTGAACTGGAGCCACATTCTTCCCGCACCATTCCTTCTGAAAGAGACATAACCTCTCTATTTGCAGATTTGTTTAGCACTCAGGTTGAGCGCGACCTGGCATACCTGTCCTCCAATGGCTTCATTGGTGAAGATCTTGCGTGGTTAACAAAGGATTAGCTCAATACTCCCACTTTTGCTTTGTATAGAACCGTCTCAGACTCAACTTGTAGCGTTGGTCTATTTACTTTGTAGAATTATTCCTGGGTTGAGGATATCAAGGCAACGTCAAAGGACATTGCAGACATAAAAGCATCTCTCTTGGAAATCAAAAGTGGAATGCGATGGATTTTTAAGATGGTAGGATTAGGCGTAAATGAGAACATGGCGGTGGCTATAGACGCAAAATATATGGCAAACTAGATGGGTTGCCATGAATCCAAAATTGATGATAACACTCGAGACCTTCACGAATTGATGGGGATGGTTGACATAATCAAGGACGAGGTCCAAAAGTTAATCGACGTGACTCAATGCAGCCATTGCCAAGAATCTCCAACATCTGGCGACTATCAGATGGAAGAACCCTCGATCACTCAGTCGGCTCGAGGGATTGAAGAACAGAAGAAATAGGTATTTCTCATATGTCTGTTAATTTTTTTTTGTATTTTGTTGAACAAACAGTTTATTAAATAGTACCCTTCTATGGGCCTTAAATGCTTCGGCAAAAAGTCAAGAACTATTTACTTTTTAGTCGGTAGCTTAGAAACCTCTATCTATTTTATTTTAATAGCTCAAAATTTTGGTTTCAAACTCTGTAAGAATGGTTGCGCTCAAGCAGTTTTTGTAAAAAAAAAATGTTCAAATTTTGTAAAACATGTTATTTAAAAAAAACTTATTAGGAAGTATGTTGTAAAGATATGGTCGCACCATTGCATATTTATATAGGGTGCATCACTTTAGGATTAAATAAAAAATCATATTTCAAACCATTAGTGTGCTGCTTACATAAAGTGTAAACACATCAATGCTTAATCATACACTACATAAAGTGTAAACACATCAATGCTTAACCATACTTAACACATTGTGCTAGGGTTAAAGTTTTCATTTTCATTAATCAATAGTGCTTCCAGACTTCAAGCAACAATGGTTTTTTTCTGTCTTCCAACGAGCACCCTAATGTTTCATGTTTTTGAATTGTTGGATTTTGTTGACAACATTCATCCATGCTAGATGCCAATGCATTTTAAAAAAAAATTGAAAACCCGTTAAATTCATTTTTATTTTATTATCCACAATAACGATTCCTTTGAGGTGAAAACAAGGACAAGCAATTTCTTTGCTATATCCTAGTTTACATTTTCTTATTTTTAGTTTTCCAATTAAGTTTGTAATTATTTTTTTTCTTTTTTTAAATATGTCATCGTTGCGGTCCTACATAACTTTGATACCACACGATAATGCATTTATAATGTATTTATAGGTCACACTAATAGCGGTGCTACATTAAATTCTACATGCACTGAACATTTGAATGTGATTGTTGTGTTGAATTATTGCAATATCTAGTATGACAAGGAATGTTATCAAGTATCATTCATGACGTGCAACATCCACCCATGCCCATCACAAAACACAAGGAAGTATCCTATTGTATGTGGTGAGCATATGGATAACTTAGGGGGCACCATCACCAATGATATATGATCATAGTAGCATACCATCATGGAAAATTTGCATCCCCCTCCCCCCTTTAATGTGGACTGGTAGCATTATTTTATGGTGCTACAATTTATTTTACATACATAGGTAAATGTAAGATAGCATTGTCTTGTGATGTGGGTTCATGTGTGCATGACACATCACAATATTATCAAGGTATGTAGATCAATTTGTTACATCACATGACTTATTGGATGTGTTGACCCTTTGAGATGTGCTTACGAGGGTCATAGACACATTGGTGCATGTAGTGCCATGTAAATCACATTAGGGTTAGCTTTTTGAAAGAAAAAAATACTATCTATATGCCAAATACATATAATTATATTGGTGCATAGTAAAAGGAGCCACATCATAATATGATTAATTAAATAAAATACAAAACCACATTCAAATTTTGTAAAACATGTTATTTTAAAATAATTATTGGGAAGTGTGCCCTAAAGATATAGATGCATTGGTGCATATTTATACAAGGTGCACCGCTTTAGGGTTAAATAAAAAATCATATTTCAAACAATTAGTATGTGTTGTTTACATAACATGCAAACACCGCAGTGCTTAACCATACTTAATGCACCACGATAGGTTTAAAGGTTTTCATTAAAATTGCTAACGAGTTCAATTTGGACATATAATTGTATTGTTGCATTGAGATACAAGGTGCACTACGACATGTTAAAAAAACTTTCATTTTCAATATTCGGTAGAGCTTCTTTTGCTTTCAAGCAATTATGTTCTTTGTCCTCTAATGAGTGCCCTGTTGTTTTATGCTTTTGGATTGTTGGATTTTGATGACAATATTCATCCACGACTGTTGGTTACTATGGGAAGACCTGGGTTTACTGTAATGTACCAACAACACCCCTAGCTCACTGGCCCTTTCGGCGACAGACCACGGGGCGGCCTGAAGTCTCACCCGAAGTGATTCTAATGGGTTGGCCAAAGACTCAAGTGTCTTCGACCAGGTTCTGTGGCATCCTGTATGCGTCTTGCAGCTCTTCTCAGCCCGCGAGATCTCTCTCTGTGATGCGCAGTTTCCTCTTACTCGCGATGACTCTAGCCCTTATCGCATCGCTGCGTCCTGGGCAACACATAACTCTCTCCTACGGTTGATCCTTACCCTGCGGTACCGCGCACCATAGCTCCTCTGATGGTGCGATATCGCCTCCCTGCGATATCCTACCGCTGCGGCTCAACGTACCTAGCATTACTTGTGTTTGACTTACAGGACTCAACATACACGACTGCTTCACACTGCGACTCTTAACTGTCTTAAGTGAAACATAGACAAACTCTTATATAGAATACTTAAAGGCTTCAACCTGCATTTATCCCTCTATAATGCTATGAACTGAATAACACATACATACATTAAACTGCAAGCAAAGTTCATGTAATGAGTGACATATACAACAAGTAAATACAATCACATAACAATCTGATTTTACGTGGTTCACTTCCAGGGGAGAAGCTACGTCCACAGAACTGTGTTTTATTATATCTTGAGAGAGTACACAGTTCTGCTGCACTGCATATGCAGCTCGAGATCTTCTGGGTAACTCCGCACACAGCCTGGAGCCCTTCTCTCTTAGATCTCTTTTCTATCTCTATATTGCCTTCTTACAATATCCCCTCTCTCTCTCTGTCAATCCCTGCGGATTGTTACATACATGCTCGATGAGCTAGCTACTGGTTACAGTAAGATGACTACCACTAATAACAGAACCAGAGCTTAGCTTCTATAATATAACTGTCTAAGTGTCTGCTCGTCTAACTACCCAACCAACCCTTTTACAATACAAAATACATCCCTTTGTAGGCGGCTCGAAGGTCTCGCCATTACAACACTGTGGGCCTGTCCCAATAGTAACCCAAAAACCCTAACTAGCGACAGTTGGCATATCTGTACTTGGGGTAGCCGCTTTCCGTCACACCACTGCTCTCTGCAGTCTTCCATGCTTCCCGGCGCTGACCATGGGTACTGTGCACCGCTTCCCTTTTATGTCCTTCGTCTTCAATACCTCGGCCTCGTTGCTCCTTTTCCTTTATGAGGGTAGCTGATCCCTCCTGTCTTCCGCCGCTGCCTTCAATGCAGTGGGTGAGCTCTCTCCTCTCGGTCGCTCAGGTACTGTCATCTTCTTTGACTTCACTGCCCTGGTAGTCATAGTTTCCGGCTCTTCTCTGCAGCTAGAAACATGCTACGGCGTCGTATCTTTAGCTTATCTCTTCATCTTTGCCAAACTGTCTATCCGCCAAAATGGCAGCTTTTCCTGTAGCTGCGGGACCCTACTCCAACAGTCCCCTAACACTTACTTGTGGCTCGTCCTCGAGCCACTACCAGCGGGCTTCTCCTACTGTAGCTTCTCCTTGGCTTCCTGCGAAGTCTTTTGAAATTTATCCCGAAGTCCTGCGACTTCATTCTCCATAGCTACGACACGCTCTCTATAGTTTCTGTAACTTAGTTCGTTGGGCTCTCTTATCTTTCCTTCCCTCAGTCATGGTCTCGCTCTCGTCGCTTGTGAGACCTTTTAAGGATCTTTAGGTTTTGAGAAGTCTTCCACAGATATCCTTTACTCTTTATCTGGGTTAGAACTTTTATCACAAGGAAAATTTGTATCTTCCAGCCTTCTCAAACATTTCATTCAGTCTGGAGCCTACTTATGCGAAAGGTATACAAACCAGGAATTCCATTCCGAGAACAAGCCTTTGTCTGCATCTTGAAGTTCTGCTTGTTCGGTTTGTTTTCCCTTTCACTTTTCTTTTCAGCCACTTGCTCCAGGTATGAATGCTGCCTGGGTTCCGCATATTTTCATTCTTGACCTTTGGAACCTCTTGTTCTTCTCTTAGCTGATGAGATAGGTCGTCTTCCTTCTCCCGTTGCCTTCTTTTTCTCACTTTTAATTTTTTCCTAACGGGAGATTTCTTCTCATCATTCCGCTGCTCTGTTTTCTTATCTTCAGTGATCGGCTCGGCATTCTTTCTCTCTTTAGCAGAGACTTTGATGACATCTTCTACATCCTGCACTGTCATCCTGAACGAACCATTAGCCTAATCGTCCCTTTTAGACCTTTTTGGCCGCAGGTAGATTCTATGGCGGTTTGCCATAAAATCAAGCCGGCTATCATATATGTCCACAGTCTCCGTGCTGATCCGCGGCGTCTCTTGGATGATTTTCTTCAACAGTTTATAGTATTCATAGAATACTATCATATTGATCTTTTTCTTTGCTAGGCTGCTGCTCTCCCATAAGTTGGTATAGCGCGTGCCTCTGGGCTCGCCACTTGCTAACTGTCGAAACTGGGTATGGGGCGGCTCCTTCCACCCGACAAATGCACATAGTATAAGCAACCACGGGAAATGGAAGGGGTGGCTTGCCTCATCTTGGGCTGTCAAATAATCTTGCTGAAAAATATTTAACAAAAATAAACACCAATTGAACTGTTCACCTTCTGCAACTTGTATGGCAAGGTGAATTACTGATTCTGTGACCTCCTTTGGGAAAACCTTGGTTAACAGTCTTCCTGCAAGCAGACTGGCTGTAAATCTGAGTGTATCATCCGTAATTGCTGCGAGGTCATAAGCTTGACCTCCTCTCTGTAACTTATACTTGGCGACTAGGGTTGGTGGTAGCTTGGAATCCTTGGTCTTTCCTATTATATGTATCTTAGGGTCCTTACCAGTCTTGGACAGCCCAGTGATGCGGTGTATCAGGTCGACCTTGTTACCTAGCCAAAGGTAATCTCCATGTACAGAATAAAGTAGGATGCGCACCACGGCGTTAACCTCTGCACCTCGTCCAAAATGGGGTATTCTCAACAAATTGAGCAGACCTGACCGCTCAAGAACCTGGACATGTTCCATAGGAACATATTCATCGGCACATGTCCTTGGGTTCTTCTGAATCGTAAGATACTGATCCAGCCGAAACTGAGGATATGTCTTACTATTTCCCAGGTTATAATCTACAAATTTAACAACAACGGCATATCCTAATAGATCTCCGTCTTCCTTTGCTCGAGAATCAATCGATGGTATGGGAACAAGAAACTTACCACTCTTGGGAATGTTTATCTATGGTGCGCCTTCAACTCATGGTACAATGTAGTTTGGTGCGCTATGAACTGCTTCCTCCAGCTCCGGATTGGATTCTTCTGTTATCTGAGATTGGCTCCGCATCCTTGGTAGCTGTTTGGTTTGTGATGAACTTGGTTTCATACTCTTGGGTGGTGTCGCCAGAATGGATACAAGGCCTCCACGCTCAAACCTTTCCAAGATAGCTTCTATGGGTTCCTCCTCGGACAGTACCCACTCGGTGTTATACTTTGGGCGGGCAATGGCTGCGAAATAGGGAAATCACAGCACTCTGTAACGAAATTAGCTCTGCATAGGGGAAACTTGAAACTTACTCTACAGCTCTCGGCTCTTGCAAAAGTAACCGTCCTAAATGAATGATCTCTGCTTTTATGCTGAAGGCTATAATCCCGGACGCAACGGTCATCTAGGCTGAACCCGTCGGTCGTATTAATGTCTGGACGAGACCACACCCATCAGCCCGATCCTCATTAAATGCTGAAATCTGATCAATTGTCCTCGAAGTGTGTGTGCAGGCGCCGGTCTCGTTGAAGATTTACTAAATCTGGAAAAATTGATTATGCCGCTACCAAATCTACGGTAAGGTATACCGATCGTTTCTTCATTAACTGCCTTTCAGAAGGCGACTTGACTGGCCCTCTGTCGTTTTTCAAAAATGGATACGTGGCACGGAGAAACATCGCGTTGCTGCGATGAAACACCGCGTCACCCGCTCAAACAACTTACGGCTTTTTTTTTTTGACTTGTGCAAAATGAACCATCCTTATGCTATTCCTTATACTTAGAATACCTACCGGTGTAGACTAGTTCCCGGTGCGATGCCTCCTTTCAACTACACTGGACATTTGCACACTCATAGGCTGTCTGAGCTAAGGCTAGGGTATGAAGTGGCTAGTACTGTAAAGCTTAAGCCTAATGCCATTAATGAAAGTGGGAAGAAGCTCCCCGTTCAATTTGCTAAGCTGAACGGCTCCTCCGTCTGTAACTTGCTGAATCTGGTATGGCCCCAACCAATGCATCCTGAACTTCCCTGGAAACTTCACAAACTTACTGTCATAGAGGAGGACTAGGTCTCCTATCTGAAAAATCTTGTTCTTGACATGCCTGTCATGCCAAGATTTCTCTCGTGCCTTTTGCACTTTCTGATGGAATCCTACGATGAACCTGTCTTCCTCTAAGGCAAGCAGCTGCGCTAGCCTTTCATGCACTGTGTCTGTATCAGCCATCCCGGTGATCTGAGCAATTCTTAAACTGGGAAGAATATACTCCATAGGCATAACAGCCTCCTGTCCATACACCAGGCTGAAAGGTGTGTGTCCTGTAAGTTTCTTGCATGTAGTCCTATACGCCCATAATACAACGTTAACTCTGAGGTCCCAATCATTCCTTTGGCTGTTGCAGATCTTAGTAAGAGCATTTTCTAAAATCTTGTTAAAGGCCTCCACCGTACCATTAGCTTGTGGGTGGTAGGGGGTGCTCTTATGGTGCTGTATCTGGAATTATTCCGTCAAGGCCTCAATAGTGTGGTTCAAGAAATGTGTGCCTTGATCGCTCATCAAAATTATTGGGCATCCAAATCTACTGATAATGTTCTCAAAGAGGAACTGTGCAGCTGTAGCAGCATCACAATTTCTTACTGCTTTAGCCTCTGCCTATCTGGTGAGGTATTATGTTCCTGTGATAATATATCTCGCACCAGTTCGTTTTCCCGGTGGGTTGATAGGACCCACAAAGTCTATAGCCCACTTGTCAAATGCGCGCAACGTAACCTGCGGTCGCAGCGGCATTTCATCTCGTCGTGAAGGTTTTCCTACCCTCTGGCAGATATCGCAGCATCTGCAAAATTCCTTAGTATCCTTATGTAAAGTAGGCCACTACAATCCTGCGGTTAGGATTTTCTCCGTAGTCGGCTTTCCTGCGAAATGACCTCTTGCGGTACCGGAATGTGCTTCTCTGATAATGGCCTCTTTCTCATGCAGCATCACACATCTGCACAGGACTTCATCTGGACCTAACTTATATAACTGTCCTGTGATCAGGGTGAAGTCTGTTGCTTTAACAACCAACTGCCTCTTTTGATTCTTGGTAAACTCATCAGGTGCCCCTCCTGTAGTGAGAAAGTGAATGATATCAGCATAGTACTCATCTGCGATCTGCATAGAAAACAACTGCGCATCTGGAAAATTGTCCTTTAGATTACTTAGCTCTTCTCCTAAGTCTATTCGCGACAGATGATCAGGTCCAGCGTTCAATCTTCCTGGTTTCACAATGATTTCAAAATCATATTCCTGAAAGAGGAGTAACCATCTACAGATTCTTCCCCCTAACACTGGCTTATTGACCAGATACTTTAATGCGGAATGGTCAGTAAACATCTTGAACGAGGCACCCAACAGATAGTGCCTAAACTTCTGTAGCGCGTACACCATAGCTAAGCCTTCTCTTTCTGTCGTGGTGTAGTTCTTTTCTGTTGTAGATAGCTTTCTGCTGGAGTATGCGATAGGATGATCGATACCTCCTTCTCCTGGTTGCGTTAAAACAATCCCTAGTGCGATCCCAGATGCATCCACATGTACATGAAATGGCTTAGTCCAGTCTGGAAATACTAAAATGGGTGTTGTAACCATCTTCTCTTTAAGTGTGTCTAGACTCTACTGACATTCCTCATTCCATAAGAATTTTACATCTTTCTTTAACAGTTTTTCCATTGGTGCTGTAATCTTTGCGTATCCCTTGATGAATTTTCTGTAGTACCCGGTATGACCAAGTACTGTCCTCAATTGTTTGACTGAGTTGGGTGCTGGAAGATTTACAATGATGGCAATCTTTGCGGGATCTACCATCAAGCCTTGCCTGCAAACAATGTGACCCAAAAAGATACCAAATGGCGCACAAAATATACATTTTTTCAAGTTTAGAGAAATCTGGTGCTGTCTACATTTCTCTAACATCAGTCTTAAATCTCCTATGTGCTTGTCAATTAATCCAAATACAGTCCAATCATCAAAATAAACTTCTAAGAATTTATGGATGTATTCTTTAAATACAGCAACTACTACTCTAGAAAAGATAGCTGGTGCATTCTTAAGACCAAAGGGCATTACCGTATACTGGAATGAGCCCCATTCTGTTGCAAAAGTGGTCTTATGTCGATCTTCTGGGTGGATTCTGATCTGGTGATAGCCTGAAAAGCCATCAATGAAGGAGTAGACCTCCTGTCCTCCCACATTGTCTAATACTTCATCAGTGGAAGGTGTCGAAAATGGATCATGAAGTGATGCATCGTTGAGTTTACGCAAGTCGACACAGATCCTGATGTGTCCTTTGGTTTTCTTTTCTTGCACGACCATGGGACTAACCCATTTGCTTTCTTCCACTGGCTCGATGATGCCTGCCGCTAGCATCTTATCGATCTCATCCTTAACTTTTTCTTTATAGCGCAGATTTAATCTATAAGGACGCTGCTTAACTGGTCTAGCATCCTCTTTCAATGGTATCCTCATTACTCCCAGGTCTCTGACTATTCCCTTCATCTCTGTGAACTTGGTGGGAAATAGGTCCTGATAGTCGTGTAGCAAGTCTGCAATCTGTCCGACTGTTTCATCGTTCCAATAATCTCTAATAGAGGCAAACTTTGGTTCTGTGTCTGTGCCAATATTGATCTGTTTAATCTTGATAGGCTCCATGATAGCTGGAGTCTCTAGCTTCGGCCCATCAACATCGCGAGTCCCCTCTGTCTCCGAAATGTTGATGTTGCGAGGATCCTCATCCTCCTCCTCTGGTTTTGATGCAAAGTTATAACACTCTAGCGCCTCTTCTAACTGGATGGCCCACTCGGGTTGAGCTGACACTGATAGGGTACAATCCTGAAATATCTTAATCTTTATTACATCTAGGGCCTGATTAATGCTTGGATACTCAGATTCAAAAGCGAAGGTGAGTAGAAAGTTGTCTATCATCAGTGGCCATGTAGTCATTCCCTTGCGCAATTCAGTCTCTGTGTACCAGTTCCTTGGAACTGTGTCCAAAGTGTGAATGAATCGGTGAACCCATTCATCCTCGGGAATGTCCGACCAATTCCGTTCACACGTCTGAATATGTGACCTGGGGTCACTTTCTCCTGTGTATTTCTGCTGGACATACTCTCTGTCGGTAGAGAATCTGATCGCCATCAATCTCTTAAGATCATCCCATGATGCGATATTCCCTTTATGTGCATACCACCATCTTGCAGGTGTGGCTCGTACTGCAAGGTCCATAGCTGGGATCCTCTGGTCGTGAGGAATTTGTTGTTCAAACTGCGTGAGAAAGTCCTGGATATCTGTTAGACCATGAAATGATGGAATCTCATTGATCTCTACGCCAATCCATCGCAGTGACTTAGTCATGTACGCACATCTGCGCGTTGAGACTTCCTAAAGTCTGTTCTGCCAGTTCTCTAGACCCACATCCGAATCCGATGCGCATGAGCTGTCGCATCGCCAACTAATGTTCCCTTCTATGGTTGGATTGACATAGTCGCCCTGGTTCGCAGTCATATGAAAGAGACTGTCCATGTTGCCTGCCTCTTCCTCTGCTCGGATAGGTTCAATGTATCTAGGACCCTGAAGAGGATCTAACGGTGCAATGACCCGGATCTGCACGTCCTCAAAGGTCATTTGTCTTCTCTTTAAGTCGATAATGGCCATGTTACCGATCGCCCAATCAATTCCTAGTAATGCTGGATATGGTCTACTATCGCCAATAATTTCTATAACTTCAAAGTCCGCAGAGCTGCGAACTCCGTCAATGTCAACTGGCACCTGCAGTAATCGACCCAGGGGTGATACCCGCTGCTGATTAGCTAACCGCAGATGGATAGGCGATTTGACTAACTTAGGGCTACCCATCTGTTCCCATGTCTGCTTAGTCAAAACATTTACCTCTGATCCTAGATCTAGGATCACCTCATCCATTTCAAATTCTCCAACCTGTGCTGTGAGTCTCATCTCTCTTCTTGTTCTTGTATGTCCCATAATATTATGAACAGCACGATGTGCACTGCTCACAGAAGAAGATGGCTGACACTGATCTATGATGCGCTGAAGTTCTCCGATAGCTTGCTCATTTCTCACGAGTTTTAAATAGCTCCACAGGAAGGATTGTACACTTCCTGCCAACTCGTCCTCGTCGTAAGCGCCCGATGTGGTATCCTGCGATATCTGTACAGGGCTAACGCCACAAGGTGCTTGCTGCGGTACGCCCCTAGACGGCGGTACCTGCGATCCTGATTGCATAGGGTCATCAAAAAAAATCTTAGCTTCCTGAAATGTCTGTTTATTCTTTTGTAGGTCGAGTGGTGTTGCTTTGTTAGGAGCTTTGCGCACCCACTCTTGACCTGTGTTCTTTTCAGTATCCTGCGATGTCCCATTGGTGGAAGCATCGCTGCGAGTCACAATGTTGACTCTCGGTTCTGGTTCTTCCTGCTCAGCAGCAATAAGATGGATGTTTTGGTGTACTGCTGGTTTAGGTTCTCTGATCTTGGCTATCAAAGTAGGACATTCTTCTATAGTGTGGTCGTAAGATTTACAATAGTTACATGTCGTAGTAGGGCTCTGACAGTCCCTAGCATAATGTCCTACAACTCCACAGTTGTAACAAGTGATTGGTTCGCGACCACGGCCAAATCCTTCTCCATGGCCAAAGCCTCCTCCACGTCCTCGTCCTCTGAATCCTCCTACACGACCACCATAAGCCGGATCATGCTGTGGTCCTGCTCCTGGACCCTGTGTTTCTGATTGGACTCTGTACAAGTCTTGCTTGCTCCCGACCATGAGATCATAGGCTTGACAATCATGTTCATCATGGCCTATGGACTTACAGAAGACACAGTATAAGTTCTTAGGTGTCTGCACGTACTTTTGAAGTAGAGGGAATTGTTGAGGTGGGTGTCCTCTTGTTTTGCATATTTCACACCACGGCCCGTGGGTCTGTGGTAAGGGGTTAGGAGCCCCGGTTGCTAGATATTCTACAAAGATTGGACAGTTGTCTTTAGTATGGCCTTGTGCTTTACACTTTACGCACCATATGTCTTGCGCAACCTCTTTCCCTTTCTTAAGCTCGTGCAACTGTAACGTGAGATTAGCCAACTAGTTTTGCAGGTTTGTCATACCTGTGCTGGTTTCAGCTAGAGGTGAAGGCTCTAGTTTTATCGCCATCTCCAACGCGTCATCCTGCGTCTAGAGTTTCTGCTGCATTAATGGCATTCTGATGTGAGGGAGCAGGGCTGCAATAAACCATTCTTTATGCTGCTCCAGTGCAAACTCAAAGCTGACTTGGTCTATAAGGGCTTTGAATTTCTGATCGAAGTCCCATACTGACTCTGTAGGTAACTGTTTGATGTCTTTGAGCTCTGTAATGCACTGTGACTCAGACTTAGGTTTCTTAAACTCTTTAATCATGGCGGTCCTGACCTGGACAAGTGTTCTGGGTACCGCTGTGGCATACTTCATATACCATGTTAAGGCTCATTCTCTTAGTGTGGTGACCAACTGTACAAGTTTAATATTATCATAATGGATTGCTTTAATGGTCCACATGGCTTCACATAGAAACCAGTGCTGCTCTGGGTCCTCTGCCCCTGTACCCTTAAATATAGGTAGCTTCATATCATCCCCCATTCTATTTCTGCGTGGTGGATGTTGATTTGCTGTGTTACTACCACTCGACGGTGTAGGTGGAGGTGATGTAGCGGTAGTATGTACTGTCTGGGAGCTACTAGATAGAGTTCCTACGGGATTGTTCTGAGTCCTGATCTGTTTCTGTGGGGTATAAGGGTGGTAAGGGATACCCCCTTCTGTTCTGTCTGTATGGCTATGACTTTGCTGTCTAATATTATCTGAACTGTCTTCAAATATGGGAGATCTGAAATCTACTTTATATTTCTTTCCACTACGTGTACGTCCAATGTCATCAAAATCACTCTCAAACTCTTGTGACATTACAGTTTGTTAACTTATTGATCTGAAACCATATCCATTATTCCTTTTTCATGTAATAACATCTTAATGGACAAGTTTAAGGATTTTAGGTACTTACCGTGATATCCTTTGAAGAAGTATCGCTCAGCCTCGCTGAAGCTTTTTCTCTGTTCAACTGCAAACTCCGTGACGAAGCCTTCTAGCACACTCGCAAGCCAGAAGTCTACTATCCTCGTAATGGGATTATCAAGGTTCTTCACGGTCTGAATCAGCTCCGGTGTCCAGACAATGTTTCTTTTCTTCTTGAATATGTTCTTATCAGTCAACTTTGATAACTAGTCATAAAGCTCGTTTCCATAGGTCGCAAAAAATATCGCATGCAGGTCTGTAAAGATATGTTTTTGTAACCACTCCTCTGTACTCAGTCTAGGACTCTTGTTCTCGTGTTCGGCAAACTCTTTCTCCTTAGACCCAACCCACTGGTTGAGTTCGTCTTTAGTAGGATGCCAACAGAACATCAGTGCTCAGTTTGTTCAAAACCGACAACGGAACCATTTGTTCAAAATTCACATTTTTTTGAAAATAAATGTCATAGGTGCATCCATCTATAACATTGACACCACACTAGGTTGTTTTTATAGGTCACCCCGACAACAGTGCTCCATGGAATTCTGCATGCATTAAACATTTGAATATGATTAATGTGTCAATTTATTGTAATATCTAGTGTGGCAAGGAATGTTATCAAGTATCGTTCATGAGGTGCAATATTCACTCACACCAATCACAAAACATAAGGAGGTATGCCATTACATGATGTGCTTTTTTTGTATAACTTAGTACACCACCATTAGTGCTATCCAATCACATTGGTTCATTGACATGCTAAATTTGCACCCGCCCCTACAACATGTGATGCATTGACATGGACTAGTAGCATCATTTTATGATGCTACAATTTTCTTTACATGCACAAGTAAACGTAAGATATCATTGTCTCATGATGTGGGTGTGTATTTTGATGATGCATCACACCATTCTTGGGGTATCTAGATAAGTTTGTTGCATCACATGAGTAATTGAATATGCTAACCCTTTGCAATGTGTTTATGAGTACTATAGACAAACCAATGCATGTAATACCATGCACACCACATTAGGGTTAACATTTTGTAAAAAATAATAATGTCAATACACCATATATGTATAATTACATCAATGCATTGTCATAGGAGATGCACTACAATAGGGTAATTAAAAAAATCACATTCAAATCTTGTTAAAAAATTTACTTTAAAAAAATTACGAAGTTCACCCCAAATATACAATCACACCAATGCAATTTATAAGAGGTGCATCGCTTTAGGGTTAAATAAAAAACCACATTTCAAATAATCAGTATGTGTTGCTTACATAACATGCAATCACCCTCGTGCTTAAACAGACTTCATGCATTGCAGTAGGTTTAAAGTTTTTCAATAAAATAGCTAACTATTGCACCTTGGACAGATAATTGCACTAGTGTGTCAAGATACAAGACACACCATGGTAGGGTAAAAAATTTACCAAACCAAGTTTTCATTTTCACTATTCAATAGTGCTTCCAACCCCTCGAAGCAACAATGTTCATTGTCCTCCAATGAGTGCCTTGTTGTCCTGTGTTTTTTAAATGTTGGATTTTGCTGACAATATTCATCCATGATGGATTCCAATGCATTTTTTATTTTTCAAAATACCACTAAATTCATTTTGTTTGTATTTATGCAACAACCATGCCACTATAACAAAGACGAGGCTAAGTAATTTCTTTGTTATATCCTAATTTACATTTTCATAGTTTTAGTTTTCCAATTCAATTTATAAATTCTTATTTTTTCATTTTTTTTAAATATCGCAAATGTGAATGCGACCCTTTGTAACTTTGCCACCACACAACGATGCATTTAGAGGTCAAACCAATAATGGTGCTCCATATAATTCTATATGGACTAGTAGTATATTTTGATGGTGCTGTAGTTTATTTTACAAACAGGTAAACATAATATAACATTGTCTTCTTATGTGGGTGCATGTGTAGATGACACATCACACAGTTAACGTGGTATCGAGATCAATTTGTCACATTGCATGACTTATTGGATGTGGTAACCCTTTGTGATCTGCTTACAAGGACTATAGACACATCGTTGCATGCACTATCATGCACACCACATTTGGGTTAAATTTTTGTTAAAAAAAATCGACGAACTAAATACATGTAACTGCATTAGTGCATAGTGATATGAGGCACACCACAATAGGGTTAATTTAAAAAAAATGCAAAACCACAAACAATTTTTGTAAAACATGTTATTTTTAGAAAATTATTAGGAAGTGCACCCTAGACATGTAGTCACACTAATGCATATTTATACAAGGTGCATTGCTTTAGGTTTAAATATAAAAAATCATATTTCAAACAATCAGTATGGGTTACTTACATAACATGTAAACACCCCGATGCTTAACCATACTTGACGCACAACAGTAGTTTAAAGTTTTTTAATAAAATTACTAGTTGATGCATGTTGGACATGTAAATGCATAGATGCATGAGAAACAAGGTGCATTGTCGTAAGGTAAAAAAAATAAACCAAACCAAATTTACATTTTCACTATTTAGTAGTGCTTCCAATGCCTTCGAGCAACGATGTTTTTTGTCCTCCTTCCAATGAGAACCCTATTGTCCCCTACTTTCGAATTGCTAGATTTCACCAACAATACCATCCAGATGGATTCCAATGCAATTTTTAATTTTTTAAATCCCACGAAAATCATTTCTTTTTTAATTCTTCGACAACCATGCCTCTACACCGAAGATGAGACCAATTAATTTTTTAGCAACATGCTAATTTACATTTTCATAGTTTTAGTTCTCCAATTCAGTTTGTAATTTCACATTTTTTCATTGAAAAATAAAGTTGCAGCTGTAGTCTTATGCAACTTCAACACCACATGACGATGCATTAATAGGCCACACCAACAACAATACTTCATGGGATTCAACAAAAATTCAACATTTGAATATGATTAGTATGTCACTTTATTGCATCATCTTTTGAGGTAATGAATGTTATAAAGTAACATTAATGAGGTGCAACATCCACTCACACCCATCATAAAATGTAGGGAGATATGTCACTATGTGTGGTGCGTGTATGGATAACTTATGTACCATCGTTGGTGCTATATTATCACATTGGCACACTATCATTCCAAATTTGTATCCCCTTACATGTGATGCACTAACATGGACTAGTAACATCATTTCAAGGACCAACTACAATTTATTTTATGTGAACATATAAATGTAAGATGGCATTGCCTTGTGATGTGGTTTATGTGTGGATGATGCATTGCATCGTTATCAGGGTATCTATATTAGTTTGTCACACCACATGATTTTTATTGGATGTGCTTATGAATACAATAAAACCCTAGTGCATGCGATATCATGCATACCACCCTCGAATGCAGGTGATCCACCTGCGATGACGTATGGACAACTCACGACATAGCCACCAACGCAGACACTTGGACAAAGCACAATGCACGAGGAGGCAGATAGGGTGTGTGGCTCTTGGTTTGCATGGGGTTAATTGTCCAATATGTCGTTCATTAAGTCTACCCCCTTTTGGAGTTGGACTGTCATTTCGTCGGGACTATTTGTAGGGCTGAGGTATGATGGATTATGTGTAGGAGTTAATGAGCGGTACCCTCTCATGTGTTTTCGATATTGGATTAGGGAGGATAACCATGGAGGAGGGGGAGCCTCTTGACCTTAGTGAAGATAGCTTATTAGTTATCTTAGTGATGTTGGTTTTCTCCTTTATCAACTAAGATGTTAACCAGGATTACGACATGCCAGGCAGAGGAGCACCCCAAGGCGTGGCAGCATGGGGTGCGGAGGTGCTACGTGAAAGGTCGACTTGAGTGCAATGGATGGTTATGTTGTGCATGTTTCTATGTTGTTGCGGAGTATGATTGGTGTCTAGGAATCTATTGTGGTCTTTGAGCATTTGGCTTATGGGAGGAACGAGGGTAGGATAAACCATTACTAAATGGTGAAAAATATCATAGGCATGTCAATGGAGGACATGACGACCAAATGGAGTGGATCCATAGATACGGTGCTAGGTATCAGGGCAATCATGACTGATCCAGGAGGATATTGGTGGCCACCCACCTATTCCTCTTGGACCCCCACCATTGTTTCTTTCAGTTTTCCACTTTCCTTAATTGTAGCACAATTTACTATTTTTGGCAGTTTTCGGGTCTTCAACTTCCGGAGCCGTTTTGAGGCCCTAAACGACATTTTTTCGGAATCGAATGGTTGGGCAAATATGAGTTCGTTCCGAACTTAATGCTTACTATTTATGGGTGTAGTCCCTAAACAGATCATTCTAACAATGTATCATGCGCATCAAACGAAGGTAATATGCTAAAGTTACGACCCCGAGAAATTGATGTACCAAGTTACCCAACGGGGCCCACATTAAGGCGTTTCACCTCCTAGGTTTAGGTTTTTGGATGTGTAGGGTTTCCATTGTTTCTCAATAATATATTGGCCTTCGAGCCTCATTGTAACACAGAGTTCAGAGGCATGTAGCCACCACATCTCTTCTCAGAGATAAGCTACCTGCACTCTAGCTAGTTTATTTCTATTATGTATGTAAACAAGTTTCAGTTATTGGTTAATGAAATGAAGTGTTATTTCCGCTGCATATTTGTTTCTATGGTTATTTGAGTATTCTGTTGTGTTCCTGCATAAATCCGGACCAGTGGTATTAGAGCAATCTGCTCTTTCTCGATCCTTCTTTGCATGTCCCCAACGAGGGAAGGGTATAAAGAGTTAGGGCTCGATCTGGTTGAACCTTTGCAAGATCAGCCTCCCAAATCCCGACGACCACCCATGGGGGATGAAAAGAAAGACGAGGGAGCAGAAGATCCTATCAAAATTTTGCTTGATGAGGCCCTTGAAAAACAAAGAAACGCTATGATGGATAACTTCGCCCAGATCCTTCAATGACTTTCCACTAGCGACGCATCTGCATCTAGTAGCCAATCTTGAGGTGCAACCCCTTTTAAGGTACAAGTAAACTTCGACATTCCCATATTTAATGGTTGAATATATGTAGACGCCATAGATAGATGGTTGAATCTATTAGAAGGGTATTTCTCGGTTCATGATTTTTCTGACCGGGAAAAGATTACTTTTTCTCTACTCAAAGCCGCCCCCCATGTCAAGGACTGGTGGGAAACCTACTGTGCGAGAAAGGATAAGGAGGAACCCTCTCTATTCTTGGTCTTACCCACTTGGAATTCTTTCTGAGATGCCATAAAGGGACAATATTGTCCGGTGGGGAGCTATGAGGACAAGTACATCGAATGGACTACGTTGCAGCAGCAAAGAGATTAAGATGTGCATGAGCTGACGAATCTGTTCCATACCCTGTGCACCAAGTTGGGTATCAAATATTCAAAGAAACATTTGGTCATGAAGTACCGCAGTTGTCTGCACAGATACATTCAGGAGGAAATGGAGTTCCTCGACATCTCCTCGCTTGGTACGGCATATCGGTATGCTGCCAAAATTGAGCAAAAATTCAAACAGAGAAAGCGAGATTTTGGATCTACGAATCAGAAGCAAGGGAAAGGTGCCCCCAAACCGTAGAACCAAGGACACAGCTAAGGCATGGTGACTCAAGAAAACTTGCCAAAGTCGCAAGCAAAGAGCAACACTGCAAAGCCGAAGAAGCAAGCGGGAAAGTGGTGTGAGTTCCATAAGAGCCCCACTCACAACACAAGTGAGTGTTGGGCCAAGCAGTCATTGGTGGCCAAGATAAAGGCTTATGAATCAGATGCATACTCTGACACTGAATCAGAACCCGAGAAGGGGAATGATAGAGGGAATAGGATTATCGATGCAGAGCCCAACGCCATCGTTGCCACCTCAAAGATCCAAAAGGAAGAACCAGAAGATTCAGAGGAGGAGGAGCCTTTTTTCCACTGCCAGATGTGGGTAAAGGGTTCCCCGCTACAATTCATTGTTGACAGAGGGAGCCAAAAGAACCTTATTTTAGCAGAGGTCGTGAAGCGGTTGGGTTTGCCGACCACAACACACCCACAGCCATACACCATCGGGTGGCTTCACCAAGGACGATATCTCTGCGTCATCCAGTAGTGTCGCATTCCCTACAGCATCAAGCCCTTCATCGATGAGGTATTATGTGATATTGCTCCTCTTGATGTTTGTGATGTATTATTAGGTCAACCATACTTATGGAAGCGACATGCTATGTATGAGTCCTGGCCTCACGCTGTTATTATTACGTTGGGAAATAATTTGTATAGGATACCAGAGGTACCGCCCCCTGCCTCCATCTCTTTGGTTACTGCAAAACAATGCAGTAAGCTCATTTCCAAAATCGAGAAGTTTGTTTTCTTGATGATCCACCCTCAGGGAAAGAAGAAGATCATGGCCACAACATCCAGACAGGGCCCCTCCGTACAATAACAACAAATGGATAAGGTCATGGAGGAGTACCGGGACATATTCACCTCACCCACAGGGGTGCCTCTCCATTGTCAGGTCAAGCACCCCATCAATCTGACCCCAGGTGCACCACTTCCCAATGGACCGATCTATTGACGCTCTGTTCTTGAGAATGATGAAATCAAGAGGCAAATTCAGGAGCTGCTACAGAAGGGTCACATCCAGCCAAGTTCATCGCCTTGTGGGAGCCCGAACGTGTTGGTATAGAAGAAGGATGGGACTTGGAGACTCTGTATTAACTATCGGGCGCTGAATAAGATCACTGTCTAGAATAGGTACCCAATCCCATGGATCGATGACCTCCTGGACCAGCTTAAAGGGGTGAAATATTTTAGCAAGATCGACTTAAAGTCTGGGTATCACCAGGTACCGATCGAACCGACCGATGTGTGGAAGACTGCCTTCAAAGCCAAGGAGGGACATTTTGAATGGTTGGTCATGCCTTTCAGGCTGACGAGTGCTCCTGCAACCTTCATGAGACTGATGGATGACATCTTGCGGCCATTCACCAACTCATTTGTAGTAGTGTACTTGGATGGCATCTTGATCTTCATCCAGACTTGGGAAGAGCACCTTCACCACATCTGACAGGTCCTCCAAACATTGCGGCAGCACAAGTTGTGTGCCAATTTGGACAAGTGCACTTTTGGCATAACCCAGGTTCAGTATCTGGGATACATTATTGATGGGTGTGGGGTACATGTGGATCCAACCAATATCCAAGTCATTCGAGATTGGCCAACCCCAACTACTCTAACAGAGCTCCGCATCTTTATGGGCCTTGCTAATTTCTACCGCAGGTTCATGTTGGGATTCTCTCATATCACTTGGCCCTTGAGTCAAGTCACCAAGGGAGGAGTGAAAAAAAAATCTTTTGGTTGGAAACTCAGTAGAAGGCGTTTGCAGAATTAAAACATCGCCTCTGCTGTGCCCCAATGCTCACATTACTAGACTTTCAACAACCATTTGAGATCGAGACAGATGCCTTTGACTATGCTATTGGGGCAGTCCTTACTCAACAAGGGCATCTAGTGGCATATCACAGTGAGCCACTGTCTGACACAGTCCGCAAATATCCCACTTATGACAAAGAAATGTATTCCATTGTACAGGCTTGCCGACAATGGAAGCATTACATTTTGGGGAAGGAAACGATCATCCACACAGAGCACCAACCCCTGTAGTTCATGCAGACCCAAGGGAAGTTACAGAACGATCACCACCAGAAGTGGTCCACATATCTACAACAGTTTCAATTGAGCATCAAGTACAAGAAGGGAAGCACCAATAATGTTGCAGACTACCTCAGCCGACCACCGATCGTGGCGATAACGACCGTGCTCAACTCTTGTGGGCATGAGACTTCTGATTGGCTGCTTCTCTATAGGAGCGATCCAGAATTCAACCACACATACCAGACACTCCTAAAGGGAAATCAAATTCCAAAATTTCACCTCCAGGATGTACTACTATGTCACATGGGACACCTTTGTGTTCCTTCAAGCGAGTGTGCCAAGATGATTTGGGAAGCGCACTACAATTGGGTCGCTGGTCATTTCAGGGTCGAGAAAACAGTGGCAGTACTGCAGAAGTATTTCTATTGGTCGAACCTTCGACAGGACATCGGGAAGTACATACGATCATGCACTACCTACGCGATTGCCAAGCCATCCATCAAGAAGCAAGGCCTCTATACTTCGTTGCCTACCCCTAGTCGACCTTGGGAATCCATCTCCATGGATTACATGCCAGGTTTTCCTTCTACTAAGCACGACAAGGAATTTGTGTTTGTGGTCATTGACAGATTCTCAAAGATGGCCATAATGGCGGCCTGCAAGAAGAATATCACAACAGAAGCCACTGCTAAACTCTTCTTTGAACGAGCGTGGGTACACTTTGGGATCCCATTGTCTATAATCTTAGACCGGGACAGCAGGTTCCTTAGTACATTTTGGTCTAGCCTATGGTCAATGCTAGACACCAAGCTCACAAAGTCCACAGCTTTCCATCCCCAGACTAATGGCCAGACAGAGGTCGTCAACAAGATGATCGTACACATTTTGTGCATGTACAACTCAAAGCATCCACGCACATGGGATGATAGCCTCCCCTATGTACAACATAGCTATAATCGGGCCCTCCACAACCCCTTTCAGGTGGGCTTCAAATTCCAGCCACTATGTCCCATTAACGTAGCCATGCCATTTGCAGCTACTCAGGCTGATTCAACTCATATCCAGTCTGAAGTTTCCAAGGCAAACAACTTCATTGAGTGCATCCAGCACATTTGCCAACAGGTTCATGACATATTGGACAGATCCAATGCTAAGTACAAGCAACGACATGATCAACATAGGGTGCAACACAACTTCCAGGTGGGCGACAAAGTGTGGCTACATTTGCAGAAGGAGCGCCTTGCTGGACCCCACCGCAAGCTTCACCCGCTTCGATATGGGCCATACACCATCACCAAGGCTGTCGCAGACAATTCCTTTGAGCTCAGTATTCCACCATTCCTTGGTCTACACCCAGTGTTCAATGTGGACCACCTTCGGCTACTTTCCACGTCTACTGGACACATCAGACGTGGCAGAACAACTCACACCAACAGAGTTAAACCCCGACTGCATGGAACAAGCCACAACTGATCGGATTATGGACACATAGGTTAAGAACACCCGCCAGCAGAAGATCCAACTATATCGAGTTGTCAAAGCAAGCCAACTTCTTCACCAGGGACCAAGTTCAACAGAAGTTTCCTCATCTCATGGAGGAACTCAACGCAATGGGGACCATTGCTTCATAAGGCGGGAGGAATGATCCAGGAGGATATTGGTGGCCACCCACCTATTCCTGTTGGACCCCCACCATTGTTTCTTTCAGTTTTCCAGTTTCCTTAATTGTAGCACAATTTACTATTTTTGGCAGTTTTCGAGTCCTAAACTTCCGGAGTTGTTTTGAGGCCCTAAACGACGTTTTTTCGGCATCAAATGGTCGGGCAAATATGAGTCCATTTCGGACTCAACATTTGTTATTTATGGATGTAGTCCTTAAACAAATCTTTCTAATGATGTATCATGTGCGTCAAATGGAGGAATGGATGTAGTTCTTAAACAGATCTTTCTAATGATGTATCATGCGCGTCAAATGGAGGAATGGATGTAGTCCTTAAACAGATCTTTCTAATGATGTATCATGCGCGTCGAACGAAGGTAATATGCTAAAGTTATGACCCTAGGAAATCGATGTACCAAGTTACTCAACGGGGCCCACATTAAGGCGTTTCACCTCCTAGGGTTAGGTTTTTGTATGTGTAGGGTTTTCATTGTTTCTCAATAATATATTGGCCTTCGAGCCTCATTGTAACACAAAGTTCAGAGGCATGTAGCAACCACATCTCTTCTCAGAGAGAAGCTATCGGTACTCTAGCTAGTTTATTTCCATTCTATATGTAAACAAGTACATATAGGGGGGGAGGG